>VDFB02047397.1:47132806-47180404 GCA_007258455.2 Sequoia sempervirens | reverse complement strand
TTGATATTCCGGCCTTACTTTATCATTTTTTGTCCTTGCCATAGCCTTTTCCATTAAAATCAAGCCCTGCCCCACTGCAGAAGGGTGGAAGCGCCCCTGATTTTGCTGCAGAAGGGTGGAAGCGCCCCTGATTCTGCTGCAGAAGGGTGGAAGCGCCCCTGATTCACTGCAGAACGTTGCCAACGCCCCTGATTTTGCTGACAACGCCCCGGAACCACCCCATTTGGATCCGTTTGACCTCTGAATCATCGTTTAATCATTCACAACCATTACCTCATCATCCTAAGCCTCCATTTTGTCACCCTAAGTCTCCCAAAACCACCATTTGGATCCGTTTAAATCCCTATTCTACCACTCCAAATCTTCATAGATCTCTATTCTTTTTTTTACAAGCATCTTTAATTCACCTTCCTTTCATTTTAATTTTCCATTCACAAGTCCATACCCCCCTCCCACGTAACGAACATTGTAGCATTACCATTCGCACCCTTAAACACCGTCAATAACCAAACCATCCTAATCTTGTATTACAAAGTGGTTACCTAAATTGACCATAGTGCTTGAATTTGATTACTAGTCTTTAACTTCAACCCCAATCAATTTGCCTCCATCTTGAGGTGAATTCGATGTTACAAGTTATCATCCTTGGCCCAATCAATCCATTCCTAGCTTAAGGTGGATTCGGTGCCGTAATCATCCTATTAATCAATCAAAGCTCTAGGGTTACTAAGGGTAATCTCACGTGATCAAGCTTAAGTCCTCTTCCAAATCTAATCCAAATCTAATCCGATCCAATCCAATAAAATCCAATCCAATCCAATCCAATCCAATAAAATCCAATCAAATCCAGTCCAATCTGATCCAATCCAATCCAATAAAATCCAAATCCAATCCAAATCCAAATCATCTAATCTAATCCAATCTTGCCAATCCAAATCCAAATCCCATCAAAATCAAAATCAATCCCATCACATCATCCAATCATCCTAATCTCAGCTTTAATCCAATCCTAATCTGAGCTTAACTTAAATCCTGGTTTGAGCTTTAGTCCATCTCCATCCAAAATATTTGATCCATTATATTTATCCTTTCATCATCATGAATCCTTATCCTCCATCAATAGTGGTCAAGGGAAACCCTAATTATGTTGACAACGATAACGAAAGTCTTGTTGACCAAGAAGAATATGACATAGATCCCCTTGACACTATCATTGCTAGTAAGCTTTCTCCACCCACTTTCCAAAATCCAATCACCCCCTCGAGTTATCCTGTTATGTCTTCATCCATGCCTAATCATGTTGCTTCTGCTACCTTTGACAAGGGATATCCATCATATCCATCATACCCTTCATCTACATCGTCCTCTTATCCAACACGCACATCCTCTTATCCTAGTCTACCATCTCAATACCCCCATCTTAATCCCCCATCCACATCCTCCTATCTAAATCCTTCATCCACATATGCCCACTACCCTAATCCTCCATGCCAATCTACTCACTCTAATCCCACATTCATACCTTCCTATCTTAATCCTACATCCACCCCCTTTCACCTTAATCCTACATCCACATATCCTCATCCTAATCCATCATCCCAATACCTTTATTATAATCCATCCCCCACATCCTCTTGTCCCACTACACCACCTATATTCTCTTGTCCTAATCCACAATCCATGTCCCCCTATCTTAATTCACCACTCCAATATCCTACTCAACCTCCTCCATCCAATCTCACGTAGTCCTCCATCTACTCCTAGTCCTCCATCCAACTTCTATTCATACGCCTACTCCTAGTCCTCCATCCAATCCCATTCCTCCATCCCATCCTAGTCCTCCGTCTACTCCTAGTCCTCCATCCAATCCCATTCATCCATCCCATCCTAGTCCTCCATCTACTCCTAGTCCTCCATACAATCCTAATCCCCCATCTACTCATAGTCCTACATTTGATTCCATTCCTCCATCTAACCCTAGTACACAAATCCATAATCCCTCATCCATTTCTACCGCCCCAACCAAGCCAACCATATGCAAGTCTTTCATTTCAGAAGTTCTCCAAGGACTCATTACAAAGAAGCCATCCCCAACTCCACATCTTGAAGTCATGGAAGCATGCCATCTAGATCCATCATCCATGGTCACTAGTGATGAGACCTTTCTCCATACCACACATATTATTGATGTTACCACCCCTAGCACTGATCAAACCATTGAAACCATTGAACCCACTAAATCCATTGAACCCCCATCTCCTACTCCAAGAACCATCGAATCTATCAAAGACACCCAATTCCAATCCACTCCCTCTACCCCTAGATCTACCCAATCCATCGAAGATACCCAAATCCAATCCACTCCTCCCACTCCTAGTAGCACCAAAACCCATTCCAATGAACCTCATGAATCTTCCAGCCCTCCATCTTCCCCGCTTGAGGAGTCCCAACAAGACTCCATTACCATGCCATCCACACAAGATGAGTCATGCCAAGAGTCTAATCCAAAGCATGCCAGCATATCCCCTTCTCCAGATCAAGATCCTACCATCCCATCTAGTCCACCTCAAGATCACAGTCCCCCATCCATTCCATCCCATGATCCCCTTGTCATTCAAGCTTCCACTACTCCATCTCCATCTCCATCGTATGAGCCTACCACCACAAATCCAAATCCTATCATGGCCCCTACTCCCTCTCCTAATGCTGCTATTCCATCGTCTCCTTCTCATGATCCCCCATCATTGCCTAAAAATGCTATCCCCACACCGCTTACATATCCCCTTGGTCCTCTCACATTCCTCCATGGTGGTCTCCTTGCAGAAGAAAAACAAAGCGTATACACCAACCCTCCTCTTCCACCTAATAATGAACCCGCATCATTCTTCCAGAATAACAAAAATCCTATCCTAGATCGAATGCTCAAGCGAATGAACTATCAAGGAAAAGGTTTAGGCCTTCATGAGCAAGGTATTATAGAGCCCATCCAAGCTAAAGAAGAACATTTGTATCCGCAAGGTCTTTGATGTAGTACTCTACAACTCATAACTGAAGATGCCTGTGACAACCTCTAGATGCTTTCAACGAGCCTTTCCAAAGAAATACGGCCTCTTCCCATCACCCCACCGCATCATATGTGGCCATCCCTCCTCCTCTATCATATCACCTCAAAACAACCATCCATCTTCCTCCTTCATCTGCTCCATCCATTTTGGGTCCTTACATCCCTCCATCTACCATCTCCAATCCTCCATCTACCATGCCCATAGTTCCCCCAGGTCCTACATCTATTTTGGGCCCCTATATCCCAAAATCACCTCCTCCATCTCATCCTATCCATCCCTTCATCCATTCATCCCCTATCCATCTCATCTATCATAAATATCCCTCTCACATACCCCATAGTCAGGATCAACAAAGGCAATTACCTAAACATCCTCCATCTACACATAATCCCCATACTCCTACCCCCATCACTCCACGTCATTCATTTCCTCATACCCATCCCATTGCTACTAAAAGCACTTTGGTTGTTAAAGAAAAAATCCATCAATCTAAACATCCACATGAATCAAAAGCTTCCCATGTCCCTTCTAAAAGACATGTTAAAGCAAAGAAAAACAAAATCCAAAATCAAAATCAAATCTATAGCTCGCAAAGAGCCACCAAAGCAAAGATCAAAACCATGTGGATCCCAAAGAAAAAAGATGCAATGCCATCACATGAAAAATCTGTAAGAACATCCAAAGTTGCTAATCCAAAAGATAGTCATACACCCCTTTCATCTCCTAAGTCTATTTTGGGTCCTTATGTTCCAAAGTTCACCACCCCATCTCCTCTATTATCCACACATCCTCCATCCAGTAATCCTCTCATATTTTCACATCCACCACCACATATGCCAATGTTGGTCCTAAACACATCTCCCCATCACATATCCACCTCATCATTCTATACATACCCTTTCCAGCATCCCATCCATTACCCCACATATCTCCCCCATCAAATCCCCCTAATTCATCCTCTTGCATAATCCATTTATCCCCATAAGGTTGTACCAACATCCAATAGTCGGTTCGAACATGGGCTCTTACTACCTCGTATAGAACTTGATGCTTGAGTCATCCATCCATATCCATATCATGTATCTTCTAAATTCCCTTATCCACATCCCTATCCTTATCCATTTTCATCAAAAATCAAAAAAGTCAAAAAAGTCAAAAAAAAAAGTCAAAAAAAAAAAAGTAAAGAGAAATAATCCATCCAATGGTGAAAACTTGGCAAACAAGTGCCTTGGATAAGTACCATGATGAAAACCTAGCAAATAGGCGTCATGCGTAAATCCCCATCTGCACTTGGGGGAAACTTCTTGACATGCGTTCCTTCTATCCGCTATGCTTCCAGCTATGCACCTGTCTTCCTGTTATCCGTCCTCTCCATAAATCCCCCTCGTCCCACCTATCTTCCGCATCCTACCATCATATCCCATTTATCTCCTATTCCCTCCATCCTTCTTGTGATCTTGATCAAAATAGAGGCACCTATCTATGCATGCTTTGGACACCTATTGGTATACATCCCCTTCATCCATGCTCTATCATATTCCTTAGTCACCCATCCTATTCTCATCTACTTATCTCCTTTATCTTCCCACCCACTTGTCTTTTATCCCTCATGCCTCATATATGACATATTTAGAGTGGGGGCATCTGCTTCCTTTGTGACATAATCCTTGGAGACATCATATATCTTAGCATCCTTTCATCTCCCTATCCATCTATCACAGCATCCCTTCCATCTCCCCATCCTTCTCTTCATATCCATTTATCCTAGCATCCTTATCTTCATCTCCCAATCCTTATATTTCTATCCCTCCAAACAATCCCTTCCATCTTCCCATCTATCCTAGCATCCCTTTCATCTCCCAATCCTTATATTCCCACCCATCCAAACAATCTTTATCCTCATCCCATCTCACAATCCCTTGTCATTGGTATCTGGCTATAGGCCTCCCCCTATGCAACCCAATGCCATTTATCTCATCGTCATCACCCCTGCTTCTCTTGCACATCTTTACAATCCCCTATCACCTTTCATCACTCATCTATCTATCATATCATCCTCCCAAGTCCCTTTCTTGTCCCCCTTGTATTCCTCTGTTTTCCCTCTGGCTCCCCTCGTCAAGTAGCAGTAGAACTGCTTTGTAAGCTAGCGGAACTGCAGCGGGCGCGAACTACTGCGTTAAAGCGAATCCGCCTTCTCAGAGGGGCTAACTGGGCCTAATGCTGGTCGGAATCATTGCTAGCGGAACCTCCTGCTAGTTGGGGCTGGGCTGCTGCCAGCCAACCGCCCGGGCAGGGGCTGAATTGCCTGGCTAGGCGGAACTCTCTCCGCAGTTGGGGCTAACTGCCTCGCTGGGGCTAACCGCCCCAGCACAACCGCCCCACGCTAGCGGAACTGCTGGGCGGAACCGCCTCGCCTGACTTTTTTCACTTCATTTTTTCACCAAATTTGCCTTTTTGAACAAACCGATTTCGAGACCGCCTCATTTTCCTCCGCTAACAAAACCCATGTCTTCGCTTTTTAAACAATTTTGATTTTTACCCCGACACTTTCGGAGGCCATAACTTTTGACTCGGGTGTCCGTTTGAGCTGAAATTTGACAGGTGGTTGCGTTATGAGATAACGAGTGGATTCCCAATCCGTTTTGACCCATTTTTGGGGCCTCAAAGTTTCATCTTGACCCCCAAAATCCCAATTTAGTGTTTTTTGAAAAATTATTTTTGCTCATAACTCAAAATGTATATCTCGAATTTATGATGTTAGTTGGCAATTCATCCTATCTCACCAATGGGTATTTCTTGGAAAAAATTCGGACTCTCAAACATCTATCCATGAGGTTTCCTAAAATGGCAAAATTTAACAGTTTTTAAAAAATTGCCAAATCAGGAAAAATCTGCTTGTCAACACCTTACATCCCTTAAAGCCCCGGAACTTGGTGTAGAATCAATTCAATCATATCCTTCAATCATTCTAGTCTTCGATCCAATCCTCCTATGAGCTTTAATCTTCTTCCAATCTGAGCTTAGCCAAACCCCTAGTCTAGGCTCTCATCCATCTGCAACGTCTTAAGATCCCTCCCTCCATTTTCTTCAATTTTGTCCCATTCATCCATTCTAATAAATCTATTCACTCATTCGATATACCCATTCATCTGCTTCGAACTTTCATCTATTATCTCAACACTTTATCGAACCTCCTATTATCTCAACACTTCATCAAACCTCCTATCATTTCAAACTCTCATTCCCTAATCTTGATCAATCATTTACTCATTTTGAGTAATCTTCCACCTATTCCAAGCATCAGTCATCTATCCATTTTTCCTTTTTCCTCCCCCCATCCTCTCCCATCATCCCATCTCCTAATCCATTGCCATTGGTATCTAGCTATAGGCTTTACCCCACACAATCCAATGTCATCTATCTTATCGTCATCACTTCTACTTCTTTTGCACATCTTTTCTATCTCATCGTTCATCACTTCATCATTCACCTCTATGGCATGTCATTCACCCACTTCATCTTTGATGATTTGGATAACTATCCCATCCCTGAGCTTTATATCCTCGCTATCCTCCAATCCAATCCAATTCAACAGGTTTATCTTGTTCCGTCATGTCAGTCCTGTCATTTTACCCCCTTATCCAGGATTATCTCATCATCCTATCATCCTATCATCCTCTATCCATTGATTGCCTTTGGTCTTGTCGAACTACGTTGCCCCTGCGCTTTCACGTAGGCAAGGTCGATCATTTGATCTACCCCCGGGGTTCCATCATCCATCTTCATTGTCCACTTTGGTCCTCTATCGTCTATCATCGGTCTTTCTCCTTTTGTCCATCCTATCTTTACCATCCATCAAGGTCTCCATCTTGGTCAGTCGTCCACCTTTCACTGAACTACGAGGGCTCTGCGCTTTCACGTAGGCAAGGCTAATCTTTGATCGGCCCCCGAGCCCCTAGGTCTTTAGGTTTTGTTAGTCCCATGTCTTGTCTTCCTTGTGTCGTGCCATCAAGCTATGCCCTTATCTAGCTGGTTCTTAACAAACGAGATCCACTTGTATCATGAGATCCCATCAATTTTGAACATCCCGCGTCATAACGATCTTTTACTATCCATCATCTTTGGTCTCAACAGGATGTATCCTTCCTAACAGACCTCATCAATCCCATCTATCCCCTTGATCCTATGGCAAAGGACATTTGAAAGTGATTGCGATCTTTTGATGTTTTTGGCTTTTGTTTATCATTGGAGCTCCCTATCATCACTTGTCAAGGCCGCCATAATCCATCATATTATGGTGTGTTTTGATTGGTCAACATAGGGGCATATCTTGATCTTTTTATGTCTATTTGTGTCTTCTTGGTTGTCCCACATAGTACCCACCAAGATCTCCAAGGTCTTGTGTTATGCTGGGGCATCCTTTTGTGCTTGTGGTTATCTCAATACCTGACCCGACCAAGGTCTTTGTGCCTTTGGGGTGTTGGGGTAGCCTTCTTGTCTGTTGTGTTTTTTTTATGCATTAGACACTAATTCGCCTTGGTTCCACATACCCTGGCATTTGGTGTCTTATGCTATAGCAAAAATCAGTGCTCCGAAGATGGCAAATTGCATTAGGATTGCATTTCATTTTCCATTCTATCATATTGCATGTATTCCCCCATCCATTCATCCTTCATCCTTATCTCACATCTCTATCCAATCCCCATCCATTCCATTTAGCCCGAATCATCTAATTATATCCTTGGTCTTGTTCTCAGTCTTGTTACCAGCCTTGACCCATCATTATCATCATCCATTATTATTATTCCCTATCCCTTTGGTGTTGTTTTGGGATGTATCCTTCCCTCATCAACAACACTTTCATGTTGTTTTGGGATGTATCCTTCCCTCATCAACACTTTCATCATTATCATCCATTATTATCATTCCCTATCTCTTTGGTGTTGTCTTGGGATGTATCCTTCCCTCATCAACAACACTTTCATCATCATCAGGAGGTATTCCTCCCTATCCTTTAGTGGTGTTTTGGGATGTATCCTTCCCTCATCAATACCACTCAGTGGGATGTATCCTTCCCTATCCTCGTGTTGTTTCGAGATCCTTCATTCCCTCATTAACAACACTCCATCCATCCTCAACCCCATTTTGACTTGTACCTTGACTAGGGCAACATCACCTTTTGAAATCCATTTGCACTTCATCCATCTCCATATCACTTACTCTCTTACCCATCACCTTGCATCATCTTCCTCATCTCCCCTTGCATCGCATCATCTATTTCGAGAGCACACACATGTTCTCTTCAACCCGCATGTCCTCTCGAGGGGGCATCCTTCATCCCTATTTTTCATCATTTTCTTTTTCCCTTCCTAGTCACTCCTTTGGATGACTGGGGCATCTTTTCCAATCTAACCATCTTCTCTTAGGTTCTATGTTTTAATATTCTTTGAAATGATGTTACTTCGTAACACCATCTCAAAAGGGGCAAATGTAGACATCCAAATTTGGACACTTTAATTTATCCAAATTTATCACTTTTCATCTAAACACCTCTTATCCAAGTTAATTAAATAATATTACTATTATTTAATTAATATCTTTAATTGCCATCCCAAGGTATTTAATTAATAATTAAATACCTTTACCTCCTTAATCCTCTAAAATTAAATAAATATTACATTTATTTAATTCCTCACATGTCATTTTCATCTAATCTTAATCCATCTCCTAATCTTTTCATTAAGGATGTGCACATGCCTAATCCTTGATTAGGATGTGTCACATCCTCCAACTTTTGCAAGTTGGCTTTTAATCCTAATTAGCCCCTAATTATCCTCTAATTACTAAATTAATTAAGCCTAATCATTCTCTAAGGAATTTTTAATTCCTTTTTATTCTTCCTAGATTCCCCTCTTTATATGTGAATTTTTAATTCACATTCTACCTTCTAAGGCTTCTAGAACCTTGGACTTGTCACAATCCCCTGTGACCCACCTGGACTTGTCACAATCTCCACATGTGACTAAGTCCCACCTTTTTGGAGCCCACCTTTTATCTTTTAGATTTTCTAAGAATGTGAATTTTTAATTCACATTTATATCCCAACCACCTTTCCTTTTCCCATGTAGATTTTTGAGGAATTCTAAAATTCCTCAAAAGTCCCTTTCACTCCCACTTGGGGACAAGAAATCCCTTTTTGTGGAAATCCTCTCATCCCCCAAGGTGCATGTCCTTTTCCACCTCATGTACCTTTTTGACACCTCATTTCCATCTCATCTCCCCTTGGCCACTTCACCCTCCACATGTCAAGATGTGAGGGCTTGTGGGTTCTCAACCCACCATAGCCCTTCATCTTGACCTTGTTGGATCAATCTTGACCCTTGAATTCTCTAGAGAATTCAAATTCTCCTATAAATACCCCCCCTTCAAGGGCATTTAGAAGACTTTAGATTTGAGCACCCTTATGCTATCATTTTGCATTCTCAACATTTTACACTTCCATACCTACATGCTGTCCATTTGAATCCTCAAGCATTTGCAATCAACTAATCATCTTTGCTAATCATCTTGCCTATAGAATCTTGCATTTTAGTCATTCAATCTACCATCTAAGGAGCACACAAGCTATTCAAATTGAAGGCTAATCAAGGAGAAACCAACAACAAGGAAGGTGATATTGTCCTATTTTGTTTATCTATTTCCTTTCTTATTCTAACTCTCTTTCGGCTAATCTTGAGGTGTCCTTGGTAGTTTATCATTTCATATTTCTTAGTTATTTTTCACATTTAGAATAGCTTAAAATATCAAGGTTCACAATAAATATTCAAACATAAATCCAGTAGTAAATGAATATAGTCATAATATAATATTATAATAAAATAAAAATAGTGGGTAATAAATAAATTAACTATTAAACCTTAATTCTTTGCTTGAGTATGGGAACGCATTGCAGCTATGGTCAGTGATAGTAATCTAATGGAAGCAAGATTGCATGTGCCTCCACTTGTGTGAACCACTCTCCCTATTCGCATGCCATGCAAAATAATTTTAGAATACTCTCCTTCTTGTAACCGCTTCATTATGGAGCCATTAGTCATTTTAATTATGAGGGGCTCTGCATGCTGAGGAAGGCCTCTTCTAATTAATAATCTATTTGCATGAAAATAGGGGGGAAACTTGGTGCATTTTCCATGCCAAAGAGGGGCAGCTCATGCACTAGATCCAAATATATTTTCTTTAAACAATATCACCTTTGGGGGGTGGAACCAATCTTATTTGGTGATTAGTCTACCTTGGACACCATGGGTCGGTGAAAATACCTGGGCACAAACACGAGAAAAAAGGGTAGGCATCTGAGTTTCCTGCTATGCACTTCAAATAGGGTATATTTCCCTACTTGTTATTATCAAGAAATCATCTCCCATCAATTTGTTTCATATTTGTTGGTCACTATTATTCGACATAATCAGAAGAGTAGATTGAGAATGATAATACAAAAATATATCAGTCAGTGATGTTTGGGTGTCATGCTAGTCAAGAAACTGGTTGGTCCTATATATATTGTTTCTCTATTCCTTTATTAGAACTGCTCATGTTCAATTATTGTAATAGATGAGTCCACTAACAAGGCCCACATCTATTGAGAAAATGTGTCTCAAACTAACTGTTATAACTCTAGTTCTATCACAAATCAGCTTAGAATTCCATAAGTGTTACTTTAATTCTTGTATCGCTATACTGCTAGGTGATTGTGAGAGAGGTGTGGTAGTGTGGTGTATACCACCACCCCGCGGGAGCCTCCTAGTTGTCTAGCAATAGTGTGGTTTATACCACCACACCACTGTGACACTTGGTCGAGCATGATAGTTGTGCAGTAGACATACCGTTGTACTGTAAATTTGAAGTGGACCATGGCTAAACGAGCACAGAGTTGGTTGACTGCTGAGGTGTACGCCGAATAGTGGAGGACGTTGTTGACTTGGAAATGGTTATTCAATGGCTGGTAATTTTGACAGTTGCTCAACAGAGGAAACTGAACTGAACTGTTTGTACAAAGAACATTTCAATGATGGTTGTTGCTATACATTGCAACATACTATAACTGTTATGTGTTGGATGGTTGAATGATCAAAGAGTGTTCTTCATTGTATGTTGTATATGCATTGTAACAATGAGAAATAAGGAAGTGTGATAAAAATTTGTTCTGTACAAGGTTGTTCAGGGAAATGTTGTTGTTGTGAGATTGATTTTTTGAAAGGAGAATCTATAACTTGTATGTAATTCAATTACTATAATACTAGATATTTTTCTTTGGTGTGGTGGGTTTTTCTCCTGTAAGGGTTTTCCTACGTAAATCTAGTGTCTATTCTGTGTTGTGTGAAAAATTTTCTCATCTGTTTCCTGGTAATGTGCATCTTTAATGAACTATAATTGAATTTTGAACCTTAAATCTGCATTCTCTTCTTGGAATTGTCATTAGGAAAGTGTTTCCACACCTTAAGCTTTCCTTACAAGTGGTATCATAGCTTGGCCAATTGTGTTATCCTTGTGGGTAAGGTTGGTTTTTTGTGTCAATTCTAAAGTGGGAGTTTTGTAGACAGTTGGTAATCTCGATTGCAAGACCTGTTGGTAGATCGTGATCTTTGGCTTGTTGTTTCTAGAACGAAACCTTCTAGAATTACATAGTTGTTCTTAAGGAAGAAGTTTTACTCTTTGAAGATGGAGGAAGGGGAATCTGTGGCTAATCATGTAAATACATTTAACACGTTGGTTGCTCAATTACCATCTATGAGTGTGAAAATTGATGATGAAGATCGTTGTATTCTTTTGTTGTGTTCTTTGCCTAATTCTTGGGATCATTTAGTGATGGCGATTGGGAGCACGACAACCACTTTTAAGATGGAAGATGTGGTTGCTTCTTTCCTATTAGAAGAAATGAGAAAGAAATCTTCTGAGATGGCAAAGGAGGCTCTAGCTATTCATGGAAAATCAAAAGAAAAAGGAAAGAAGAAGGATAAAAATTCCAAATCAAAATCAAAAGGGAGTTCAAAGACTCCTCACAAAAATTCCAAGGTGAAGTGTTGGAACTATGGGAGGCCTAGTCATGTTTGAAGGTATTGCAAAGAGGAGAAAAGGAAGAAGAAGAACTCTTTTGATAATGATTCTTCTCAGAGCAAAGCAGATGCCTTCATTGCAGCCTTGGCAACTCAGGCATCAGATGATGTATGGCTGATTGATTTTGGAGCATCTTTCCACATGACATCTCATAGAGACTGGTTCACAAAGTATGAATAATATGATGGTGGAAAGGTGTATTTAGCAAGTGATTCATCTCTGGAAATAATTGGTCGTGGAAGAGTCAGAATTCAGAATTAAGGGAATTGATGGTGAAATGCATATACCAGGTCTGGCTCAAAATTTACTTTTTGTTAGTAATTTGAATGAAGTTGGAGTGCAAGTCTCCTTCTCAAGCAATTGTTGTAAAATGACTAGAGGCTCAATGGTGCTAGCTAGGGGTACTCGAATTGGTACTCTGTACAAGCTGGATGCACTTGTTGTTCAATGTAACAGTGTCTCTACAAAGTCTCAGAAGGATGTTCACGTAGAGGAGACTGAAGTCCCTATAGGGGAAAATTCTTTGGAAGTTAAACTTCTAGTAGAGAAGACTATGCTCTAGAATCAAAGCCTCGGTCACATTGGTGAAAAAGGTTTAAAATCCTTGAAAAATAAAAACCTAGTTGAAGGGCTTGATGATTGTAATCTAGAATTTGAATTATGTGAACATTGTATATATGGTAAACATCATCGTGTTTCTTTTTACTCTAGTCCTCACAAATCTTCTAGTGTTCTGGATTATATTCACTTTGATGTTTTTGGCCCAATAAATGTTCCATCGTTGTCAAATTCAAAATATTATGTATCTTTTATTGATGATTATTCAAGGAGGGAATTTGTATATTTTTTGAAAAATAAATCAGAAGTGTTTAGTCGGTTTAAAGAGTTTAAGAATTTGGTTGAAAATAAGATTGGAAGAAAAATTAAATGCTTGAGGCTAGATAATGGTGGTGAATTATGTTCTGCATAATTTGAAAGATATTGCAAATACCATGGAATTAAGAGGCATAAAACAACACCTTACACTCCGTAGCAAAATGGAGTTGCTAAAAGGTTGAACAGGATGCTAATGGAGAAGGAAAGAAGTATGTTGAGCAATGCTAGTCCGCAGTAGAATTTTTGGGCTGAGGTTGTGGCTACAACATCTTACTTGGTGAATCGGTCTCCTTTGTTAGCACTTGTTCAGAAAATGCCTATGGAAGCTTTGTTTGGTAAGAAGCTCTCTCTGAGACATATTCATGTCTTTGGCTATAAAGCATATGTTTATGTGCTAGATGAGAAGAGATCTAAATTGGAGAACAAAGTTGTTAACTGTATCTTCATTGGCTATGGCATTGGTGTGAAAGGATACAAGCTTTGTAATCCTGTGACTGAAAAGGTTGTATATAGTAGAAGTGTAATCTTTTGAGAGAAGAAACCTTCTTCAGTGGATCTACAGTCAGGGATGAAAGAAAATAAAGAGGAAAATGATGTTGTTGAAATACCTCTAACTCCATAAAAAGAGGAACAACACATTGATAGTGTACCTAAAACTAAAGAGAGTTCGAGTAGCTCTGAGAGTTCTGAAGAAGAACCATAACCTCAACCTTAGCCTGTGAGGAGGTCTACACATGAGAAGAAACAACCTGATAGGTATGGGTTCTCTATGTTAGATTCCACTTGTGCCTATGCTTTAATCACTAGCACTAATGATCCTAAGACTATCAAAGAGGAAATTTGAATGCCTGATTCAAACTCTTTGTTGGAATCCATGAATGAAGAAATGGCATCATTAAAGAGGAATGAAACTTGGAGTTTGGTGCCCTTGCATGAAGGCAGGAAAGAAGTTGGCTAAAAATGGGTATTTAAAAACAAAATTGGTCTGGATGGCAGTGTTGAAAAGTACAAAGCGAGGTTGGTTGTGAAGGGTTATTCCTAGGTAGAGGGAATTGATTATGGAGAAATTTTTTCTCCTGTAGCCAAGCTTACATTTATCAGATTTATTTTGTCACTTGTAGCAGCATATAAATTGGAGATTGAGTAGATGGATGTGAAGAAAACATTTCTTCATGGTGATCTTGAAGAAGAAATTTATATGTCCCAGCCTAAGAACTTTGTGGAAAAAGGTAAAGAAAATCTAGTTTGCAAGTTAAAGAAATATCTATACGGTTTGAAACAATCGCCTAGAATGTGGTACCAGAAATTTTACACATTTGTTTTGTCACTGGGTTTTGTAAGATTGAAATCAGATCATTGTGTGTACTTCAAAACTGAAAATGATCGGGTTCTTATTATTGCACTCTATGTTGATGCTATGTTGTTCATAGAGAATGTAATTCTATGATTTCTGATGTAAAATCTTAGTTGTCTGCAAAGTTTGAAATGAAGGATCTTGGTGCAGCAAGGTATATTTTGGGAATGGAAATAACCAGGGATAGAAAGAGCAGAAAGCTTTGGCTGAGCTAGAGTAAGTATATTAACACTATTCTGGAGAGATTTGGTATGACAGATTGCAAGCAACTAGTTGTTCTAGTTTTGCAGGCAATGAAGCTATCTGTTGAAGGTTGTCCAAAATCTCATATTGAGATGGAGGACATGACCAGAGTGCCTTATGCAATTGCATTTGGAAATTTAATGTATGTAATGGTCTGCACTAGGCCAGACATTGCCCAAGCAATGGGAGTACTTAGTCGGTTTATGGCTAATCTAGGAAGGTCACATTGGGATGCTGTAAAAAGAGTATTAAGATACATGAAGGGTATGTCAGAGTATGTCTTGTGCTATCAAGGTCATTCTACTAGATCTCATAATTCAGTGAGTATTTGTGGATATGTGGATTTTGATTGGGCAGGGGACATTGATAGTAGAAAGTCCACCAGTGGATATATTTTCATGATGAATGGTGGTATAGTTACTTAGATGAGCAAGCAGCAGGCTGTAATCACTTTATCCACTACAGAGGTTGAGTACATGGCAGCAACTCATGCCTGTAAGGAAGCCATTTTTCTTAGGAGATTATGTTCTGATATTGGTTTTGATGTAGGGAAGATTGTAATTTGTTGTGACAGTTAAAGTGCCATTTGTTTGGCAGAAAATCCAACTTTCCATGCTAGGATGAAACATATTGATGTGCAGTACCACTTTGTACATGATATGGTTGAGGATGGAAAGGTCAGTTTGGAAAAGGTTGATAATATGGAGAATGTTCTTGGTGCATTCACAAAGCTAGTGAGCATGGATAAGTTCAGATGGTGTGCAAATTTGATGGGCCTTTGGGTAAAGAATATTCAGTGACTTCGTGTATTGAAAAGGGTTTAGTGAGTTCTTCATCAAGTGGGAGACTATTGAGAAAATGTGTCTCAAACTCACTGGTATAACCCTAGTTCTATCACAAATCAGCTAAAATTTTCATAAGTGTTACTTTCATGCTTGTACCGCTATACTGCTAGCTGATTGTGAGAGAGGTGTAGTAGTGCGGTGTATATTGCCACCCCGTGGGACGCTCCTAGCTATCTAGCAGTACTTCAATGTATATTTCCATCCCACAAAATCCTCCTAGCTATCTAGCGATAGTGTGGTGTATATCGTCACCCCACGGGAGCCTCCTAGCTGTCTAGTGATACTGTGGTGTATACTGCCACCCCACAGTGACACTTGGTCGAGCATGATAGTTGTGTGATAGACATACCATTGTATTGTCACTTTGAAGTAGACCATGGGTGAATGAGTTTGGACTTGGTTGACTTGGAGATGGTCATTGGATGACTGGTAAGTTCGACAGTTGCTCAATAAAGGGAAGTGAATTGAACCATTTGTACAGAGAATGTTTTGAGCATGGTTGTTGCTATACATTGCAACATACTGTAACTATTATGTGTTGGATGGTTGAATGATTAGTGAGTGTTCTTCACTATATGTTGTATATGTATTGTAACTGTGAGACATAACGAAGTGTGATTAGAATTTGTTTTGTACAAGGTTGATTAGGGAAATGTTGCTGCTATGAGATAGATTATCTAAAAGGAGAGTCTGCAACTTGTATGTAATTCAATTACTGTAATACAAGAGATTTTTCCTTGGTGTAGTGGGTTTTTCTCCCATAAGGGTTTTCCCACGTAAATCTGGTGTCTATTCTATGTTGTGTGAAATTTTTTCTCATCTGTTTCCTGGTAATGTGGATCTTTAATGAACTGTAATTGAATTTTGAACCTTAAATCTGCATTCTCTTCTTAGAATTGTCATTAGGAAAGTGTTTTTGCACCTTAAGCTTTCCTTGCAACATCCTCAACACATGTATTGAATACAATAGATAATTCTCATTTTGGACCACAATTCAAATGTATAAACATTAGAAATACTCATGTCATGTATATTCTTCAACAACACCTCACATTTGTGTAAAACCTGAGAATACCCGCTACCTTGAAAACCCACCAGCTGATTTGAGGGATTCACTTTGTTCTTTTTGGATTTCCTTTAAGTCTGTTGAGTTGGTTGTTCTATGTCTATTAGAGTGAGGGATTCTTACCCATACCTTGAATCGAATGGGAGATAGATTGCATTTTTGGAGGATTTAGTTATTATAATTTATGGCTGATATGTCAGCCTGGTATAGCTCCTAGCTCAAAGTAAAAGTAATTTGATCTATAGGGAGATAGTTATGTCGATAGTATATTCACTTGTATATGTGTTGGAAGGTTCAATTTACGTAGTCAATGTAGTGAATGAGAATTTTGAGTTGTAATTAAAATGAAATGGGTGTGGATCTATGCCTGAGATCTTGTTGAAGCCAAATTTTCTATTTCATGGTTGTGGTGAAGCTTTACATATGAAATTTGATTTTGGCTATGTTTAATCTTTTTATATATACCTCATTTTCATCAAACATAAGCATCAGTCCTATAACCTCCTAGTGTTCCTAACATGTTGTTCTCGACTCCTTGTCTTGTAATTAAACTGAAGTTTCTCCTAAGTCACCAATGTAGCTCTCTCTCTGCCTATTCAGACTCCTTATTTGCAACAGATTGATGGTATATGTAATGCAATAAGGGTTACTATTGTGTAAGCAGTGTGCAACCCTCATTCACTAAACCTGTGTAAATGTATGCACAAGAACACAAGCAAGCTTTCAATGTTAGGAAGTATTACTGAAGTGTCTCTTTAATTCAGAAGATAGTTCCTTGCTCTTATTGATTGCTTGTATGCTCAGACCGAAACTTGGTTTGGAGGGGTTTATTTGTCAAATTTTATGTTGTCTGTGTTAGCTTCAAATTTTTTTCTTATTCCCAGTCTTGGAAACTATTATAAGTCTTACCCAATTAAGTCAATTGTTGGAGATCAAATTGAAATGGAATTCAATTCCAAAAAGATTCACTTAAAAACCTTGAATTTAATCTATTTCTTTCAATTCTTGTTTTCTTCTTCGACATGCTTGATAATTCATCTAAGGCATGAAGAACAACTTCTCAAATTATTTACATAACCACTTGGATTCTATTGGGTTAAGTGTTAAGAAACACTTAGGCTAGAACAGTGCAGTTTATTCCTTGCTAAAATTTAGCATCTGCAACCCGAACAAGGTTACCTTTTCTAGATGCATGCATTTGAAAACTAAAACTACCTTTTTGTATCACAAACCATCTTGCATATCTAGAGTGTAAATCTTGATGCTGTTGTCAAACATCTGCACTCCCCCCCTGTGTCTAGTGAACCAAAATATATCTATATCTTTTCTCTCTGTAAAGCACAAGAGTCCTATTAAAATATTTGTGAAGTCTTTGAATCTAGATTAATCTTCCTTCACCCATCAATCTGGGTATGGCGATCTTTTGTATCTGAGGTTGAACTCTAGCTCTAGGGTAGTTGTTCTTTCCTGGCTACCCAGGTTGGTTATCTCCTCTCCTCTTAAGTAGTATGTCATTCTGGAGTCAATCGTTGTTGGCCATATATAATTTCTCCATAAACTCTTTATAGTATCTTATTCAAATCTCTAGCTTATCTTCTTGTGTACTAACTCAATGCTTACTAGAAACTAAAGAATTAGACACTGCCCTACTTGTTGTAACATCTATAAGCTTACTCTAGTATTGTGTGTGTGATAATTTCTTGGACCTAGAATTGGGAATTGAGTGAATGATGTACCTTTTTCTACCATGAAAGGAGTCTATTTATATATATAAACATATACATCTATGAATATTTTTCATATGTATTAATAAGTTGTGGAAGAGAGCGAGTTTGAAAGTAGAAATAAAATGAGATAGCTAAGGAATTAAATTGATTGAGTTAAAATAAAATCTTATATTATCGTATACTTAAAATTAATATGTACAACTTAACTTTGGACCCTCACTTATCAACTAACTTTTATTCCAAATTACTTAGTACTCTATTAGATTTTATATGAATGGGTATTACAATATTGGAGTTAGTGAGGGTAAAATATTAAGATTAGATCATTTGAAAACTTAGGTTTATTCTAAATGTTTGAGGTCACTCTCTATTAGATAATTTGCAAATATTTGTTAATTATGCTTTGATAGTTGTTTAGTAAAATTATTTTAATTAATTAAATAATTGAAATATTGATATCTGAAGTTGTAATCTCAGCACTAGGGTTTTGTATAACTAGTTAGTAGGGATGTTTGTCTTGTTAATTAAGTAGATATCCTAAAGGATTGTTATCTAGATTATATGATCTATTGATTGAAACAAGTGGTGGTGGTTTTGATTGATTGATTAATGTATTGAATTATTGGGTTTTTTATTGGTTTGGCGGTGAAGTAGATAATTTTTTTTAAGAGGGAGTTTCTATGTAGGTTAAATTTTTGATTGAAATGTTGATTTATTACTCGTCTAGTTGAGGTGATTGATTTAGTGAAGTTGTAAAGCTTTTGATTTTGAGAATCATGTTCTTGTTGTCATTTCAATGGAATTGTGAATAGAAAATATTATGCTAGTATTGACTAAATTTGAAGATCTCTTTATGATGTAATCCCTTGTCATTTGTTGATTTGTAATCGTGGGTTGTAATTAGTCCTTTTCTGATCATGGTATTCTCATTTCTTTGATGGTGGAACCCTTGTGTTAGCGATTTGAGAATCTTCTAGAGGTTTGAGGGGAGTATGGTTTTTACTTGCAAGACTTGGTGTGGGGGCTGATGACCTAGGTGGATCCACCTTGGGTAACCCATACCAAGCCTGCTATATTTATTTGAATTTTTTGTTTCACCTGAAAGTGGGTGGTTTCATGATTTCTTTTATATGACTATTCTTTACACTTGGATTGTGTTTATGTGGGTTTGAGCCTTGCACAGTGGAAATTATTTATTATGGAGATCTTGTGTGAGTTGTTGCTTGCCTCATTTTATGTGCATATTTAAATGGTTTTGCTAGTGTGTGTAAGTTTGCTTGCCTAATTTGTGTTTATGGGATTTTATTGTTAGTTGGGGGAGTGGCTCTTAGTGGGGGTCGGCGCCCAAAGTAGTTGGTCAAAGATAACCCATTGTGAGTTTAATCAAGTGCTAACTTAATTAATTAATTAGGGGGTTTGGGTAGTTTGACACATTAACTCAGATAATGTAGCCTCACTCATGGGACCAAGTGCTCGTTTAGGCTTGGGATGAGTGGGAGGGCCTGGAATGGAAAGATCAACTACCTTGCCTCTGCATAGTAATCTTGCAAGGTATGTTGGTCCTGCATAGTGAGCATGGGGGTCTAGCGGTCGGTAGAGGTTACCAGGGAAACCTAGGATAGGGGTCGATAGCTTAGGAAGGTTACGCCAAGGTAACCCATAGCTACCTATGTGATAATACTCCACCCTTTAACAACATTGCATTTTTTTGTTCCCCTCTTGTGGTTCATGTACCTCTAGAAGCGGATGTTTTCATGTGTTTAATTATGCTCTTGTTATGTTCTTGTGTTGGATGTTATCTTGTGTTATTGTGGTTTTTGGTGTGAAGTTTTGTAGTGCTTTTTTCTTTTGATGGTTTTAGTTGAGGGTCTTTCTTGTCATCTCCTAGCACAGAGGGTGGACCTTCGAGTCCATGTGGTCGGGTGGAATGTGCTATGCACCTAGTTGCATCCCCAACCATTGATCGAGTTGTGAAGAGATGCACCAGTTGCAGTGACTTCAGAGATGTACAAGTGGTGGATCTAGTCTTGAAAATTTGTATTCATACATTCCTGATGAATTATTTTGTGTTATTGTACATGTTCCCAATTCATGTTGGGAAGTACCATTGTATTAATGTAAATCCTTGATCGATGTAACTTCATGTTATAATGAATTATCCATGTTCATGTTATCTTATGGTTTCTAGTGTATGCAAGTAGCTATCATGTAATGCAATAGATGTTGTTTGTTCATTCTTTATGATGGTGCTTGAGCTATTTGAAATGTGATGCAGTCATGTAGCCCCAAGGGAATTAGTTATATGTTGTACATGTTTAGTTTCATTTCAATATTTTTATGTTAATATTATGTTGCATGTTAGTTACATAAAAAAAAAAATTGTTCCATAAATGTTAGATGCATTAGTTTCCTTTGGGTTTGCATGGCGAGGTGCTACACATGGTATCAAAGCCTAGGTTCATATGTTGGGCACTATCAGCCCATTACGTTGACCTAGATGCTCATACTCTTGAGGTTATGTCATTTCGATTGTGTCATCTACACTTAGTAACCCAAGTTTGTCTCTAGGTGATGTTGGTCCAAAGGTGCAGAAAACCAGTGGAAAGGATAGGACCCTTAGTGTAGTGCGCAATGCACCGATATTCTTCCTACCAGGAATGCATTTTAGGACTCTTGTGTTGTCTTGTGATGTGTTCCCTATGAGTAAATTTGAGTGCATATGTAGTGAGTATGTGTTTAAAACTAAAAATTTTGTGCTTTTGATGTGCTAAATTATGTTTTTTGATATGTATGGGCGTAAAATCTGTCATATATTTTGGATTCTTGAGACTTTGTTGGTGCTTGTGTGCCATTTTGATTTGGTTGGTTGAAAGTTCACTTGACTTGGATGATTATGATACTCTCTTATGATGTTATGTTATGTTGATACATGATGTTTGATAGTGTGTTTGGAATTCAATTGGTTATGTTTATCGTATGGACGTAGTACTATGCTTGTTCTATATTTTTTTAAGTAATTGCTAAATTTGGCTATATACTATATATGAACATGTGACTTTACTTTTTATGCAATTGATTAGTGATTCCTTGTGATGTTGAATATATTACAATTAGTGTTTTTGATGATGTAATTAATGTACTTGATGTTGTGGTTACTATTTGTGGTCTTGGTGAGAGGGACAGTTTAGTATCACTCACTCACAAGCGCCCTACTATGTTGTGACTTCCTCTCATGGTGTGTTAGCTATTGGATATATATAAGCTCGACATCTTGATTTGATGCAGGATTATAGGTACCAGGCTTCGACAAGAAGGGTCCCCAACCTTCCCATCATCCTCGAAAAGAATGAGTTCCCCCACCTTGTAACCCTGTTAGTATGGTTTTCATATTTGGACAGTCATTTGTGTGATATCTTCCGTTACTTGATTATGTCATGATGTTATTGTTCAAGATGATGTTGTTTATCAATGTGTTTGTTCTATTTTGTTTTGTGACTTCCAAGAGTAAGTCAAACCCTAGGGGGGGGGATGTAGTTCCCCTCCATATTGTCCTTTCTGGGCATTGAGTAAGTTTGTTTGTTAATTGGGTTATTCGATTTGAAAATTGTTTGATTAATGTTGTTATTCCTAGTTAATTAACATATTAATTAAATTATTGAGTAAAAGTGTGTTAATAAATAAATATTCAAACATAAATCCAGTAGTAAATGAATATAGCCATAATATAATATTATAATAAAATAAAAATAGTGGGAAATAAATAAATAAACTATTAAACTTTAATTCTTTGCTTGAGTATGGGCATGCATTGCAGTTGTGGTCAGTGATAATAATTTAATGGAAGCAAGATTGCATGTGCCTCCACTCGGGTGAACCACTCTCCCTATTTGCATGCCATGCAAACTAATTTTAGAATACTCTCCTTCTTGTAACTACTTCATTATGGAGCCATTAGTCATTTTCATTGTGAGGGACTCTACATGCTAAGGAAGGCCTCTTCTAATTAATAATCTATTTGCATGAAAATAGGGGGGAACTCAGCACATTTTCCATGCCAAAGAGGGGTGACTCATGCACGGGATCCAAATATATTTGATTTAAACAGTATCACCTTTGGGGGGTGGAACCAATCTTATTTTATGATCAGTCTACCTTGGACACCATGGGTCAATGAAAAGACCTACGCACAAACATGAGGGAAAAGTGTAGGCATCTGAGTTTCCTGCTATGTGCTTCAAACAAGGTATGTTTCCCTACTTGTTATTATCAAGAAATCATCTCCCATCAGTTTGTTTCATATTTGTTGGTCACTATTATTCGACATAATCAGAAGAGTAGCTTGACAATGATAATACAAAAATATGTCAGTCAGTGATGTTTAGGTGTCATACTAGTCAAGCAACTAGTTGGTCCTATATATATTGTTTCTCTACTCCTTTATTAGACCTGCCCATGTTCAATTATTGTAATAGATGAGTCCATTAACGAGGCCCACATCCTCAACACATGTATTGAATACAATAAAGAATTCTCATTTTGGACCATGATTCAAATGCGTAAATGCTAGAAATAATCACGTCGTGTCTATTCTTCAACAACACCTCACATTTGTCTGAAATCTGAGAATATCCAATACCTTGAAAACCCACCAGCCAATTTGAGGGATTCACTCTTCTTTTTGGATTTCCTTTAAGCCTATTGAGTTGGTGCTTTTATGTCTGTTAGAGTGAGGGATTTTTATCCATACCTTGAATCGAATGGGAGATAGATTGTGTTTTTGGAGGATTTAGTTATTGTAATTTATTGTCGATATGTCAGCTTGGTATAACGCCTAGCTCAAGGTAAAAGTACTTTAATCTTTAGGGAGATAGTTCTATCGATAGTATATTCACTTGTATACGTGTTAGAAGGTGCAATTAAGGCAATTAGAGTAGTAAATGAGAATTTTGACCTGTAATTAAAATGAAATAGGTGCTGATCTATGCCTGAGATCTTGTTGAAGCTGAATTTTCTATTTCGTGGTTGTGGTAAAGCTTTCCTTATGAAATTCGATTTTGGTTGTGTTTAATCTTTTTATATATACCTTATGTTCATTATGCATAAGCATCAGTCCTACGACCTCCTAGTGTGCCTGACATGTTCTTGACTCCTTGTCTTGTAATTAAACTGAAGTTTCTCCTAAGTCACCAGTGTAGCTCTCTCTTTGCCTATTCAGACTCCTTTGCAACAGATTGATGGTATATGTAATGCAATAAGGGTTACTATTGTGTAAGCAGTGCACAACCCTCATTCACTAAACCTGTGTAGCTATATGCACGAGAACACAAGCAAGCTTTCAATGTTAGGAAGTGTTACTGAAGTGTCTCTTTAATTTAGAAGATAGTGCCTTGCTCTTACTGATTGCTTTTATGCTAAAACTGAAACTTGGTTTGGAGGAGTTTATTTGTCAAAGTTTATGTTGTCTGTGTTAGCTTTAAATTTTTTTCTTATTCCTAGTCTTGGAAGCTATTATAAGTCTTTCCCAATTAAGTCAACTGTTGGGGATCAAATCGAAATGGAATTCAGTTCCAAAAAGATTCACTTAAAAACCTTGAATTTAATCTATTACTTTCAATTCTTGTTTTCTTCTTTGACATGCTTGATAATTCATCTAAGGCACGAAGAACAACTTCCCAAATTATTTACATAACCACTTGGATTCTATTGGGTCAAATGTTAAGAATCACTCATGCTCAAACGGTGCAGTTTATTCCTTGCTAAAATTTAGCATCTGTAACCTAAACAAGGTTATCTTTTCTAGATGCATGCCATTGAAAACTAAAACTACCTTTTTGTATCATAGACCATCTTGCATATCTAGAGTGTAAATGTTGATGATGTCGTCAAACATTTGCACTCCCCCCCCCTCATGTGTAGTGAACCAAAATATATCTATATCTTTTCTTTATGTAAAGTACAGGAGTCATATTAAAATAATTGTGAAGTCTTTGAATCCAGATTAATCTTCCTTGACCCATAAATCTGGGTATGGTGATCTTTGGTATCTAAGGTTGAACTCCAGCTCTAGGGTAGTTATTCTTTCCTGGCTGCCTAGGTTAGTTAGCTCCTCTCCTCTTAAGTAGTATGTCATTCTGGAGTAAATCATTGTTTTTCAAAAGGAAAAAATAGGTTTTATAGGGACCTGAAACCACAAAGTTAAAAACTACAAAGATAGAGCATAAAAAGTTTGAACAAACAGTCAACTGTCCCAAAAAGGAAACGACAGCACAAAGAGACAACAAGGTCCAGAAAAAAGGACCGCCAAAAAGCCAGAAACAACCACTGCAGTATTACTCCAAGGTGTTCATCAACTCCTCGGCTTCCTTTTCAACTTCATTCATATCCTGTAACCCCTGCTTGAGGATTTGAACCATGTGTGGAGAAGCAAGGGCCTTCCTCTTAGTATTAGCCCGTGTGCGAGTCGAAATCCCTTCAGCAACTAGAGTAAATCATTGTTGACCATATAAGTTTTCCATAAATTCTTTATAGTCTCTTACTAAAATCTCTAGCTTCTCTTCTTGTGTACTAACTCAATGCTTACTAGAAACTAAAGAATTAGATGCTGCCCTACTTGGTGTAACACCTGTAAGCTTACTCTAGTATTGTACATGTGTGTGATAATTGCTTAGACCTAGAATTTGGAGTTAAGTGAATGATGTGCATTTTTTTGCCTCAAAATGAGTCGGTTTATATATATAAACATATAAAACTATAAATATTTTTCATATGTATTAATAAGTTGTGGAAGAGAGGGAGTTTGAAAGTAGAAATAAAATGAGATAGTTAAGGAATTAAATTGATTGAGTTAAAAGTAATTCTTATATTATCATATACTTAAAATTAATATGTACAACTTAACTTTGGACCCTCATTTATCAACTAACTTTTATTCCAAATTACTTAGTATTCTATTAGATTTTATATGAATGGGTATTACAATATTGGAGTTAGTGAGGGTAAGATATTAAGATTAGATTATTTGAAAACTTAGGTTTATTTTAAATGTTTGAGGGCACTCTCTATTAGCGAATTTGTAAATATTTGTTAATTATGCTTTGATAGTTGTTTAGTAAAATTGTTTTAATTAATTAAATAATTGAAATATTGATATCTAAAGTTGTAATGTCAGCACTAGGGTTTTGTATAACTAGTTAGTAGGGATGTTTGTTTTGTTAATTAAGTAGATATCCTAAAGGATTGTTATTCATATTATATGATCTATTGATTGAAACAAGTGGTGGTGGTTTTGATTGATTGATTAATGGATTGAATTATTGGGTTTTTTATTGGTTTGGGGTTGAAGTAGATAATTGTTTTTAAGAGGGAGTTTCTGTGTAGGTTAAATTTTTGATTGAAATGTTGATTTATTGCTCGTCTAGTTGAGGTGATTGATTTAGTGAAGTTGTAAAGATTTTGATTTTGAGAATCATGTTCTTGTTGTCATTTCAATGTAATTGTGAATAGAAAATATTATGCTAGTATTGACTAAATTTGAAGATCTCTTTATGATGTAATCCCTTGTCATTTGTTGATTTGTAATTGTGGGTTGTAATTAGTCCTTTTGTGATCATGGTATTGTCATTTCTTTGATGGTGGAACCCTTGTGTTAGTGATTTGAGAGTCTTCTAGAGGTTTGAGGGGAGTATGGTTTTTACTTGCAAGACTTGGTGTGGGGGCTAATGACCTAGGTGGATCCACCTTGGGTAACCCATACCAAGCCTGATGTATTTATTTGAATTTTATGTTGTTTCACTTGAAAGTGGGTGGTTTCATGATTTTTGTTATATGACTAACCTTTACACTTGGATTGTGTTTATGTGGGTTTGAGCCTTGCACGGTGGAAATGATTTATTACAGAGATCTTGTGTGAGTTGTTTCTTGCCTCATTTTATGTGCATATTTATATGGTTTTGCTAGTGTGTTCAAGTTGGCTTGCCCCATTTTTGTTTATGGGGTTTTATTATTAGTTGGGGGAGTGGCTCTCAGTGGGGGTTGGTGCCCAAAGTGGTTGGTCTGGGATAACCCATTATGATTTTAATCAAGTGATAACTTAATTAATTAATTAGGGGGTTTGGGTAGTTTGACACATTAACTTAGATAATGTAGCCTCACTCATGGGACCAAGTGCTCGTTTAGGCTTGTGATTAGTGGGAAGGCCTAGAATGGAAAGATCAACAACCTTTCCTCTACATATTAATCTTGCAAGGTATGTTGATCCTACATAGCGAGCATGGGGGTCGGATAGCCAGTAGAGGTTACCAGGGAAACCCAGGATGGGGGCCGAAAACCTAGGAAGGTTACGCCAAGGTAATCCATGGCTACCTATGCGATGACACTCTTCCCTTTAACAACCTTGTATGTTTGTTGTTCCCCTCTTATGGTTCATGTACCTCTGGAAGTGGATGTTGGCATATGTTTTTTGATGCTCTTTCCATGTTCTTGTGTTGAATGTTATCTTGTGTTATTGTGGTTGTTGTAGTGAAGTCTTGTAATCCTTGTTTCGTTTGATGGTTTTCATTGAGGGTCTTTCTTGTCATCTCCTAGCATGGGGGGTGGACCTTCAGGTCCACATGGTCAAGTAGAATGTGCTATGCACTCAATTGGGTCACCAACCATTGATCAAGTTGTGCAGAGATGTACCAGTTGCAGTGACTTCAGAGATGTACCAGTGGTGGATCCATTCTTGAAAATTTGTATTCATACATTCTTGATGAATTATTCCATGTTATTGCATTTGTTCCCAATTCATGTTGGGAAGTACCATTGTATTAATGTAAATCCTTGATCAAGGTAACTTCATGTTATAATGTATTGTCCATGTTCATGTTATCTTATGGTTTCTAGTGTATGCTTATCTATCATGTAATGTATTAGATGTTGTTTGTTCATTCTTTATGATGGTGTTTGAGCTATTCAAAATGTGATGCAGTCATGTAGCCCCAAGGAACTTAGTTATATGTTGTACATTTTTAGTTTCATTTCAAGAGTTGTATGTTAATATTATGTTGCATGTTAGTTACATAAAAAAAAAATTGTGCCATAAAAGCTAGATGTATTAGTTTCCTTTGGGGTTGCATGGTGGGGTGTTACATCATGAAACTTAAGACTAATATATTAGACTAATTGTAAATAATTTAAGAAAATAAATGTGGTACAAGAGTGTTAGCTCTATGAATAAAGAATTTGATTGATTATTTTAAATTATTAGAAATGTGTTAGATGTCTACCTAAGAAACAACTCCTCTTAGTCGATGAGATATCTTAAAATATGCAATGGATTTTTTTCTTATTAGAGTAAAATTTCATATGTATATGGTAAGTTAAAGGTTGTGAACTAGTCATCTAAGTGTAGATTCATCCATGTGCACTATAAAATTTAGCACTTTTACTCACTTAGTTTACTTCTATGTGTTTCCTTCCTTGACTTCTATAGACTAGTGGTATTTAAAAAATACATTAGTATAATTTTCATGTTGCTATAGGACACATTCTCCTAGGTCAACTTATAAATTTGTATACAGGATTAAAATGACACTCTGATAGAAGGCCAGAGGAACATTATCGGTGGGACTTTAGGATTTTTTTGAGACTTTAGGAGGTGGCACGCTATTGTAAACTAGCTTTGATCACCTCGACCAAAGATTCCTAATTGTCTCTTCAATTCTCTAATGAAAGTGTGTCAAAAATACATTGTGTGGTCGTCGTGATGTTGGAGCACGTATCCTCGACACTCTGATAGAAGGCTAGAGGGACTTTGTCGGTGGGAATTCAGAGTTTCACTGAGACTTTGGGAGGTGGTAAGCTATTGTTGAAAAGAGTTGTGTTGATAGGTGTTTTATCACTTTCCCAACATAGGCAGTACGTAGGTGCACTACCTCTCTTGAAAGGAAATCTCCAACAACAAATTACTAAAAATCAGCCCAAGGTCTCTCAAGTGTTAGGTCATGACTTGCATGGAATTTCTCAGTTTGGTTCAATGTGATTTTGTTGGTAATCATAAGGCAGACTTATGGAGTTAAGTTGGAGGGAAGGTGGATCCTAAAATGGAGTTATTTAGATGGGAAAGTTGGTGTACAATTGTTGCAAGTTCGAACAACAATCTTAAAACTCCAACTTCAACTTAAGATTTAGCTTTACAATGTGCAATGAACCTTAGCATAGGTTATTTCTAAAAGAAAAGGAAAAAGGGTAGGGAGGAGAAGAGGTTCCTAGATTTGAAACTAACAGTGAACTGTGATCATGGAGGACTCTACTGCAGATAGCCTTCCTAAAATAGAATTTCACTTAGCCATAAGCATGAATAAAAGATATAAGTTTAGAGCAGCTTTTATATTATGCCCAGGTTAACTTTACAAAGCTATTTATCATCAATAAACAACAAAAAGTATGGACAAGGAAAGTTCCTAGAACATAGTAGAATTCTTCAAAACTAATGAACAACATCAACTAATCTACTGGAACAAGTTAAAGCATGCAAAACAACAAAGTAAATCTACTCAAATTAACTAACTATGGGAGAAGAACCATGTAACATGCAACCAAAACTCAAGAATTCACCAAAAGTCAATGAACTTCTATTGAAATTTTAGCAGCATGCCTTTACAACAACTCAACTCTCTCTTGAAAATGAGAGGAGACCCCCTCTTTATAGTGTCAAAAAAGTAGAATGAATGGCCAAGAAGGATTTGAATTTTGTGGCCAAGATTCACTATAAACTAGGCTTTCACCTACCCCAAATATATTACAATTTAAACTTACATTCTTGTCTTTTCCCTATTTTGTCTTTTGTGGCAACACTATAGCTTTTTTGTCTTTTTTTTATTTCCCTTTTTCTGTAGCTACACTGTCAAGAATTCATCATCAATCAAAGGAATTCCTTGATTTCTCTTCATGGTGGCATACTCCACAAATTTTTTGATCAATCCACGAAGCTTATCCCATTCCAATATATCAGATTGGATCACCTGAAAATTGAATCTCCATGATTTGTTTGTGATGCCATCCCAATCCTTGTCAATTTTTTTTGCATTCTTAATCACCTACTCAGACTAAGCAAAGGATCAAGTAGCAAATCCCATGAAATCCGGTGTTAGTGCATCCGCGGTGCCATTTTCCACCCTCTTGTGAAAGTAGGGCTTTATCTTCTCAAGATCCAACTCAACTGCTAGCACATCAAAGTTTGTCATTAACTTTATGTATTCTTCACAAACAACCCACACTTCCTTGATCCAATCAATTTCAATCTCCACCTCATGGAGCACATGCTCTAACACCTGCTTTATGTGGTCAAGGCCCATTTTCCATGTTTCTATGAGCCAATGATTTCCTTTTGCTAGAGAAAATTCCTTCTCCCAGGATCCATCAAGTACCTTGAGGATAGCCCCAAGTTTGGGGTATGTGATCCTGTATAGCTCAGGGAAGTCAGTACAGAATTTTATTATTCCCTCAAGCACTCTTTGCAACTCCAATAATTTTTTTCCTATCCTAACCACATGGCCACTGCCCATATTGTCGTTCTAGTTGACCTGTTTAAACGAATCCTCTATGGCTTTTGTCCAATTTTTTCTTTTCTCAAGCTAATCAATATGGTCCTTGGACAGTAATTGTGGTGCCGCAGAGGATGTGGTGGGAATCTCTTCCACTGATGACCATTGCTAAATATAGGTTGTCAAATCAGCCACCTGCACTTTTAGTTCCTCCTTGGAAATCTTATCCTTGTGCATCTGATGCACGAAGGTGGCAACGAACCCTTGGAGGTAATCAATTTTCTACTCACTTGTCACAATTCCTACATCAGGGGTGGAGACGCTATAGCTTACCCCCTCTTCATTCACCACTGGGTTGGCTATTTGCATGGTTCTAGATCCAGAGGCATCCATTGTCAGTTGAGATTTGACCTTAGGTTTCTTCTCTTTCTTTGTGCTTATCTGGGCTCGGGCCAAGATGGCCTCCAGCCTTGCCCTTAGATCGTTTGAGCTTGGATTTTTCTTTTCCAATTGTTTCTCAAGCCACTCGGGCATCTGAGACTTTCCCCTTGGTGATTCATGACCGCCTTCTTCCTTGCGGGTGTGTTGGATTTCCATTACCTTGTCACCTGGAACTTCTTGTTTTGTCCTTCCTTCCTCCTCATCAGAATCCTGAATAAGCATTGTTTCCTTCTTTGGGGACTTGGAGGCAGTGTGCTCTTAGGGGTTGTCTTCCCCTTTAATGGTTTTCTTTTCTTCTTCTTCATCATGCTTAGGTTCTTTTGGCTACTCCGTTCTTGGGCTCTTATGTGTTTCATCATCCTCTTAGGGTTTATCTTTTTTTTCTTTTCCTCTTCCTCATGTTGGGGTGGCACATCTTCTTGTTCTTTCTTTTCTCTCTCTTCCTACTCCTCCAAGAGAGGCATTTCTTCATCATGTTTGAGGCTTTTTCCATGCTCCCTAGTTGGTGGTTCAGTATCTTCTTCCATTTCCTCTTCATTTTTTTCTTCCTTAGAAAGTTACTTTTCTAACTCCTTTCTAACATTTTTTAACTATTGAGCTAACTCCTCCTTGAGGTCCACATTAAAGGTCTCCACAATATATTTGGTGCTAGCATCTTCTCCATCACTCTCGGATGATTTTGTTTCTTCACCTTTGTGCACCACTTCATCAATTAGTAGGCACTAGAACTCGGGATGCTCATTGTAATCATCTGCTTCCTCCTCGATCCCCTTGATGGCTTCCTTCTCTCATCACTCTAACTCCTCAGATATTTCCATTGTGGCCTTCAATTCTGGTGGCTTAGTTGGAGGATTGGAGGTGTAATTATTAGCAAGAATTTGTGCCAAGGCAGCCTGAATAGGTGGGTTCATCAGCACTCCTGACAGCTCTATGGGAATGTTTTGCATATGCCAGGAGAATCCCTCTAGGAGTGAGAGTGTATGCATTGGTATAGTTGTTGCTGCAAGGGGAAGTGATGTTGTTAGAGACATGGAAGTAGAGGAAAGTGGACAGGTGGTGGCAGAGGAAGAGTCTATTATAATTACTTGTGTCATGGGCGGAGTGGAGGCAAGGTGAACTGAGATGTCCACCTCAGGCGGGGAAATAGAAACCATTGCCCAAGAGGCATCAGCAGTGGTAACAGTGGTTGCAAGAGTGGAGGCAGCAGGTGGAGACTTTGGCTACTCGGCCTCTACTTCTTCTCCTTCATGGAGAGTGTCCTCCTGAATGGTGTCAAGACCTCCTGATGTCTTCTATTTCTTGGAGGATTCACCCTCTAAAGCTTTTCTTGAGTATACTTTAGGCTTGGGTATCCTTTCAACCACTTCTTTCCTCTTCCTAGACCTGGTGGTTGGAGGAGATTTTGAGGTCTCTCCAGCAACTGTCCCATTGTCATTTTCACTTGCAGACTCTTCCTCAAGCTCCTCATAGGTCAAAGTGACCCCTTGTTGCTTCAATTGGAAAATTTTCCCATCAATCCATTCATTTGTTTGAGCCTCAATGGGCTTGGTCAAAATATCAAGCTCATCAACCTATTGCTCATCCCAATCAATCCATGGCAATGGCAGGTTAGCAACTGCATTGTATCGAGGATCCATCACTATGTTTTCATCTTTTGCTATCTAATCTGGTACGGGGAACAAGTTGACCCTCTTTACAAAACATGCAGTCATGTGCATGTATTGCCTCATTTACACTTCATTATCATATTTTCAATTGGCCAAAAAATCTTTAACATAGTGCAAATGGGCATATTCAGTCACAACCATCTTCTTCAATTTAACATAAGGGTCCATTCACAACCGGGCAGTGTGGAAACTCAAGTGATACTCCACAAGCTCTTTGTCTAAATTGTCGGCACACTGGGATGTGTGGATTTCATATAGACCTTGGCCGAAGGAGAGGGGATAACGGATCCCTACCTTATGTTTGTTTCTTAGAAGGGCATGTGCATGTAATAGCTGTCGAGAGAGTTCTAACAATATTATCCAATCATTTGGATATTGGGGTAGCTTGTACATTTTCTATGAAAACCCTTCAGCTCGTATGTAGGTAAACTTTGGAAATTGAATGAATAGGAAGGAAAACTAGCGAAGGAAGGAATTCGCTCTATGGGAGACTCTTCTTTCGTAGTCACCCCTAAGCAATCTAATGATATGACCTATGAAAGTGTCATTGACCATGGAATAACTCTTGTTAAAGTTTATGAATTGCGATTGAGGGTACCTATCATAAACCTTCAAATCTTTGCCTAGTTCCTCATTAGGAGCTCGAAACAAGCCTCGGTATTGTGTCTTGTCAGCTAGTAAGTAGACAAGGTATGAAGTCATGTTGAAGTGCGGGGTCTTCTTTACAGCCATAAATTGCTCATGGAAGCAATCACTAATTATTCCTACCTAGTAGAACTTAATTTTACCCCAAAGGATCTCTTCCACGAAATATACCATCCAATCTTGGATGTAGGCCATAGTTGGGAGGGCCATTACTCTACTAAGCAAGTTCACCAAGTCATGGTAGTCCTCATAAAAGTCACTGCAGAAGAGCACCTAGCGAACCTTAGCTGCACTGCCCCTCTTTTCTTTCAACCAGTATTGGTTGATAAGCCTTTTGCATTTAAGAGGGTGTTCATCCCACATCGCCTTGCCATCCTCTATGGATGCTTCTTCCATCTCTTTGAAGGTAGGGATATGAAAATTATTTATTATTGATTGGGCAGACATGTCAGCCAAAACATTTTTGTCTCTGTCCACAATGGTTTTGGACTCTGGTTGATATGCCTCCCTACAAGCCATCACTAATTTAGGGGCAATAAGAGTGGGAGTGAAGCCTGCAGCTTTGGCCAACCCACTACTTCTAATCGTTCTTGCACTTTCGGTTGTAGGGTTGATCCAGACTCTCTACTTGAATTCATCAATGTCTCTGTGTCTGATTTTTGTGTCTGAGACCTCCTTCGAGGCCAAGGTGACCTTGGAGATGAGAGGTTCCCCTTGGAACTTTTATTTCAGTTGGTCCTTGTCTTCTTTTCCATGAGGTGCTTTGGCTGTTTTCTTTCCCTTGTCATTCTCCATAGCCGCCTCCGAGGGTCTTGCATGTGATTTCATAAATCTTATGGGTGAGAGATAGGTAAGCATGTTCAAACATAAAAAAATATGGGAAATTTAGCCAAATCCTGCAAAATGATGTTAGATAAGATAATCCATCTTTCTAAGAATCCTAACATATCTTCCAGATTGGCATTAACATTTTATAGGAGGGATTTTGAGCAATTTGGCCCCCCAGAAGATTGGACTTCCTTAAGCTAATGGCCATTCTGGAGTAACTGAAGGAGGGATAGAAATTAGGGCATGGCAGCCCGCTTGTCCCAACCCACCTTCAAATTTGGTCTATTTGTGGGGTCCATTAAGGAGGTTGCTCTATTTTGGCATTCGAGTCAAAGTCATTTTAAAGATCAGAGGGCATCAATATCATCATTTGAGCAATCGAAATCAAGAGGCAGCTTAGTTGTTAGGGGTTTTTCATTGAAAACGGATCTGGAAAGATGGCGTCCGAGGGCAGAGTTCCGTAGGGCGGGACCCGTGGCTCTGGAAGGCAGTGGCATAGTTCAATTTTCGTCTAGGCATTTTGGGTCGGAAGGGATGGGAGGACACTAGATCATAGTCGTTTAAGACAGTGGAAGTCACATGGTGTTCCAATGGAAATGGCCCACCGCATTGGGTCTGACAGGAGGAGAAGCCTCCATGTTCACTTTTCTGTTTGAAGAATGTGAAGTCAATGGAGAGGTCAGGTTCCAGGTAGTAGAAGGATGACGATCCTTTTTCTCCTAGTAACGATTGGGACGAGACGGAGTCCTGAAGACGGTGACCTGACAGGAGGGGTCGACTCATGGTTCAAAAATTTGGAATTTTCATCTTTGTATTCAAACATCCATAGCGGAGTTGGGTCCCAAAGTGCGGAATGGTGGCCCAAAGAATTCGTTCAAGACGACAGTTTTTCCACGGTGGCCCACAAATGGAAGTCTGCTAGGCGAGACCCGAAATGAGGTTAGCACTTGGTCATTTATAAATGAAGTCAACTGACAGAGGAGGACTCAAGGTCCAAAGGTCAGACAGACAGGCTGCAAAAGCTACTCAGGTCAGCGAAATGCTAATGGAACTCCACTAACAGAAGTCCATGAGGCGAGACCCGCAGTAGGCCATGACTTGAAGATTTCGCAAAAGTTTGATCATAGGACACTTGGAAGGGCGGAGTCTGGCCATCGGAAGGCCAAGATTCGAATGCCATTTTGCACAAAATATCATGAGTAGTGCCTTGAGGACAGAATCCTACAAAGGCAGGCCTGGATGAGTCATTAAATTCCTCATTTCAGCTTGTAAGTTTCTAACCAAGTTTCAAGTGACTAAGAAAGGGGATCCTCCCACAATGGCGGACCCGAAAGGTGTGTTCGTTGCTTTAAGTTTAACTATGTTTCAAAGGTTATTGATGGTAAGGGGAGTTCATGGGACCACATAATGTAAATTCTATGGCTTATGAATGGTGAAGGAGAGTCGAGGTTTCATGATCGGATAACGAGTGATTTGTGATGTTTGCCATGATTTCAACATATGGGTTTTGGGTGCTTTTGTTTTCTTTAGCTAGTTATTAGGTTTTTTCTCTCTTCAAGTCCATAAATATTTTCAAAATCAAAGAAAACACAATGCAAGGTGTGGGATGATAAACTCACCTCAAGAATCTGATGAATAAAGACGACCCAACAAATAGTGAATATTTCAATCGATGAAAAAACACTATGGAAGCGATGCAGCACTTGAAGTGGGTTCTGACTTCTTTCTAATCGTCTGCCAAGTAAAAATGATAGGTGGAAATGACCTATTTATAGGAAATGATGTAATAAATTTGTTCATTAAATTTTTTTATGATGGGCTGGGTTTGGTGAGCCATCATTTGAAATTGACGGCGAGGGCATCAAGACCCGCCAATTAAGCAACAGTCGGTTGATGGTCGTTTGAGTTGTTCAGTAATAAACAGACAATGCTAGAGGGTCCAGGTCCCAACGATCAAAAATTTGTTTAGGAAAGTCCGTTTGAAACAGTCACAGGGAGATGGAATCCCACGAGGGGAAACCCGACAGGGCGGACCCAATGGGCTCTAGGGACGCCAGCTTTGAAAAGCTAAGACAACCAGCTAGTGGGAACCCGCAAAGGCCAAGGACCTTGAAAATTTGAGGGGAAAAAAACATGGTCAACTTAGGATGAACTATTTAAGGCTCACTGACCACTTAGAACACCAAAATAGGGGGCACACAAAATGAGATGGTGATGAAGCAACCCAGAGAGGCAAAAAGGAAAGAGAGGGTCGTCGTTCTGAATGGGGCTTGTCTTCTAGGGGAACAACAAATGGCGACTTCACTAGAGAATGCTCCTAAGCGTTCTAAGGGTAAATGCTCATTTAGAACCCAGAATCTCTAGTTTCACAAACCAGGGGCCGACTTCAAAAAGTGAACTAAGAGAACAGGATCCTTAGCTGAGTCATCTCATGAAACATATCATAAGTGTGTGTTCAGTGAGTTAATTCCCCTTTCGTAGAAACTGTGACAAGTGGAAGCTAATCAAATCAAGCAAGCTACATGAACCATCCTACCCCAAAAGTTACCTGGACATTGCCTCTCTGCTAGTTAGGCATCCATATTCCTGGCGGAGTTGTCATTGTGACCCCACGAACATTGCTCTAGTGCCATCCCGGTATCCATAGCCCTGATAGAGTTATCCATACACCCATATAGTTGCTTGTTTTCAGTATTTTCCTTTTCCTTTCTTTCTTTCAATACTTTTTTTAACACTTCTTCTTTTGCTCAACCATCTAAGAATTGAACCACACTATGGGTTTGGGAACCACTGTGGTCACTGAAGCAAACTTAATATTTTTCACTTTTTAAGTCATCATAACAACCGTTGTACAACTCTTTGGAAACAATTAATGTGCATTTTGTGTTGGATCTGAGAAGAATGTAAAAGGAGGATTCAACCAAGGGTTGGCTTCTAAGTCAAAGTTCAAATGAGGAAGCCATTCCATGGAAGCTATCAGAGACCAATAGTTGAGAGTGAATATTTAGCCAAAGAACACTAAGAGCGGGCAGCAAAGTGAATCGTTCGTTGAACGAGCATGGCCACCACAACAAAAATGAAGAACACCCCCACCAAAATAGAGCAGCCAGGAAATGAACAAAAGAAAAAGCAACACAAAGCAGTGAGACAAAACCAAACCAATTACAACCTAAACTAACCTATACAAGTATTTATAGGAACAGCTCCAAAAGAGCTCAGGCTTGGAAATAATGCTTTAGGTGATGCCCGTTGATAGGCAACGGGAAATCTTCACCAATTAAGGTCTTTAGGCGGAAAGCATTGTCTCCAATAATTTTAGCAATCTAAAAGGGGCCAATCCAGAGCTTGTCGAATTTGTCATGTCCCCCTTTCTTCTCATGGGCCTTGTCCCAGCATAGGACTAGATCAACAATTTTAAAGGCCTTGATTTTGGCTCGGCGGTTGAACCATCTCTTGACTATGCCATGATGTTTGGTGAAATTTTCTATAGCATGATCACGCACTTCTTCTAGGTGTAATAGCTTAGCCAAGTGAGCTTCTCTACAATCCCCTTCTTCATAAAATTCATTGATGAATTGGAGGGTGGGGATTTTCAGGTGGATTGGGAATATAGGCTCTAAGCCATAAACAAGATGGAACGAGGAAACACCAAGGGAAGCCATGTGGTGTGTATGATCTTCCCAAAGGGAAAAATAGAGCTAGGTATGCCAATCCTTGGGATTCCTATCAAGCAATTTTTTAATCAAAGTGATGAGGTTATTGTTTGTAGACTCTATCAAGCCATTGCCCTGGGGGTAATAGTTGGATGAGAATTTGAGGGAAATTCTGTAATCAAAGGCCCAACTAGCAAACTTAAGTGAGGAAAACACAGGGTCGTTATCACACACTAATGCATATGGGCAACCAAAACAATTCAAAATAAAAATTTCAAGAAAATTCATAACTACCTCTATTGTGCATTACCTACATGCAATGGCTTTTGTCCATCTAGTGCAATAATCAGAAGCAATTAGAATGTACCTATTTCCTATAGATGATGGTGGGCTTACTGAACCAATGAATTCAAGACCCCATTGCGTGAATGGCCTCACCTCCAAAACTAGTTGCAACAGGACAACATTCTTCTCCTTGGTTGAGGTGGTTTGGAAGACATGCCACATGTGGACATGGTTGTGAGCGTCCTTGAAGACCGTTGGCCAATAGTATCCTACTCATAGGATCTGATGAGCAGTCAAGGGACCAAATCCATGACCAATGCCAAATTTGTCATGAAATTCCTTTAAGACACGATCCACTTCTTCCTTGTCAAGGCATCTCAAATAGACACCTCATGATTTATCTTGTATAGTATAGATCCTTGCAGCATATAACTATTGCTTTTTAGATGGAGAGCACATTTCTAAAATCCTTGCAAGTGGGATGGGCACTTGTGGTTCAGTAAATAGTATACTATGTCATCATACCATTCCCCTAGGGAAACATCTTCAAGCTGATATTGTTGCACTGTAAACTCAGGTCTTGCTTCAGTTGTTGTCTTGGCTATGGTTCGAGTGAGTGCCTGTCCTCTCACTAATTTCATGGGTTGAATTTCCATGTCGTATTCCTGCAGCAGGGTAACCCACTTGGCTCTTCACTCTCCTGACTCATTTTGCATGAGCAGCGTCTTCACTGCTAGGTCAAGGACAATGGCAAACACTTTATTCCATAGGATGTAATTCCTGAACTTCTTAACTCCTCGAAAAACATCATAAGCTTTATTTTCCGTATTGTGATATCTTAGTTTCGTATCTTTCAAGGGAGTTCTCATAAAGGTGATTTGGTGCTTGTTTCCTTCATCATCCTTTTGGGTTAAAATGATGGCACATGAGTTATCTAAAGCAAATGAGTAGATGTAGAATGGCTTCAAATAGTCTGGGTTGACTAGAACAGGTGCCTCAGCAATTGGGTATGTGCAGGATCATGATGGGCCAAAAAGTGGCAATATGATGGGTATGTGGCTGATGACTATTTTTATACCCAAAATTGATGAAATGAAAAAGGTTTTTAAAGGAAATTCTTAGCTTTCCATCAATAAAAATTATGCTTTACTTTGAATTTAATAAGTAATTATTATTCATTTTCTATTCAAATTACGACTAAATTCCTGATTGATAGCCTAATTGAAAAACATCTATAGCTTTCAAAAGGTATCACATTTTTTGAATCCAAAACATGTGTCACATTCTATGCTTTGCATACTATAGGATTAAAAAAAGAAAAATTGAATTTCATGAATTTTGACCAAGTTAAGGTGGTTAGACATACAATTTTTTATATTTTTTAAAAATTTGTAATAAAAATTCATAATTAATTATTTACTTGGAAAAAATTACAAAAAATATGCATCACATGGCGAGTCCTCTACTTATATCTAAAATATTATAAAAAAATATTATCATTTTATTATGGTTAGGGTGGTCGCAGACACCTACTTTTATTTTTTCCCGAAATTTAAGTACCGCATTGAAATTTCAAATTTTCACCAAATAGATTTTTTTAAAAAAAACCTAGTAGTTTAGAAACTACATTCAATTTTCTACAGATTCTATTCTTACATATTTTTGAAATAATATAGATAACTTATTCAAATTTTTACGTCAAGTTGCCTAACTCTGATTTTTTTGAATTTTTTGCCACTTAAGGGCCTGTTTTTTCCATGATGATCCTGCACATACCCAATTGCTTTCTTAATTTATTTGAAGGATTGCTTTGCTTCTAGGGTCCACTCAATCTTGGAATGTTGCTTTAACATGGCGTTGAGCAGCTTGACAATTTCAGCGAAGCCTATGATGAACTTCCTGATGAAATTGATCTTTTTCAAGAAAGATTTTAGTTCTTTCTTGTTGCCTGGTAGTTGGATATTCAGCAGAGATTGGATACTCTCAGCATCTATATAAATTCCTCATTTTGAAATAATGTTCCCAAGAAACTTTCCTTTCATGACTCCAAAGATGCATTTCTTTAGATTAAGGGAAACCCCAAATTCTTGGCACCTCTGAAATACTTTGCATAGATCGGAGACATGATCACTCTGCTTCTTTAAGAACATAGACAGATCATCCATGTAGATGATTATACACTTTCCAATCAGATCTTTAAAGGCTATGTACATGGCATGCTGGAAAGTGGCACTGACATTGATGAGCCCAAATGGCATTCTTCTTTATGCAAAGGTGCCCCACTTGGTGGTGAATGTTGTATTGTGGCGATCTTCATACTGCACCATCACTTGATTGTACCCAGAGTACCCATCTAGCAAGGACATCATCTGTGAACCATTGATGACCTACAATACCTCATCTAGTCAAGGCACTAGATAGTTGTCTTTTTCTGAAGCTATGTTCAAATTGCAGAAGTCCACGCACAATCTAATTTCTCTGTTCTTTTTCCTAATTGGGACCAAGTTAGCCACCCACATGGAGTGTCTGACTACAAAGATGATTCTAGCTTAAAGTAGTTTCTACACTTCTTTGTAAATAATAGGCTCCAACAAGGCATTGATGGGGTGTTGTCATTGCCGAAATGGTCGTACATCAGGCTTGAGAGGGATGGTATGTGTGATGATGGAGGTATCATAGGTTTTCAAATCTCCATAGCTCCATGCTACCACATCGTGATACTTCCGCAAGGAATCAATAATTCCTTTCTTTTCTTCTCCAGTACATACCTTGCCAATAAATACATTTTTGACTTCCTTGGTTGTTCCAAGGTTGTGGGTGTCGCATTGGTTGTTTATGGCATCCTTCTTTGTCTACTGATCTTGATCTTTGATTTGATCTAGGTCACATATGTGCTCAATCTAAACCATCCCTCTAGGGATTATATTGGTTTTGAGGTTAATAACCCCTTCTATATATAATTAAGGTTCCTCGGGCTCAATTTCATTAATTATTTGGGTTGCAAACACGTTAGAGCTTGTGATGAACTCCAAGATGTGCTTATCATCATTGAATACCTGGAAATGAGTGACATTGTCTGGGATAGATGGGGTTGAGGTCAACTCAATAGTGAATATCTTGAGTCTAGAAAAAGACAAGGGTTGCAGCATGCTGGCTGCTTGAGCCAAAGCATCCACAGTATGATTCTTAGAATGAGGGATCAACTATATGTTAAATGCATCTAGACTCTCTAAGAGATCCCAGAATCTATGCCCATAGTTTGCAATCATTTTGTCATGGCATGAGCACAATTCTCTGACTTGTTTGACTAGTAATTCTGAATTAGCGAAAACTTGTAGCATTTTAACATTTTTCCTTAAAGCCATTAAAAGACCATAGACCAAAGCTTCATACTCCGCTACATTATTGGTGCAATAAAATTGAAGCCTATGGGTAGCAAAATAGGTCTTACCCGTGGGGTTGATGAGTTTGAACCTAGCTCTAGCTCCTTGCTTGGACTTGGATCCATCAAAGCATAGTGTCCAGAACCTAGAAGGTTCTTTGACACCAAGAGCAATGATTTTTTCATTCCTTTTGGGCTGCTTAATTACAACCATAACCTTCGAAGTAGGCATTGGTTTAACATGACTAGGGGTAGGCTGCCCTATTGGCATCTCCTTCTAAGGAGTAACTAATCCTTTGATATGTTCCACTGCTATTTGGCACAAGCAACATTTGATCTTGGAGTGGGCAGCATTGTGAACTTTGCACAAGCTAAAAAAAAAGAGGTCTCAAAAGTCCATCCTTGCCCCTAGGCTAAGTTGATCTTGTACGCGATTCTCCATAAAATCTTGGAAACTGTCCAGCAATCCTAAGTTACCGTCTTCATAAGGCTCTTCATCTTCTGATTCCACTAAAAATTTTGTGCTATGAGGTGCATAGGTCAAGTTGGTCAAAGGACTACATTGGACCAGGAAGACCTTTGTAGGTAGTTCTTCTTCTTGAGGCTCTGCTTCCTCTTGATAAGCAAAGGGGCAATAATTTCCTAGCTCTGTTTCAACAAATAACACCTCATTGATGTTGTTGTACTCTGTGATAAAGAATTTCATGTGTGGTTCACATTCTATTTGGATCTGATTTGGCAACCCCTTCCATGGCAGTCACATGTGAGAGAAATCGGTAGTGGCATACCCATTCAATGCATGGGTAAATTCTCATCCTAGGATAATTTTGTATGTGTCAGGAATATCCACAACTTGGATGTCAATAACTTGCTACACCCTTGGGTCTACAACAATCTCTATTGGGATATGATTGATCTCCCCAACAATGTTAACCTCTATTTTGTCCAGTTGAGTCACTTTTCTTCTAGAAGGCATGGGGGTAATTTTGAGGGCTTTGCACACTGCCAGAGGCATAACATTGGCTAATGCTCCTAAGTCAATCAAATAGTTGTGAAAATTCTTCCCAAATATGCTAATTATGGTGAGGAAGGGTGGTGTTTCAAATTTTCCTTGGAAGATACCCATAGGTACATCCACCTAGGCCACTTGACCCTTGTCCTTTTCATTTGTCTTTTCCTTGGATTTCCTTAGAGTCTGCTCTTTAGTGGGTTGTTTTCCAGCTTGTTGGTTGATGGGAGCATCCTTCTTGCTGCCAAGGATTTCCTAGATTACGGGCCCCTATCGAGGCTCTTCAAAGGTGACTCTCTTGGAAAGTATTTCTTGTGTTGTCTTGGAGGAGGGAGTTTCATTAATTACCCTAAAAAAGGCATGCCTAACTGTAGGAACCTTGAGCAACTCAAAGGTAGACAGGCTAATTTTAACTTTCTTAAATTCTTCAACAACATATTCCCCCATTTGTTCAATTTCGGGCTCAAAGGATCTACCTTTGGATGAGCTAGTAGGTTGGCCTTGTGTTTTATTTGGCTATTGGTTGTTAGTCAAATATTGCTTGGGCACATGGGGATAGCCAGGGTTGTTGCTAACATTGAGGTCAAGTGGGGTACTAAAGTTATTGGGCGGAGTTGAGGTAGTGAATGGTCCTCCTGCTTGTCAATTTCTTAAGTAGAATGGAGTGGCTCTCTGGTGGAACATTTGGACCTCATCCTCACAAAACTCCTTTTCATCTACTAGACTGTTATCTACTAAAGTAAAGAGTTGAGATAAAGCTTCTTTGTTACTTACCTCTTGTACTTCTTCATTTTGGCAGAGGTGGTCTCGATCTCGGGGTTGTTGCTCTTGCTTTGCGTGAATGGGGCCAAGTTGACCACAAGATAGGAGGAATCATACGGGTCAAATGGAACTATGTCTCTGCGGTTCACACTTTCAATAGTGTTTTGGACCTCCACTTGAAATATTTCTACAACTATCTAAAATTTGGGGTAGTCCAACTCGGAATACCTACTTGTCTTATGAATCTAGCACCATCCAGATAAAGTAGCCTCAGCAAGGTACACTCCACTGGTTGTCTTTTTCATGTTGGTAGGCTGATCAAGGGGAGTGGGAACATCCCCATTCTTGGGCCTTGTATTCCATATTTGGTTCTATCTCTAGGAGGGTCTTCTTTCAAAGTTCTAATTAGAATTCTGACCTCGTTCATAATTTTCTCTGGAGGAGGTACTTGCCTCTTAGTTATCCCTGTTATCCCGGTTAAGATTGGCCTGAATGCTACGTTGAGAAGCTTGTAGTTGGTTGTTCTAATATTGGCAAGATATCGGTAATGTTATACCGATATGATTTCATTTAAGGATTCATATTGGCATGATGCAGTTCACAGTCTCAATGACCAAAGGATCCTATCGACAAGAAAATCTACATCAGGATAAGTCATATTGAGCCTATGTATGTCTTACCAATGAAGTACAAAAGTGAAATATCGGCGAGACAGGAGCAATCAGAGTAATGTCCTGCAATGTTCATTTGGTCTTACCGATAAGGCAGGGTGGGTTCCATCATTGTCATCGGGGTGAGTTTGAGGAAGTCTTGTCAACTTACCATATCGCTATAACAGAAATACATCGGTAGGTGGACTTAGCGATATTCATTGTCTCACTGATAATGAAATTCATCGGCCAGACTGAAGCCATCGAAGTGAAGTCTCATAACATTCATTTGGTCTTGCCAACAAAATAGAGGAGGATTTTTCCATTGTCATCGATATGAAGTCATGAAGTTTCGCCGACCCCCTATGTCACACCGATAGAGTTGTACAGGATTCAGACTTGGCGATGCATGTGGAAGAAATAATCATCGATGAGACTTGCTTTATCGGCCAAAGCTAAGAGATTCATGCCGAATGAATTTCTATCGGCAGGAAAACCACTATGTCTCGGAGATCATAATTTATGAAGGATAAATCTCGGCAAAACACGATGTAAGCGGAGGAATGTTTTCCCAACCCTCAATGTCACAGCGATACTTAAAACTGAAGGCACAGAGTGTCGAGGAGACTTGTAACATCGGTATAATTGCATGACTCCATAGCGATATGTGATGTATTGGTTGTTGGGAGGACTCGAAGTGTCGATATGACTGCAAGACGTCTTAGTGGGTGTTTAGTGAACATTTGAAAAGGCCCGAATGAAATAATTGCCTAAGATTTGAATACGAATGGACGCAACCCTTTGTGATGCTGATATCTCAAACCCATTTTCGACAGCAAAGAGAAAAGAGACAAAGATCGAATAAAAATACAGTAGATCATAAAATGTTATGATTTTTTTTGAGACTATGATGCATGTCTAAAACAATGGAGATTTCAATTGAATTTGTTTGATGTGATGACATTTTTCTGGTTTTAGTTGTTTGTTGTGTTAATTAAAAGTATTGTTGAGGTTGTCTCCAAGTTTGATGTTTTCTAATTGTTTAAACTGATATATCAAGGATATTTTTTCAGTTTATCAGTGTACATTTGTTGCATCTGTATGATTGGATTAATTGGTTCTTTCAAGGAAAGATTAAGTCCTTTTAGTCAGTCATAGTGATTAGGAAATCTCATTTGGATCATTAAGAAGAACTTAGTAGTCACATCCTTGCATGTTTATACCAGTTATAAACTTACAATTGTATGCCAAACAATTTGAGTATCTGCCAGAAAGAAGTTATTCATTTCAAATTTTCATTTGACTCCGTACACCAAATAAGGCACTAGTCTCTACTATTTCATTGTTTAATTTTTCATTTTTTCATATGAACACATTAGATTTTAGCCTTGATATTGCTTATACAATTTATACCAAAATAAAACTCATTTATCCACTCCCATTTGCTAGTGTGGGTAAATTGCTTTAGGAAATGAACAGAGGTCAAGTCTGCTTTATTCAAATAGGTATACCCGCATAGGTCTAGCAGCACCTAAAGAGAAGAAGGTTCAAATCATTTGGCCTTGTTCGTTACCCTGAAACGTTGTGAGAGCTTGGCAACCTCTCGTGGTTTAAACCTGCATTTTTGAGAGCTAACAAATTGGTGACTCTTTTGGGGAAGTTATTGCAAGATATCTGGTTGAAGACTATAATATAGAGTCATTGAAGAAAGATTCATAATTTGAGAAGTTGTAGAAAGAGTGATTTCGCTGGGGATACAATCAAGAATAATTTCATCTTTTCTCATTTTTAACAAAGTGAGTGGCAACTCTGACAATAATATTGCATCTATTCAACATGAATGGTAGAAGATCCCAATATAAGGGAGGTCCTATTGGAGGTCCTACTGGTAACAGTAAGTGGACACATAAGGATGATAAGGGTAAGAAGGTAGCTGATGACATGTGCATAACAAACAAAGACAAAGCATCAAGACCACATTGTGAGACATATGACCATTATGATACATGGAGAGACAATTCAAGTGCAGAACCTTATACCCCTGAAGAACAAAGAAATCCCTTTTATAATCCTCAAAAATAGGTGGAATTTGAGGCTAAACTTGAGGCTGAAAGAGTCATGTATCAACAGGAAAATGATCAAAGAATGGAGGGTAACCAAAATGAGCCCATTGATCATGTAACTCGTCAAGAAAATTATGAGTTCTCAATTCGTGAAGAAATAGAAACACAGTTCGAGTTTCATAAACAAGAAGTAGAAAGAGCAAAAGCTGAACATGAAAAGATCCAAATGATAAAAGCAATCTAGGATTTGAAATTGCAGGAAGCTCAAATTCAAGCTCAGACAGCTAGTTTTTCAAAGTATATACCACCTCATAAGCAAGGAAAAAATTATGTAGGGCCTTCATATCAGCCAAAGGTTCCTCAGAATCAGATGGGAAATCAATACAAATAGCCAAACCATCCACCATATATTGCACCTCAACATACAAATGCCCAACCACTTCATGGTCAGCAATATGTGCCATATCTTCATACACAATACAATAATCCAGTGTACCAGTATTAGCACTTGCATAATCCTCCCCCTCAGCAATACACAACAATGATCAGATTGTTTGATTTGATAGGGTTCCATTTATACCCTTACCCTATGGATAGTAGTTGGAGAAGTCTTGTTCCTAAGTTTACAGGGAGCAGTGCAATTACTACTGAAGATCATTTGAGGAATTTTAATTCTTTTGTCCAAGACTTGGATATATCATATGAAGATTTACATATGAGGTTGTTCATGATGTCACTCACCGAAGAAGCTAGGGATTGGTTAAATAGCCTTCCAATAGCCTCTGTTGATTCTATCCAAGAATTTCAAGATCAATTTCTTGAACAGTATGGAAATCCATGTGCACCAGATGCTGCTTTACATGAACTAGTATGGATTCAAAAAAATCATAATGAGTCAATTTATGATTTTAATCAGAGATTCAGCAAATTGCATAATAAGATACCACCTTGGTCAAAGTTGTCAGACTCTACAGCATTGAGTATTTATTTGAATGCATTTGATCCAAAAATAGGATATGACTTAAGAAACAGGTTTCCAAGAGATTTGGCTAAAGCCCAAAAGATAGCACTGACCATTGAAAACAACAGGAAAGTGGTTGGGATGATCAATAAGAGAGACAATCTTAGGGTTCCTCAACATGCCAATAATTATTAGTACAAACAAGAGAACATGTATAGAAATGAGAAGCCTCGGTTACATGGCATGCCTTACTATACAAATTGGAAGGATGGAAAACCTATAATAGATAGACCCAGGAACAAAGAAACACCTGATCCATTAAGGAAGAAGGGGGCGTATATGGTCAATAATAATCTTTGGTGTGAAGGTTGTGTTGGTATGTGGCGACTGATCATGCTATACTGTATAGCCCATGGTATACTGTACATCCTGGCCCCCCGTCCTCGCCGGGGTTTGGGGGCGCAGCCCCCGAGAAAAAAAAAATTTGCCATTTTGGCGTCGTCGGCCGAAAAAGGAAAATCTGAAAAAGAAAGAAAAGCGGGCTTTGTAAAAGAACCCTAATTAGAGCTTCTAAAAGCCTGTTAAAAGAGGGTTGGGATGGGGTTCTGATTATGAGATTATTCATAAAGATTGGTTCTTGCCTTTGGATAATAAAAGTATTGGATAGTTTGCGGTTTTTGGTGGATGTAGCCAGATTGGGTGAACCCGATTCATTCTCTCTGTTATGATTTATTTTGTGTATGTTTTAGTTTCCTCTGTTGTTTATTAATTAAATCTGCATTTAATTGTTAGATATCACGCCATCTCTGGCCTAACGAAGTCTAATTGCTCGAGGCCGAGTTGTGTTTGATTATAAATTACCTTAGGAAGATCGCAGTTGAGTGGAATCTCCTGCAGTTGAGTGGGAATGATAGGCCGAACGAGAAATTAGAAAGGTTGAAGTTTAATGGAAGCGGGGAACTATCGATTATGGAAGATGCAAATGGAGACTATCTCTACTCCCGAGGAAGAAGGATTTATGGCGGCCATTGAAAGGGAAAGCCAAGAAACCTGCAGCAATATCAGATGAGCACTGGGAGATCTTGGATAGAAAGGCTCTTGGCAGTGTTCATTTATGCCTGGCACAATCAGTGGCATTCAATATTACAGCAGCAAAGACAACTCAAGATTTGATGGAAACCCTAGCAAAGTTATATGAAAAGCCTTCCGCTTCGAATAAGGTATTTCTTATGAAGCGTTTATTTAATATGAAAATGGTAGAAGGTGGGCCAGTTACTGATCATTTGAATGAGTTTAATACGGTCACCAGTCAATTAACCTCTCTAAAAGTAAACTTTGATGAAGAAGTTAGGGCTCTTTTGATTCTATGTTCTTTGCCTAAAAGCTCGAATAGCTTGGTAATGGCTATTAGCAATTATGTTTCTGGTTTGAATACAT
>VDFB02047397.1:47043652-47132706 GCA_007258455.2 Sequoia sempervirens | reverse complement strand
TACCCCAACACCCCAAAGTCACAAAGACCTTGGTCGGGCCAGGTATTGAGATAACCACAAGCACAAAAGGATGCCCCAACATAACACAAGACCTTGGAGATCTTGGTGGGTACTATGTGGGACAACCAAGAAGACACAAATAGACATAAAAGATCAAGATATGCCCCTATGTTGACCAATCAAAACACACCATAATATGATGGATTATGGCGGCCTTGACAAGTGATGATAAGGAGCTCCAATGATAAACAAAAGCCAAAAACATCAAAAGATCGCAATCACTTTCAAATGTCCTTTGCCATAGGATCAAGGGGATAGATGGGATTGATGAGGTCTGTTAGGAAGGATACATCCTGTTGAGACCAAAGATGATGGATAGTAAAATATCATTATGACGCGGGATGTTCAAAATTGATGGGATCTCATGATACAAGTGGATCTCGTTTGGTAAGAACCAGCTAGATAAGGGCATAGCTTGATGGCACGACACAAGGAAGACAAGACATGGGACTAACAAAACCTAAAGACCTAGGGGCTCGGGGGCCGATCAAAGATTAGCCTTGCCTACGTGAAAGCGTAGAGCCCTCGTAGTTCAGTGAAACGTGGACGACTGACCAAGATGGAGACCTTGATGGATGGTAAAGATAGGATGGACAAAAGGAGAAAGACCGATGATAGACGATAGAGGACCAAAGTGGACAATGAAGATGGATGATGGAACCCCGGGGGTAGATCAAATGATCGACCTTGCCTACGTGAAAGCGCAGGGGCAACGTAGTTCGACAAGACCAAAGGCAATCAATGGATAGAGGATGATAGGATGATAGGATGATGAGATAATCCTGGATAAGGGGGTAAAATGACAGGACTGACATGACGGAACAAGATAAACCTGTTGAATTGGATTGGATTGGAGGATAGCGAGGATATAAAGCTCAGGGATGGGATAGTTATCCAAATCATCAAAGATGAAGTGGGTGAATGACATGCCATAGAGGTGAATGATGAAGTGATGAACGATGAGATAGAAAAGATGTGCAAAAGAAGTAGAAGTGATGACGATAAGATAGATGACATTGGATTGTGTGGGGTAAAGCCTATAGCTAGATACCAATGGCAATGGATTAGGAGATGGGATGATGGGAGAGGATGGGGGGAGGAAAAAGGAAAAATGGATAGATGACTGATGCTTGGAATAGGTGGAAGATTACTCAAAATGAGTAAATGATTGATCAAGATTAGGGAATGAGAGTTTGAAATGATAGGAGGTTTGATGAAGTGTTGAGATAATAGGAGGTTCGATAAAGTGTTGAGATAATAGATGAAAGTTCGAAGCAGATGAATGGGTATATCGAATGAGTGAATAGATTTATTAGAATGGATGAATGGGACAAAATTGAAGAAAATGGAGGGAGGGATCTTAAGACGTTGCAGATGGATGAGAGCCTAGACTAGGGGTTTGGCTAAGCTCAGATTGGAAGAAGATTAAAGCTCATAGGAGGATTGGATCGAAGACTAGAATGATTGAAGGATATGATTGAATTGATTCTACACCAAGTTCCGGGGCTTTAAGGGATGTAAGGTGTTGACAAGCAGATTTTTCCTGATTTGGCAATTTTTTAAAAACTGTTAAATTTTGCCATTTTAGGAAACCTCATGGATAGATGTTTGAGAGTCCGAATTTTTTCCAAGAAATACCCATTGGTGAGATAGGATGAATTGCCAACTAACATCATAAATTCGAGATATACATTTTGAGTTATGAGCAAAAATAATTTTTCAAAAAACACTAAATTGGGATTTTGGGGGTCAAGATGAAACTTTGAGGCCCCAAAAATGGGTCAAAACGGATTGGGAATCCACTCGTTATCTCATAACGCAACCACCTGTCAAATTTCAGCTCAAACGGACACCCGAGTCAAAAGTTATGGCCTCCGAAAGTGTCGGGGTAAAAATCAAAAATTGATTTTAAAAAAACGAAGACATGGGTTTTGTTCGCGGAGGAAAATGAGGAACTGGGTCGAAATCAGTTTGTTCAAAAAAGGCAAATTTTAGTGAAAAAAATGGGGCGAAACGGAAAGCAGGCGGTTCTCGCTTCATCAGGGAAGGAAAGTTCCGGCCTAACGTATGCACCGCTTCATCGCAGGGGCGGCTCCGCTTCAACGGGCGGTTCGCCTGATCATGAGGGCGGTTCCGGCCAACGCAGGTGGCGCTTCATCGGCAGGGCGAAACGCCTCTAACGCTGGCTGCTCGCTTCAATCGGGCGTGAGGGCGTCTCCGCTTCAACGCTGGGCGTTCCCACCAACGTAATGTTCACCACTGGCCGTAGGGCTGTCTCACCAACACGTGGACTTCCGGCCTGACCGCCAGTAGGGCTGTCTCACTCAACATGGGCGGCACCCCGACCTGCTAGCCAGTGGTTTTAAAACAGAGGAATACAAGGGGGACAAGAAAGGGACTTGGGAGGATGATATGATAGATAGATGAGTGATGAAAGGTGATAGGGGATTGTAAAGATGTGCAAGAGAAGCAGGGGTGATGACGATGAGATAAATGGCATTGGGTTGCATAGGGGGAGGCCTATAGCCAGATACCAATGACAAGGGATTGTGAGATGGGATGAGGATAAAGATTGTTTGGATGGGTGAGAATATAAGGATTGGGAGATGAAAGGGATGCTAGGATAGATGGGGAGATGGAAGGGATTGTTTGGAGGGATAGAAATATAAGGATTGAGAGATGAAGATAAGGATGCTAGGATAAATGGATATGAAGAGAAGGATGGGGAGATGGAAGGGATGCTGTGATAGATGGATAGGGAGATGAAGGGATGCTAAGATAGATGATGTCTCCAAGGATTATGTCACAAAGGAAGCAGATGCCCCCACTCTAAATATGTCATATATGAGGCATGAGGGATAAAAGACAAGTGGGTGGGAAGATAAAGGAGATAAGTAGATGAGAATAGGATGGGTGACTAAGGAATATGATAGAGCATGGATGAAGGGGATGTATACCAATAGGTGTCCAAAGCATGCATAGATAGGTGCCTCTATTTTGATCAAGATCACAAGAAGGATGGAGGGAATAGGAGATAAATGGGATATGATGGTAGGATGCGGAAGATAGGTGGGACGAGGGGGATTTATGGAGAGGACGGATAACAGGAAGACGGGTGCATAGCTGGAAGCATAGCGGATAGAAGGAACGCATGTCAGGAAGTTGCCCCCAAGTGCAGATGGGGATTTACGCATGACGCCTATTTGCTAGGTTTTCATCATGGTACTTATCCAAGGCGCTTGTTTGCCAAGTTTTCACCATTGGATGGATTATTTCTCTTTTTTTTTTTTTGACTTTTTTGACTTTTTTGACATTTTTGACATTTTTGATTTTTTTGGATAGTAGGGGGATGAAAATGGATAAGGATATGGATGTGGATAAGGGAATTTAGAAGATACATGATATGGATATGGATGGATGACTCAAGCATCAAGTTCTATATGAGGTAGTAAGAGCCCATGTTCGAACCGACTATTGGATGTTGGTACAACCTTATGGGGATAAATGGATTATGCAAGAGGATGAATTAGGGGGATTTGATGGGGGAGATATGTGGGGTAATGGATGGGATGCTGGAAAGGGTATGTATAGAATGATGAGGTGGATATGTGATGGGGAGATGTGTTTAGGACCAACATTGGCATATGTGGTGGTGGATGTGAAAATATGAGAGGATTACTGGATGGAGGATGTGTGGATAATAGAGGAGATGGGGTGGTGAACTTTGGAACATAAGGACCCAAAATAGACTTAGGAGATGAAAGGGGTGTATGACTATCTTTTGGATTAGCAACTTTGGATGTTCTTACAGATTTTTCATGTGATGGCATTGCATCTTTTTTCTTTGGGATCCACATGGTTTTGATCTTTGCTTTGATGGCTCTTTGCGAGCTATAGATTTGATTTTGATTTTGGATTTTGTTTTTCTTTGCTTTAACATGTCTTTTAGAAGGGACATGGGAAGCTTTTGATTCATGTGGATGTTTAGATTGATGGATTTTTTCTTTAACAACCAAAGTGCTTTTAGTAGCAATGGGATGGGTATGAGGAAATGAATGACGTGGAGTGATGGGGGTAGGAGTATGGGGATTATGTGTAGATGGAGGATGTTTAGGTAATTGCCTTTGTTGATCCTGACTATGGGGTATGTGAGAGGGATATTTATGATAGATGAGATGGATAGGGGATGAATGGATGAAGGGATGGATAGGATGAGATGGAGGAGGTGATTTTGGGATATAGGGGCCCAAAATAGATGTAGGACCTGGGGGAACTATGGGCATGGTAGATGGAGGATTGGAGATGGTAGATGGAGGGATGTAAGGACCCAAAATGGATGGAGCAGATGAAGGAGGAAGATGGATGGTTGTTTTGAGGTGATATGATAGAGGAGGAGGGATGGCCACATATGATCTGGTGGGGTGATGGGAAGAGCCAATATTTCTTTTGGAAAAGGCTCGTTGAGGACATCTAGAGGTTGTACCGACATCTTTAGATTGTGAGTTGTGAGTACTACATCCAAGACCTTGCGGATACAAATGTTCTTTAGCTTGGATGGGCTCTATAATACCTTGCTCATGAAGGCCTAAACCTTTTCCTTGATAGTTCATTCGCTTGAGCATTCGATCTAGGATAGGATTTTTGTTATTCTGGAAGAATGATGCGGGTTCATTATTAGGTGGAAGAGGAGGGTTGGTGTATACGCTTTGTTTTTCTTCTGCAAGGAGACCACCATGGAGGAATGTGAGAGGACCAAGGGGATATGTAAGCGGTGTGGGGATAGCATTTTTAGGCAATGATGGGGGATCATGAGAAGGAGACGATGGAATAGCAGCATTAGGAGAGGGAGTAGGGGCCATGATAGGATTTGGATTTGTGGTGGTAGGCTCATACGATGGAGATGGAGATGGAGTAGTGGAAGCTTGAATGACAAGGGGATCATGGGATGGAATGGATGGGGGACTGTGATCTTGAGGTGGACTAGATGGGATGGTAGGATCTTGATCTGGAGAAGGGGATATGCTGGCATGCTTTGGATTAGGGACTTTGCATGTGACTCATCTGTGGGATGGCATGCAATGGAGTCTTGTTGTGACTCCCTGCCGGGAAGATGGAGGGTCGGAAGAGATTCATGAGGTTCATTGGAATGGCTCTTTGGTGCCACTAGGAGTGGGAGGAGTGGATTGATTTGGCATCTCTGATGGATCGGGTGATCTTAGGGTAGAGAAAGTGACTGGAATTGGGTGTCTCTGATAGATCTCGATGGTTCCTTGGGAGGGAGATGGGGGTTCAATGGATTTAGTGGGTCTCAATGGTTTCAATGGTTTGATCACAGTGGTAACATCAATAATATGTGTGGTATGGAGAAGGGTCTCATCACTAGTGACCGTGGATGATGGATCTAGATGGCATGGTTCCATGACTTCAAGATGTGGAGTTGGGGATGGCTTCTTTGTAATGAGTCCTTGGAGAACTTCTGAAATGAAAGACTTGCATATGGTTGGCTTGGTTGGGGTGGTAGAAATGGATGAGGGATTATGGATTTGTGTACTAGGGTTAGATGGAGGAATGGAATCAAATGTAGGACTATGAGTAGATGGGGGATTAGGATTGTATGGAGGACTAGGAGTAGATGGAGGACTAGGATGGGATGGATGAATGGGATTGGATGGAGGACTAGGAGTAGACGGAGGACTAGGATGGGATGGAGGAATGGGATTGGATGGAAGGAATGGATGGATGGAGGACTGAAGGATGGAGGACTGGATGGAAGGTGGATGGAGTGGAATGGACATGGATGGATGGAGAACAGGTGGACAAGAGGATGGGGATGGACAATAAAGGATGGATGGATGGATGAGGATATGGATGGACAGGGGGTGGATGGATGGAAGGAAGGAATGGACAGGGACTGCATGGAGAGTGGGCATATGTGGATGAAGGATTTAGATAGGAGGATGTGGATGGGGGATTAAGATGGGGGTATTGAGATGGTAGACTAGGATAAGAGGATGTGCGTGTTGGATAAGAGGACGATGTAGATGAAGGGTATGATGGATATGATGGATATCCCTTGTCAAAGGTAGCAGAAGCAACATGATTAGGCATGGATGAAGACATAACAGGATAACTCGAGGGGGTGATTGGATTTTGGAAAGTGGGTGGAGAAAGCTTACTAGCAATGATAGTGTCAAGGGGATCTATGTCATATTCTTCTTGGTCAACAAGACTTTCGTTATCGTTGTCAACATAATTAGGGTTTCCCTTGACCACTATTGATGGAGGATAAGGATTCATGATGATGAAAGGATAAATATAATGGATCAAATATTTTGGATGGAGATGGACTAAAGCTCAAACCAGGATTTAAGTTAAGCTCAGATTAGGATTGGATTAAAGCTGAGATTAGGATGATTGGATGATGTGATGGGATTGATTTTGATTTTGATGGGATTTGGATTTGGATTGGCAAGATTGGATTAGATTAGATGATTTGGATTTGGATTGGATTTGGATTTTATTGGATTGGATTGGATCAGATTGGACTGGATTTGATTGGATTTTATTGGATTGGATTGGATTGGATTGGATTTTATTGGATTGGATCGGATTAGATTTGGATTAGATTTGGAAGAGGACTTAAGCTTGATCACGTGAGATTACCCTTAGTAACCCTAGAGCTTTGATTGATTAATAGGATGATTACGGCACCGAATCCACCTTAAGCTAGGAATGGATTGATTGGGCCAAGGATGATAACTTGTAACATCGAATTCACCTCAAGATGGAGGCAAATTGATTGGGGTTGAAGTTAAAGACTAGTAATCAAATTCAAGCACTATGGTCAATTTAGGTAACCACTTTGTAATACAAGATTAGGATGGTTTGGTTATTGACGGTGTTTAAGGGTGCGAATGGTAATGCTACAATGTTCGTTACGTGGGAGGGGGGTATGGACTTGTGAATGGAAAATTAAAATGAAAGGAAGGTGAATTAAAGATGCTTGTAAAAAAAAGAATAGAGATCTATGAAGATTTGGAGTGGTAGAATAGGGATTTAAACGGATCCAAATGGTGGTTTTGGGAGACTTAGGGTGACAAAATGGAGGCTTAGGATGATGAGGTAATGGTTGTGAATGATTAAACGATGATTCAGAGGTCAAACGGATCCAAATGGGGTGGTTCCGGGGCGTTGTCAGCAAAATCAGGGGCGTTGGCAACGTTCTGCAGTGAATCAGGGGCGCTTCCACCCTTCTGCAGCAGAATCAGGGGCGCTTCCACCCTTCTGCAGCAAAATCAGGGGCGCTTCCACCCTTCTGCAGTGGGGCAGGGCTTGATTTTAATGGAAAAGGCTATGGCAAGGACAAAAAATGATAAAGTAAGGCCGGAATATCAAAGATTTCACAGGTTTTTCACAGAAAACACTTCAAGCAAGCACAATCCTATGATTAATATTAAGGGTATGGCAAGACAAAGTCTTAATCTAGGATGCACAAGGCTTCTAGGGAGTCCTCGATATACTCTCGGTACGTGAGGCACAACCGTGAACACCAGTCCGTCACAAGCGTGAGTCGAACCCAACAGATAATCAAAGGTTTCTATTCAATTCTTTCACCGCCTATCTAGGTATCGACTTAGCTTCGGACGCCCGCCACCACGATTAACCAGATTGGGGTAATAACCGTCGCTCTCCCTTTATATACCCTCACGGCATTAACGCATTGAATCGCCCCTTTGCGATGAAACTCGGCAGTCCCGCACTAAAAAGAAAACACTAACCGTTTCCAACTACTCCCCAGGCTCACACGAAGTGCAAGGGGAAAGCAAAAATAAGCTAATGCTCCCTTGGGTAACACCAAAAATAAACAAGCACAGCAAGCAACAGAGTTTAATCCCCCTAATTAGACTATGTTCAAGGACAGCACAGATAATTTTCTTTTTCAAAAATTTGATCAAATGAATGGCCCTGCAAGCAGATGTTAGCTATCTTCTCCTTCGTCCTTGGTCAAATTTTGCCACAAAATGCTGCAAAACGTTAGCAAAAAACACCACTATTCTTGCCCAAAACGATGATAGAGGGTTACTATTTGAAAACAACAAAAAACAGGAGTAAAAATGAAGCAAAAATGACCGTTTTACCTTCTGAAATGTGTTGTTTTGGGGCGCTTCCACCCTTCTGCAGTAAAAATTAGGGCGCTTCCGCCTTTCTGCGGTAAGGCAGAGGGCGCTTCCGCCTTTCTGCAGCAAGACAGGGGCACTGCGCACAAGGTGAGGCGTTATGTACTAGGTGGGGCGCTGCGCACAAGGCGGGGCGTTACGTACAAGGCGAGGCGCTGCGCACTAGGCGGGGCGCTGCGTATAAGGCGGGGCGCTGCCGCCTTTCTGCAACAAACTTGTTAGATTTTCAAGAAAACAAGAAAACTGTGCCCCTCCCACTACAAGAAACGTGTTAGAAAAATCTCTCCCTTTTTTTAAACAAGAAAATTTATCCCTGATTTCAGCCCACTTGTTAGAGGAAAGTAAAATTTTGAGATGTGGGGCGCTTCCGCCTTTCTGGAACAGACCAGAGGGAGCTTCCGCCTTTCTGCAGCAAGGCAGAGGGCGCTTCCACCCTTCTGCAGCAGAAACAGGGGCGCTTCCACCCGTCTGCGGCAGAAACAGGGGCGCTTCCACCCTTCTGCGGCAGAAACAGGGGCGCTTCCGCCCTTCTGCGACCTTTTCCTGCACAAATCTTAGCTAAAATAGGGATTAAATGCAAAGACCCGTTTGTGGGTCCCACCGGGCGTGCCAGAAATGTGAACCTTGATATTTTATGCTATTCTAAATGTGAAAAATAACTAAGAAATATGAAATGATAAACTACCAAGGACACCTCAAGATTAGCCGAAAGAGAGTTAGAATAAGAAAGGAAATAGATAAACAAAATAGGACAATATCACCTTCCTTGTTGTTGGTTTCTCCTTGATTAGCCTTCGATTTGAATAGCTTGTGTGCTCCTTTGATGGTAGATTGAATGACTAAAATGCAAGATTCTATAGGCAAGATGATTAGCAAAGATGATTAGTTGATTGCAAATGCTTGAGGATTCAAATGGACAGCATGTAGGTATGGAAGTGTAAAATGTTGAGAATGCAAAATGATAGCATAAGGGTGCTCAAATTTAAAGTCTTCTAAATGCCCTTGAAGGGGGGGTATTTATAGGAGAATTTGAATTTTCTAGAGAATTCAAGGGTCAAGATTGATCCAACAAGGTCAAGATGAAGGGCTATGGTGGGTTGAGAACCCACAAGCCCTCACATCTTGACATGTGGAGGGTGAAGTGGCCAAGGGGAGATGAGATGGAAATGAGGTGTCAAAAAGGTACATGAGGTGGAAAAGGACATGCACCTTGGGGGATGAGAGGATTTCCACAAAAAAGGATTTCTTGTCCCCAAGTGGGAGTGAAAGGGACTTTTGAGGAATTTTAGAATTCCTCAAAAATCTACATGGGAAAAGGAAAGGTGGTTGGGGATATAAATGTGAATTAAAAATTCACATTCTTAGAAAAATCTAAAGGATAAAAGGTGGACTCCAAAAAGGTGGGACTTAGTCACATGTGGAGATTGTGACAAGTCCAAGGTGGGTCACATGTGGGGATTGTGACAAGTCCAAGGTTCTAGAAGCCTTAGAAGAATAGAATGTGAATTAAAAATTCACATATAAAAGAGGGGAATCTAGGAAGAATAAAAAGGAATTAAAAATTCCTTAGAGAATGATTAGGCTTAATTAATTAGTAATTAGAGGATAATTAGGGGCTAATTAGGATTAAAAGCCAACTTGCAAAAGTTGGAGGATGTGACACATCCTAATCAAGGATTAGGCATGTGCACATCCTTAATGAAGAGATTAGGAGATGGATTAGGATTAGATGAAAATGACATGTGAGGAATTAAATAAATGCAATATTTATTTAATTTAGAGGATTAAGGAGGGTAAGGTATTTAATTATTAATTAAATACCTTAGGGATTTGGCCGAATTAAAGATATTAATTAAATAATAGTAATATTATTTAATTAACTCAGATAAGAGGGTGTTTAGACGAAAAGTGATAAATTTGGATAAATTAAGTGTCCAAATTTGGATGTCTACATTTATTTATCAACACACTTTTACTTAATAATTTACTTAATACGTTAATTAATGAGGAATAACAACATTAATCAAACAATTTTCAAATCGAATAACCCAATCAACAAACAAACTTACTCAATGCCCAGAAAGGCTAGTACAGAGGGGCACTACACAAGATTTAATATAAATTTATAATAATATTTATTCATCTTATTGAATGATCCAAGATTAAGTTTACATAAATTTTATTTTCCTTTAAATTTTTGGTGAACCAAATTGGTCTTACATGAATTACTCTACTTCCTAGGGCTTCTCATCATATTAGGGATTTTCAAATCTCAATTTTTGACTTTACATACTACTTTTAGATTATATGCATCAATTTTAGCCTCTTGCCTCACAAATCTATCTTTGTTTTAAGGTTTGATGCTTATTTATACTTCCCATATATCACTTGTCACCCAATCTTGTATTTTATTTAGGATTTACATTCCACATCTATTTTATTTATAATTTTATAGTAATATTCTAATTTTAATATATTATACTTTATTTTGATCTAATTTATTTTCTCTTGTTAGGATATTCATCCTTTATTAATTACTTTTACGAGCCCTACATCATTATGGACCCTTGCTTCCACATCATGGATTCTTATGGTCCTTTATCCTTAGGATTTTTCATACTTCCCTTAATAATTATAGAATGAAATTATAATTTGTGACAATCCATGATACCAATGGGATGACATTGTGTATGAAAGAATCATATCATTATATGTTTTCATTTTCCTCATTTAAGGATTTTATCATCACTTTCCCTTCCTTATTGGAAATTATTACTTTACTCCTTCATGATCTTTACTTGTTATGTATTTCTTGTAAAGATAGTGATAGTAGTATGATTAATTCTAATTGTATTTTACCTTCACATGATCCATTCAATGATACATCTATTGTCAAGGTTACATATGATATACATTCATTTCTATACATGACATGTCATATGATGAAGTTACATCTCATGAAATAATTAAAAATTATGATGATTTTTTATATGTCAAGGTGCTTTTATTCCCATAGATAAATGCTATTGTGATGTGCTATATTCAATTATACATGACTAGGTTTAATCATGATCATTCTTTTATGATATTAATGGTATTATTTTGCATAATGTTACCTCCCAAGATGGAAACATGCAATTATTAAACATTGGAACTACCCATGTTTTGTTACCTTTATCTACATTTCATGATGATATTATAAGGTTTAGTGAAGATTTATCACATGATTATTATGATGGTTCATGGTTCTACATATTACTCTTTTCATGTGAAATCATGCCTACCTTATTAGTATGAACATTTGTATGATGACATATTACTTATTAGTGAGTTTATATTATACTCAAGAGTGGTAATTATTTGCAATGGTTAGATGAATATTTTTCCTTATTCTTTCATTAACTATTTCTCTATCCATATTTAGATGAGGATAGCATGGACTTAGTATGGATATAGGGTCGCAAGATCAGTTTTCAAATAACAGTTTACTATAGTTTTCCCAAAATGCTTTATTCTTGTGCATTTAGTAGGTTTCCTCAGATGCACCAAATTATGATGATCAGACACCTTAGAAAATGGATAAAGTGATATTGAGCATGGACTACAATGCTCACATCTTGATTCACATGATGGTTTTGATCTCTCCCTGGTGGTGTGAAGTTGAACAGATGGTAGTTTTGATGGTGTTATCATCATTTGGGCCGACAAACTTGTTTCCTTCATCAACAGTTGAATCTTGATTAATTAATTTTATTTTGGAGGATGTGTTATGATATGTTTGGATCCTATAATGTCGTATATTAATTCATAAAATATTTTCTTGCAATATTATATATGTTTGGAGCAAACCAATATGATATGATATGTTTCTTCTAAAAAGTTATCTTGGAGCAAACCAAATTGAGGTACTGAGTTGTTGTAGAGGATATATATAGAAGATAAAATTCATTTATGAAGGTGTAGAATGTGAAAGAATAGTGACTGGGCAGTATGTTGAAGATGAAGTGTGTAGAGTTAGTGTGAAGGGTTAATTGTGTAAAAAAGGGACTCCAACATCAACATATGTTGAATGCTTCTTCGTAGCAGTTCATATTCTTATTTCTCATTATAATTTTTATGTATCCCACCCTAAGATAGTGAGTCTTATTAGGTCCTTTGTATCCTTCCCTAAGGTTGTACACCTTAGTCTGTTGGAATTGGCATTATTTTTCATTGATGTCAAGGGTCATGGAGGCAAGACAAAGGTTTAGGTTTTTATGATTCATGTTGATAATGTTATTAATGCAAAGGTCAAGGTATTTGATTCTTTGTTACAAGGTCTTCATGAAAAGCTTGAATAAGGAATCAATTGCTTTAAGAAGGGCACTAAAGTGAGTTGCTTCAAGATGTCACAAGGTTTTTGGTGGTGTAAGGTTCTCTTCATGTTTATATTGCAAAGAAATCACATCATGTTGCACAAGGTTACAAGAGTTGTCATTGCATTTCACAAGAATTTCTCTGTGTTGAAGGTGTTGATGGTACACAAGCATTCTTTGGAGGTTTTAAAAGGATGATTGATTTATGTTATATTTGTTTTAAGTGACACATCAAGGGTATGTTATGCCAATTGATGTTGATGGTGTCATATGCAAAAGAACTTCCTCATTATTTGATGGTGGATAAATTGATGTTTATGGTTTTTACACAGTTACTAACTTGGTCAAAAACAATGATATAGGAAAAATACCACAAAGTTGTTTCATGAAAAAGTCAAAGGTATTCAGTGGAAAGGTAAACAATATGTGGGTAATTTCCTTTGAGAGTTTTGAATGGTGAAATTCCTATCCCTCATATCTCAAACCCTAAAGACTATTCTTTGTTCTAAATAACTTCCAAGAACTAGAGTTTATGTAATTAAAGATCTTGTTCAATACTTATATTGCTATCATTGGGTTTTCAATAAACATGGTTCTTGCTCAACATTGAACTACTAGCCAGCCACGATTTTTCAAAAAGAGAATGCTTATTCAACATTTGGAATAGCTATTATTAGGCCGAGTTAGTTTAGAACAATTTTTAAACTATTTAAAAATAGAATGTTGATAGAGAATACAAAATTTCTTCCAACAAAAAAGTAATGAGAGCTTTTGGAAAGGTAGTTTAGAACTAGCAATGTGAGTCGATCTGCTATTTATTTGGTGCTTAAAAAAGAATATTATATAACAATAGATGATGATCTGGATTTAGTTTTTGTTGTATTTCTTTGTGAAAACTTAATGCATACATAGGGAGGTTGAATGATAGAGCATCAAGTGTAATATGATGCTTCTGATCTTTGTTTAAATCAAGGGTTTTACATAGTGTGATTTGAACATGATCACTATTGCATTGAGAATTTGTTATGAGAAATTCATTAATGATTTGTGAATGTTAAAATAGATGTGAGTAGGGTGTAGTATGAACATGTGGTTGATAGCAGATGTTTTGGTGTGAGATGAACAATCTTATGGAAGCAAGTTTGTATTCAAACTGAGGAGTGATGAGTATTGTGAAGTAAGAACTGTAACAAAGGTTATTGAATTTCAGGCACAAAATTATAGTTGATTTGTATTGGATGTGCAAAGATTGTAATACCCCTCATATTACTGCTTGTTTTTGACATTCTCTGTGGTTTTGTTTGGCACATTGTGATTTTGATGATACTGTTGATATTATGTTGTGGTAGCTTAGATTGTTACTGTTTATAATACTCTTATGATGCCATGGATATTATGATGACATTTTATTATGATTGTTTTGATGGAGTTATTTGGAATGCAGTAGACTAGAGAATAGTACTTTATGATGTGATGCAAATTAATGTAAATTTATAATGCATTAGATGATGATATGATTAGTGAGGGGACAGGTAGCATCACTCGTTCGCGAGTGCCCTGCTACACTGCAAATCCTTCTCACAATGCTTTGTAATTGATTATATGTATGTATATTGTATATCACCTTGTTGGATGCAGGCTTTGTAGGAATAAGACTCGATTCCACCTATTTCGATAGGTCTGGGTGAGCATTGTACCAACCCAACGGCAGGAAGTTGAACAAAGGTGACATGGAAGTAACTCCGTTCCAAGGTGTCAAATGGGCCTTGTAATCACCTTCTTGGTTTGTGTTTCTGGTCATAGTCATTGGTGGTGTTGTTGTATCAAGGTTTTGCATGGCCGTGACATATTCATCTAATGGTCAATACAGCATCTAAACAATAGTACCAAAATGAATAAAATAAAATGTGATAAACATGAATATAAAGGCGTACGTTACGATGCTTTGAATCTTACAATGAGCGACGAATTATTTAATAAAGTATTGTGGAGATGATGAATATATATATATATATATATATAAGTTCAATTTTGTAGATTTAAATTTATTTAGTTTATAATCAAATGCATGATAAAAGAAAATGAAATGTAAATACATGAAAAAGGCAACAAAAGGAATTAAAGGATTAATAATTATTTTGATTTATTTCTTGAAATGTGACCTCTGGTATTCACGAGAAGAGGAAATTGGAAGGGTTTCTTGGGTATTGATTTTAAGAAGGGGTTTTCTTTGTTTGAGGGGAGTGGTTGGAATTCTGGAGAAATTTTGTTTTCAACACTGCATTCTTGTTCTATTTTCTGGAGAAATCATAAAGGAAGAAGGTTGGGTTTGAAGGAGAATTTGGGGGATCTATTGCTGGGAACAATCGGCAGTGAGGAATTGGTTCTGCGAGAGGGATTAAGCTTCTACAGATCTTCTTCAAACATAGGACGCCAGGTTCTTTTCATTTTTAATTATTTATTTTCTGTAGCATCAAATAAAATAGAAATTGTTTTCTGTGTATGAAATTTTCATCCGTGTTAAAACCAAAAATGTTTGTGGAAAGAAAATCTATTGGGGTTATTGTTTAACCAATGAAAATTTAACTGGAATCTACTGCTAATTGTTAAAATGGAATTTCCTTTCGAGGTTCGGGTTGATGTTTATTGAAAAGGATTTCTGCTTCTGAAATCGGAAACGAACAAGATTTCTCGCTGTTTCGCTTTTAAAGGTTGCTTTAAAAGGAGCACTCTTTCAATGAATTTCCGGGATTATGGATATTCTTGTTATGCATGTATGTTATAAAATATTTCTCTTGTTCAGAGAACAGTGATTATTTTTCCCTGATTTTGAAATGTTTAGATTCCTGTATATATATATATATTAGATATATATATATATATAAATATATATATATATATATATATATAAATATATATATATACACATATATATTTATACATACGTAAAAATATTGAATGAAAATTAAATTTGTTGAAACTCGTTATTTATCCGTTGGCACTGTTCATAGTATTATGTTTTGGTATTATATATTGTGGCTGTGTGGTGGTTTAGCCTCGGCCGTACCCACCACCCCACTGACCGGTACTGTGTGACAGTCTACGGACTGTCCACGACAGTCCGAAGGACTGCCGTGAGCAGTCCGTAGACTGCCTACGGCCGGGCATTACTCCCGTACAATTTTATGGGTTAAAATTTCCCCATTCGAATTGTATATGTTAATTTTGGAAAATACAAATTCTATTTTTATTACTGTACGAATTTACTTTTATAAATATATATATGTATACATATGTATATATATATATATTTATATATATATATATGTATGTATATATATATATGTTTATATTTGTATATATATTTATTAACTCAATTATTCAGATTTCACTGATTTAACTGTTGCAGTAACCATTTAATTGTCAGTAAATATTCTGTTTCTTTTTCTGGTTAAAATAAAACAAAATCTGGTTATAGTAGAAATAATAAAATAGAAAGAAATCTGTTTCTTTTTGTTATTGATTTATTAAATTACAACTTTGAGAGGATAATTTAGTAAAAAAAATCAATTTATGAATATATGACAGCATTGTTTATTTTATTCTTGTTTTAGTGTGAATATTTTGGGAATGGAATTTATTATAGAATTAAATAAGTTATCTTTTTATTTTTATTCTTGAAATTGAGTCTTGTAGGCTTGTTGGGTTTGGGACATTGTGAGTTCATTAATGTGGGAACCCTTTTTGTGTTAACACTGTAGTCTTCCAGAGGATTGTGATTTTGTTGAATTTATATCTCTTCATTTTGAGTTTCTGTTGAGTTAAGTATTACGAATGGGGTGTACTGAGTTATGAAATTTTGGTTATGATGTTTAAATTGCGAGATGAGTTATGCCTCGTGTAATATTTTTGTTGTTACATTTCGATGTTATGATTAGAACAGTACAACCCCTATTTCTTTTTGGTTTTGGTTGGGTCTCTAGGGAGAGTGGCTCCTCATGGGGGTCGGCGCCCCGTTTAAGGGGAAGGGCTCAGGATAACCCACGAGTGAGTTATTAATCAAGTGAAAACCTAATAATTAACTTAGGAGGGTTGGGTAGTAATATCATTATAAGATTTTAAAAATGGATGCCTCGTCTTCATTAGTGCTTCTGTAGACTTATCGAAGGCTGAGAAGGCCATGGTCGGCAAGGTCGTGACCTCGTCTTCATGAGAGGTTTACAGCTCCGCATTAGTCACCCTATGGACTGGTGCCTCCAGTTGGGAGGAAGGGCACAGGACAGCCATAGATGGAACCGACACCTCCAGTTGGGAGGAAGAGCATAGGACAACCCATGTAGGACTATGCGATGACACTCTCCCCTAGTTGCCCATGTGTTTTACTTATTTGTGTTCCTCTGGAAGTAGGTTATGGGAGTTGGTTTAGACTATTTTTTGAATTGATTTAAATTGATTTATGATTATTGTTTTAATACATCTTTAGTATGCTTTGTGGTCTTGTATGATCTCATTTAGATTTGATTTACGTTCTTGTATTTTTAGGGTACTGTGATATGATGTTATTGTTTGTTCATTATAATTTGGAGTATTATGTTAAGGATTTGCGTTGGTACATTTGTATGTTGTACTTCTGTTGTCAGTCTTGGTCGGAGTTACTTCTCTGTCACCTCTTAGCATGGGGGTGGTCAGGTGGAACGTGCTTCGCACACCGTTGGGTTCTCTATCAGCGTTCGTTGGCTCAGTCTCATCCAGTTGAAGATTTGTTCTAGTTGATCTCGTTACATTTTGATATTCTTGTATATTGTATTCATCCCACATGATTGGGGATCATGATGTAACTATATTGATATGATGTAAAATTTGAAAGATGTTGTAATGTAGTTATCATCTTTGTGACTTTATTTGGTTTTGTGATTTCTCATGGTTTTATCTTGTGATGGAATCTATGTTTATATATATCTAATGTTGTCATCATTAGTTCCTTTTGATATCTTATGAGTTTATGTTTAGTAATGTCTATTTCGATGTGACCTCGTGTGCCCCAAAGAACATAGTCGATTATGTTATTTGTATTGGAATGAAATGTAGTATATGAGTATGTATATGATCTTTTAATATTTGGTACATTGATTATTTGTTTTATCTTAAAAAAAATATATATTTGCGTTCTTTATTTTTTTGTTCTTTGGGGCTTGCACGGCAGGCGTTACAACTTGGTATTAGAGCCAAGGTTGCACACGCTGGGGTCTCTGGGTAGTTATGTCCATTAGGAAACCTTTGCATGTTGGCTCTTGAGCTCATGTGTACCTTTGTCTTGTTGTGCAGAAGCATGCCTAGAGGCAGGGGTAGAGGTAGAGGTAGAGGCCGAGGAAGAGGCCGAGGTGGTGCCCGTGGAGCCAACCAACTGATTCCTTCACCACCAAATTCTCACGGTCCTGAGTCTGAGGAGCAACAAAATTCTCAGAATAATCCATCGGGTGGTGGACCGAAACTTGGAACAGCCGGGGTTGGATGCTTAGTTGCAGCATCTGCTAGGTGAGCTTCTTGATAGATTGGGTCCTAGACCTGATGGGGCTCAGCCAGTTGAGAGAGAAAGAGAAAGGTCTCCAAAGCGTAGGGGAACTTCAGTTGATCAGGGTGCTTTGTTAGCAAGCCATATGAGGGATTTAATGAGAGCTCATCCACCTACCTTCGATGGTTCTAGAGGAGGGTTAGAAGTCAAAACATGGTTAATTGATTTGGGCCAATGCTTCGCAATGCACCCCTACGGTAGTAATACTAAGGCTCGATGTGCTATTATGCATTTGCGGGGTTTCGCGTCCACTTGGTGGCAGCTTGAGGAATAGAAGTTGCATATGGATATCAGTATGGTCACTTGGAAATTTTTCTTGGAAAGGTTCAGGGCTTGCTTCCTCTCAGATCATTGGAGGTAGCGCAGGGCAGATGAATTCCACGATCTTAAGCAAATGGCAATGTCAGTAGAATAGTATGAGCAATGCTTCTATGAACTGAAGCAGTATGCAGGGATTAGTCACGATGAAGGAATGTTGGTTCAACATTTTGTTCGAGGCTTGAACGTTCGCATCAGTGGTGGTGTACGAGTCTTCGAACCGAAGACCATGGAAGTTGCTGTCGAAAAGGCTCGCTTGGTAGAGGAAAACTTTGCTATGGCATTGGGTGGTCATGTAGGAGTTCAGATTGGTAGTGTGCCCACTCCTAGAGCTAGTTCTCAAGGGGGTCAGGCACAAGCAGCAGGACCTTCTAAGAGTCATTTTGGGCCTTCAAGAGGGGGTTAGCAGCAGCAATCTCAACTGAAGCACAAGAATACTAATTCTCAGCAGGGTGGTCACTTTCAGTTTTATAGGGATCAGAACCAGAACCATACACATTCAGAATAGGCTGCTTTGAGTTTTTAGTCTCCACCTAGTCGTGGGAGTTTCCAGCAATCGAATGCTCCATCCGGGGGAAGAGGTTTTGGTCGAGGTATTGGATGTTTCTCATGTGGGACGTAGGGGCATATTGCTAGGTTGTGTCCTCAAAGGAGCGCTTCAGAGTTTAGTCAGAAACTAGCTGTGTCCGAGCCGACAATGGGAGACGCAGGAAGATCTCACCGAGTCTTCGCAACAGTGGATAATCATCAGGCGGATCATCAGAACACCGTCATTGAGACTACAGGTTTATTGCATAAGTCTAACATTTCAGTACTCTTTGATTCTGGTGCATCTAATTCTTTTATATCTCCTTTAGTTTTTGAGCGATGTAAACTGGGGGTAGTAAAGCAAAGTGAAAAGTGGCAAGTTGAGTTAGCTTCAAGATCTAAGGTTGTGGTCAAGAAGCTTGTGCAGGGTTGTAGGTTAGAGTTTGGGGCAATGTCGACTAAGGTGGACCTCAGAATTCTTCCACTTGGTTCATATGATGTAGTCTTGGGCATGGATTGGCTAAGCTCACATCGTGCTTTGATAGATTGTCGCTGTAAAGCAGTACGGTGTGTGGATGATTTTGGTAAAGAGGTGGAAATAGTGGGTGTTCAGAGGCCTGTCTCCTTGAGAATGATCTCAGCTATGTAGTTAAAAAGGTGTTTTTGTTAGGGTTGTCAGCTCTTTGCAGTATCAGTTAGTGACCTTGAGTCGGAAGCTAGCCGTGAGGTGTCATTGAATGATTACCCTCTCCTTGCTAAGTTTTTTGATGTTTTCCCTAGTGAGATACCAGGTATGCCTCCTAAGCGAGAGGTGGATTTCAGGATAGATCTGGTGCCTGGAGCTGAGCCTATCTCTCAGGCTCCTTACAGGATCACCATGCAGGAGCTCCAAGAGCTTCGTCTGCAGTTGGAAGAATTGCTAGCTAAGGGGTTTATCCACACTAGTGTTTCTCCTTGGGGAGCACTAGTAATCTTTGTCAAAAAGAAGGATGGTTCTCTCCGTCTTTGTATCAATTACTGACAATTGAACAAGGTAACAGTAAAGAATCGTTATCCTCTTCCCAGGATTGATGACCTCTTTGATCAGATAAAAGGGGCAAAGGTATTTTCCAAGATCGACCTCAAATCAAGGTATCATCAGTTGCGGATAGCAGAGGCCGATATTCATAAAACTACATTTTGTACTCGGTATAGACACTACGAGTTCACAGTGATGCCGTTCGGGTTAACGAATGCACCTTCAGTCTTTATGAGTCTAATGAATGGGGTGTTTCAAACTTACTTGGATAGGTTTGTCCTCGTGTTTCTTGATGATATTTTGATTTATTCTAAGTCTATGGAGGAACATGAGGTGCACCTAAAGCAGGTTTTGCAGTGCTTAAGGGATAACCGGTTGTATGCCAATCTGGCAAAGTGTGACTTTTATAAGACTGAAGTTCAGTATTTGGGTCATGTGATTTCTGGTGCGGGAATTTCAGTTGATCCTGCTAAAATCCAGGCTATCATGGATTGGCCCGTGCCCACTAATGTCTCAGAAATTCGCAGTTTCATGGGATTAGCTGGGTATTATCAGAGGTTCGTGCAGGGCTTTTCGAGGATTGCGCATCCTATCACATCACTTCAGAGGAAAGGAAAGAAATTTCTTTGGAAAGAGTAGTGTCAATTAGCTTTTCAAACCCTTAAGGAGAAACTGACTAGTGCTCCAATTTTGGCAGTGCTGGATCCTTCAGGTGATTTCGTGGTTTGTACTGATGCCTCTTTGGAGGGTCTTGGAGCTGTGTTGATGCAGGAGGGGAGAGTGATTGCCTATGAATCTCAGAAATTAAAAGATCATGAACTCAATTATCCCACGCATGACCTTGAATTGGCCGCAGTTGTTCATGCTCTTGTGAGATGGAGGCACTTTTTGTTAGGGCACCAGTTTGAGTTGCATACAGATCATCGGAGTTTGCAATACATCTTCACGCAGCCGAATTTGAATGCAAGGCAGAGAAGGTGGATGGAATTTTTGTGTGAATATGATTTTGAGGTTAAGTATATTCAGGGTAAGTAAAATGTGGTGGCTGACGCTCTAAGTCGACGTAGGCATGAGGTTTCTGCAATGTCTCTTGAGGTGGATTTAAAGAGTCAGATTCTCGTAGCCCTTCCTTCAGATAGTTGGTATTCAGAGATGAAAGCTGAGGTAGAATCAGGTAGAGCTTTGGAGGGGAAATTTTCTAGTTATTCATTGGATTTGGATGGTGCTTTGCGTTTCTCTAGACGGTTGTATGTACCTTCTTCAGAGGGTCTTCGTACCCTGATTTTGACAGAAGGTCATTGGGCACCTTACGCGACACATCCTGGAGTTAAGAAAATGTATGCGGATCTTCGGTCGCTTTATTTTTGGTCAGGAATGAAGCAGGATATCGCCGAATTTTTGGCTCGATGTCTTGAATGTCAGAGGGTGAAGGCTGAACATCATCATCTAGCAGGATTGCTACAGCCTCACCTTGTTCTGGAGTGGAAATGGGATGTTATTTCCATGGATTTCATTGTTGGGTTGCCTATGTCATCTAGACGACATGATGATATTATGGTCACAGTTGACAGATTGACTAAGGTAGCTCATTTTTATCCTATTTGATCTTTGTATACGACATCTTATGTTGCTAAGGTGTTCATGAATGATATATTTAGATTGCATGGGATACCACGAAGGATCATTTCTGACAGAGACCCGGTATTCACGTCTACATTATGGACATCTTTGCAGCAGTCTTTGGGAACTAAGTTGAATTTCAGTTCTGCCTATCATCCTGAGACTGATGCTTCTGATCTTTGTTTAAATCAAGGGTTTTACATAGTGTGATTTGAACATGATCACTATTGCATTGAGAATTTGTTATGAGAAATTCATTAATGATTTGTGAATGTTAAAATAGATGTGAGTAGGGTGTAGTATGAACATGTGGTTGATAGCAGATGTTTTGGTGTGAGATGAACAATCTTATGGAAGCAAGTTTGTATTCAAACTGAGGAGTGATGAGTATTGTGAAGTAAGAACTGTAACAAAGGTTATTGAATTTCAGGCACAAAATTATAGTTGATTTGTATTGGATGTGCAAAGATATTCAAGTTGACATGTTAGAGTGCATATTTAAAGGTTGATTTTCTTGAGTTTCAATAAAAAATGAAATCCTCAAGAAATGAATTGTTTAAAGGCAATATTATTAGAGTATTTATTACATTGTAATTAGTATGGTTTGTATTGTAATAGGGAAACCCCTTGAAATTGTGTCTATTCTTCCATGGTTGGTCAATAAGACCATAGAGAGTTGTCAATGAGGCATTTTGTGATTTTCAGTGAGACAATATGTTTTCCAGTGAGGCTTTCCCAGTGAGGCATGTTTTGTAGCCAGTGAGGCTTTTCCAGTGAGGCTTTTTTAGTGAGGCATGTTTTGTAGCCAGTGAGGGAATTTTCTTGAGTGGTTTTTTTATCCCTATGAGGGTTTTCCACTCATAAAAATTATTGTGTTATGATTCATGCTATTTAGTCTTGCTTCTTTCTTTATCTACTTTGCAACATTTGAGTTTTCATGTTGTTTAACGATATGGTATTGGCTATCACATTTGGTTACACTCTTGAATGATTACAAAGGGATTATGTGTTTTGAAAGACCATTGAATTGAAGTTGATTGTTGAAACACTGATTCACCCCCCACCCCTCTTAGTGTTTCCCATACTCCAACATAGTCTGTAAGTCCATAGACAGTGAGCCTTAAGAAACATTGTAATTCTTGTTAGCAATGAGCTACATATATTGTGAGTTAATCCTAACCATGTTATTTCCCTCATTAGGTTTTCCATGTAAATATCTTGGTGTCTTTTGTGTGGTGCATGTTTTCTCTTTTTCTCTTGTTACACCTCGTTGTGTTACTACTTATTTAATTTTACCAAGTTAGGTGAAAATGTTTTTAATGAGTGTATTTATGATTTATGTGATTTAGAAATATGAAGAATAAATGTTGATTTAATTTGATGTTATAAAATGTTCTGATTGTAAAATATATGATGCAAATGAATGTATTATTTTTGGCTAACTAATGTTGTAATGGACTAAGTTGGATGCAGGAATAAAATCAATCCTCCTAAAGAGAGGGGAAGTATCACTCAAGGAAAAGAGCTTGGCTTGGTAACCTTTGATAAGACGTAAACTGAGCTTTCACACACACACTTCGAGTTTGGTCTAGTCAACTTAGTAGCTAGGGAAATAGTAAGTTACCTTTAGTCTTGCTTGTGGTTTTATTTGTGAAAATTATTGTCTAGGGGTTAAAAGTATTGAGTCTCTTTGTGATGTACGAGTTCTTATTTATGTGTTTCTATTTAATCGATGGGATATATAAATAAAATGTATATACATGTATATATGTATGTGTCAATGATAAACTCATACACATGAGTAAATACGTGCATGAGTATACATAGATAGATGTATCTATACATGCTCATGGACGGATTACCCATATGCATGGGAATATCAATCGAACAAGGTGATATATATACATATATATGCATTCCATGTATATATGTTGATCACTATGATTGTGAATATATGTGTTTAAATATCAAGGCGTGATATATATATATATAGTATATGAGTATATATGTATATATCTATATATACACATGCATCAATATATATATGTGTGTGTGTGTGTGTGTGTGTGTGTGTGTATGTATATATACACATGCATCAATATGTGATATATAAGAATATGTGAATATGTATTCATATATCAAATAATGTATTATATATGTATATATATATATACATATTATGTTATGGATATATATTAGATATATGTTAATGATTTCTATAGTGCTGAATTATTTACCAAGCACATAACATATTAATCATAACATATGCTAAGTATTACGTGTAGCATATATATAAAGGGGATATCACTTAAGTTGAAGCATCACATAAACACAAGTAATGTTTAAAACATTTAAAATGCTAAGTACTATGAAATATGGGCAACATTGGGTAAAGCACATAGTATCTAATGCCAACCAATGTGTAAGATAAAATACCAAAGACTAGGTCAAACAAAAAGGAAAAAGTGAATACTCACACATAGGAAGATTTGAATTGGTCATTAGCAAAAATGACCAAAGGAATAGGGCATGAAGGGTATAATGTGGCACCAACTTGTGAGTAGTATGAACCGATTAGAAGTCTAAATCGATAATATGAGTTCGAGTTTTCAAGCAATTCAAAATATGTGAAATGGTCAGTTGTGAAGCTGGCCAAAATAAGTTGACCTATAGAAGACAATAACCTTGCAGTTCTAATTATCATTCTTCCTGTCCATTTGAATAAGCAACTCATTCACTATTATAAAATTTGGTTGTGCATGTGTTTACAGTGCAACGATTTTAGCTGCCACCTTTTCTTATTCTTTTTGAGTCAAACCTTTTGGATTGACAAGTGTCATCTTTGATACCCTATTTCTAGCTTGCAGTTGCTCACCTTTGTGTATAAAAAGAGGTTATTTCTACCTCATTTGGATGCATATCTATATTCTTGCTATTTTTTTATTTTCTAAGTTAAGAGAGATCTTGAGAGAGATTTTTGTGAGAGGTCTCAAGAGAAAGTTTTGAAGGGAAGAAGCGATAATTGCTAAGTTGCAAGTAGGGATAACTTTAGGAACCCCCCATCAACGAAGGTATAAAATACTGGTGAATCTTGTATACTTCTTGAAAAAAATATTAATATTATTGGTGATTTTTTTCATTTTTCAAGAAAAGAAAATATTCTCAATTGATGAATCTTTTGTAATTGCTAGAAGTCTGTGGAAAATCCTGGTGAATTGTAATTTTTTTTAAAACCAATGAAATATTCTCATTGGCGATCAAAACCTTTTTCCAAACCAATAAAATATTTTCATTGGCGAATTAAACATGTTTTCAAGCAAACAAAATATTTCTATTGGAGAATTAAAGTTGTGCTAAAAAAAAAAACTAATTTTGTTGGCGATTCAAAAATGTTTTCAAACCAAAAAGATTATTTTCATTGGTGAACTAAATCTATTTTAAAATGAAGAAAAAATTATTGGGTAATTAAACAAAATATCAAACCAATAGAAAATTCATTGGCGAAATAAACTGGTATGCCAATAATGAATCATTGTGTGGATGGCAAAAAGATCAAATTATACATACTGTTCTATTTGGAGACAATTTTTCCACACATCCAGATTCCTTCATAAAGTGTTCGGAATGGGGACAAGTGTCAACATATTCATTATGTCTTAAGTCAGATATCAACACTAATTAATATAATCCATGACCATTCCATGAATTTTTGATGGGTGACTGTAGTTTCATTCCATAAGCAAATATTTGAAGCACTAGACTTGTGAATTCAAACCTCTAGAATAACAGTAGAACTATTAGATTTCCAAAAATCAATGGTTGAAATTTTATTACTTATTAAATCACTTTAAGTCATGACACCCAAAATAATATTTTATCATTGACTAGCTATTGGCAATTGAAGGTTGCTTAAGTTATGACTTAAGCCTTTGTAGTCATCATGGTGACTGGTCCCTCATCCTAGGTGATTATTAGTTCTATGGAGTATCAAAATTAGGTGACAAATATTTACTCATGAAAGTATATGGTTGAGATAGGTGATTAATGATTGGGTAGCTCCCATGTGCCCACACTGCTGAGAAGGTGATGTCATTAGTTTTCCGCTGTAATGCAGGATTGTGACATTTGACCTCAGTGGGACCGAGCTTCAATTCATGGTTAATGGTCTAAAAGGAATCAATGGATAGCAAGTGAGTTCATCAAAGATCAATGGTTATCACAAGATGGACGACTATAGTTTCATTTCAGTTCAAGCAAATGTCTGAAGCACTAGACTTGCGAATTCAAACCTTTGGAATAATGCTAGAACCGTTAGATTTTAAAATATCAATGATTGGCGTTTTATTATTTTTAAATCATTAAAGTCATGACTCAATTTTTTTGAAATAATATTGTGACATCAAGTGGTGAATTAAATGTTAAGTGTTGAGTATTTGATGCCATTGTCTTCATTCTAAATTCTATATATACTTCACCAACTTGATGTTCTTTGATACTACCACTGGCACCAGTACCAGCATTTGGAATGTTGCACAACCCTCTTCTTTCACATATGGACCTATAGATTGTAAGTGCCCTTTCAAAAGGAAAACTTTTGATATTATATGCAGGACCTTTCACCGTCAAGAAATTTTCCAAATTCTTGTCTAGCTTTTTTCTTTTCTTTTTTTATTTCAAAAACAACAATGAACTGAAAACTCTCTCATCCTCCACCAAACCCAATATCATTGTTTGACATAAATCAACAAGTTTGAAATATTCTGATATCGAACTATGCAATATTTCACTCTAACCTAAGGTTGTCTAAGCCTTTGTTATTGATCCTGGTTGAAAGGGATTCTCCATGGAATCAAATTGGTCCATCATACTTCTTTCAAAATGCTTACATTGTTGTTTAAGCTTATCTCCATTTATAATTCCTTCTATTGTTTTCTCATTGTAATTTACACTTTTTGAAAAGTGTTCGACCAAGATATTTACTTTATCATGAAAATAGCTTGGGCTATCTCGGTCTATCCAAAATTGAGGATACACAATACCCATGGCTTCAAGTATTTCTTCTAAAGGGAATCTATTATAAATATCTGAGGAAAGAGATTTTGCAATTTCCTTCAAATTATCACTAATAGATTTAACAATGTCGTTAAAAGCTTCCTTTGTAACAGGTACTTCTCTGATAGAGCGCTTGACTATTATACAATGGAAAATTGGTATCTCAAATCCATGTACATAGATACATAAGTGCTCGCTTGCATTAAACTATGAATAATTATTAGGTTAATTCAAATCTGTAATTTTCTACTAGTTGAAAAAAATTGGGCTTTTAGAAGTTACATCTAGATATAGATGATTGAGGGCCATGCATGTATTTCTATGTAGTTTGGTATATTAATTAATATACACAATTCTATCTTGGGATTTCTTCAAAATATTGTTCATTTCATCCGGCATGGGGAGAAGAATAGATAAATTCAAGAGTATCTCTATATCACTTAACCTATGTAAGAGGTTAGGAGCTTTATCTACTATGTTGTGATGCTCGTACATTACTCAAATCAAGGATCGATATTCTGAAAGAAGTCATTTCGCTAGTCCATGCAAGGAGATCCATTTGGTATCAACATCCTTGAGAAGCTTGTTTCCGACTATTATTCCCTCAACAAAATTTTAAAATTTCGTGAAACATTTGGGACTTCAACAAAAGTATGTGTAGAGCTCTTGGACTAGATTTTCAACTTTTGATACTATAGGAAACTTGCTTACAATTCTAAATGCTAAATTCATTTTGTGGGTCATGCAGTGAATTCCAAGCATGTATGGTGCACAAGTAGTTTGTAACTTTGTGCAAACACTGGTCCTATGACCTTGCATTATTGTAGCTCCATCAACTTTTACACACCAACTTTTTGGCAATTTTCAAGTCATCCATACCTGGACAATTTCATTCAAAGATTTCTTTACTAGTTCAAATAGATTTTGCAATGTTGAACTATCCTTCATTTTATGAACACAAAGAATATGAGCTTGGAAAACATGTTGTTTTATAGTATACACATGCATACAGAACCAAGAAGTATTATCTACCATGGTAACTTCATCTAAAGATAATGCAATGAGGTTTGACTCTTTTACAAGCTCTCCTTTAAATATTTCTTTTCCACTTTAGCAAGATAGTTTTCCCATTCCCATCCAGCGTTTACTGACCAATGTGCACTAGGAAAGTGAGAAAAACCTTAAAAAGATAATAAATTAAAATATTCTGGGTAGTCTGTCATAGGATGCCCTCTAGACAAAATATAAAACAACACTCATCTGATCATTTTTTTCTAGTTGTGCTCCTTCCATTACTTTTCCAAATTGAGCCTCAATTGTACCTCCACATGCAACAAGCTTGAATATTCTTTGCTTATACTCTTCATATTTTGTGGCATACTTAACATGAAGAAATTGTTCCTTTCATTTCCACCATACTACTGATTTTTCCTTTTTTTTATGATTTATTTTTCATAAATTTCACCGATATTCTTTTCTATAGTGTCAAGCTTTAACTGCAACTTCTTGTCTCTTTTACATTTCCAACTACAAATCAAACAATTGCATTTTTTTAGAGGTTCATATTTGTTTTCTTTCTCCATTACTACAATGAATAGGTACTTTGACACCCAATCAAGCTGAAAATTCCTTATCATTTCCCACTCACGCCCCATTTTTTATTTTCCTTTTCTTTTCTTGCTACCAACATCATCCAAGTCAATTATCTTATTCTAGCTAACCAGGGTATCCATTGGAACATCTTTTGCAGTATTTCCATCCTCATTTGACTCATTTAACTCAATGACAATCTCATCTTGACCTTCCGACAGTAGTGAGGTTTTGTGTATTCCTTATTCATTAATATTTGGTGGAAGAGTTGATGATGTAGCTCCATCTTGATCTAATGGATCAGAAGCACTACCAATTCTAAAGTAAGACTATATGGCAACTCTACGTTTTGGGAATTTTGATGTCCTCCCAATGCCTTCACCACCCTGAGGAGTCTTACCCTTGTTGCACTTGTTGCTTGACATATTAATCTCTCACTTTGAATAAAAGCTAGAAAAAATGTTTTCTTGTTTAAGGAAAGAGAATATAGATCCCATTCCCTACTCAGTATCATCTTTAAGATTGAAGCACGAATGGAAAATAGATAAAGAAATCTTACAACACTATGAATAAATGATCACTCACCTTTAAGTTTATGTTTTCACAAACTTGTTATTCATTAATGGAAGAATGTATGTGTTGTAAGTTTGTAACTTTCCTACAATCAACTTCAAGGTTCCAAGTCCAACTTCTAAATCGAGAGCTCAAAAGTTAAGAACTGAAAAAAATGTGTAAGAATAAATAATAGTTTCAATTGTATTTATATCAATCCATATTTGGTGAATTCCATGGGATTTTTAAATGGGATTTTAAAAATTTGGAAAATCCCGTGTGATTATACAATGATACATTGTAATTTTCAAGGAGATTATGGCCCTACGATTAGCATGAAGGTGTCACAACAATTGGCGAAATGTGTCCTCAAATGTAATTATTTTTTAATGTTATTGGCGAAATGGGTCCTCATAAGAAACTATTTGTTAATTTTAATTGGCAAAATGGGTCTTCATAAGAAACTATTGATAAATTTTAATTGGTGAAATGGGTCCTGATGCACAATGTTGTTTTAATAGTATTGGAAAATATGTAGGTGATTTATTACATGGCTTCGAGATTCCAGGAAAAAATATTAATCGATCCATTTGAAACACGTAGTTTGTTATGGGGAATTTATTACTTAAATATGTCTCATAAAAAAAATTGACGGAAAATGGATATGCATTGGACTGATAATTCATAAAATCTAGGTGATTTGGCCACCCTATTGGGTGTAATTATTTTTCCAATTTTGACTTGGTCGATATCTAATATTCACGAATTGGAAAAGATTCGCCACTAAAGATATCCCTGGTTACAAGCTATTTTTGCAGGAAGGCTAACCTAGGAATCTAGTTTGGTTAATAAGACAATTGCATAAACATGCAAGTTGATTTCTATGCTTTTATACTTTTTATGTATTTGAAAATATTGTGTGACATTGTTTTTCTTGTTTGGGAAATTAGTTCAATTGCTTAGTAGGGAAAGGTTATTCTCTTATTTATTTGAAAGTGAAATATTTCTTGATGTACTTAGTGTAAGGATCTTTATTGCTTGAGTGTTTGTATATATTCCATATTAAGGAATGGGTGTTTATAGTGGGCTTAAATAATATACTATGAATATAGCTTATATAGCTAAATGCTTAACTTAGTTGAGACATAGAAGTATTTTATTTTTCTTAGAAGTAGTGTCATAGTGTACTTAAAGGGTTATATGTTATCCTTGGGATTAAGGTTAAACTCCATGGAATAAGGGGATAACCTATGCATAGGTTATAAATGGTCAATACAAATCGAGCTAGGAAGGTGGGTGAAGTTTTATGACATCTACTCCATAATTCTGGGTGATGAATACTTTGGCCAAAGTAGAGTAAGTTTCCACTGTTTACATTGTTAGTTGATTGTGATCCAAGCTTATGTACTAGGCAGGGATCTTCATATGTGTATGTTGTAGCCATTGTATGACAAGATCTAGAAACATAAAGATCACACCACCAAGCTCAAGGAAGGTCATTATTATTATGAGGTTACAAAACCAATCTCTTTGTCAAAGGGTAGGGCCATCTATCAGTTTGGTAGATGTGCGGGGGACCACAATTAGTCCAAGGTTGGTGGAAAAGCACTTGAGTGATGCTTCTCCTCATCAATTGGTGACCAAGATTTGATGGAGGGAACCTAGACCATTAGTACATCTATTGCCAGTAAGCTCCATAGAGCCTTGTATGTATTTTTGTATCCATTACTATGGAAAGATTGTAAAAGAGAAATGTTATCGTGAAATTATGCACTATGAAATTAATATATTAGAAAGTTGTGATACTTTGATATAATGCAATGGGGAAGTTTGGAATGATGTTTATTTAAAATGTGCATGGTATCTTTATATTTGAATTGAAAATTTTTATTTTTCATAATGGTTGTATACGTAAACTATTTACTTGAGGTTAAAAACATAGGATAGTTACTATGTAGAACATTGGTCATGTTACATGTAGTATTAGAGCTACTAGGTTCAGCTCTAGAACCTATGCACTCGCTATGTTTTTCCCTCCAAAAGTTTAAGAGTCTAATGTTTGGAAATTCTTGTGCTAGGATGGTGCATTGTAGGTTAACTGTAAGAAAATCAGTAATTAGAAATGAGCATTACCTATGGGCCAAGAAGGAAAAGAAATCCTTTGTTTTAAATATAGAGGGAACCAACTCTGACAACACCATTTGGATGAGTGATATCGAGATGATCCATCATGCTCTATCATGGATTAGTCAAGAGAAAAGAAGGATAAAAGAGGCTATGAACTTCAACCATCTACCTCCTGTTTCTTCAACCAAGTTAGACTCATTACCACTTTACAGGGATATGCCCTCAGAATGTAGTGTTAGTCTAGCATTAATATTTAGGAACCCTCAATTAGTACCTATGGATGAAGTTATTGTTATAGCCTCTAGTAGTGAATCAGAAGGATATGTTCCTTGAAATTATGTATCAAAAGATAAATATAAGGGTTACTATCCTTTTTGGGATAAAGATGAGAAAAAATCTGAGGGTTACATCCCATGTAGTTATGCATCTGAGAGTGAATCCGATGGATACTCTCCTCTTGACTATTTAAATAGTAACTCTATGTAAAAGAAAGGATATTGAAATCCTTATGAATAAATGAAAGATTATGTTTTTTTATCAAATCTTGTGTATGAGAGCCTCAATGAAAATTCTTATGTGATTAATTGCTCTATTGAATTTTTTTCTATGAATTTAGTAAACCATGAGAGGATCTAATTAAAAGATGAACATATAGGTATAAATTTACTTGAGACAATGGTTAGGAGAAGAACTAATCTTGGAGAGAGTCAAGAAGTAGTACAAGGTCTAGATAATGCCGAAGCTAAGTTGGATCATCTTTTGGAAATCATGGATGAAACTAATGCAAGGATAGGAAACTTTGAACAAGAATTAACGGGAAAAGGAGAGGAAGAAGAATTCCCACACAACGAAGATGAAAAAATTCCAACAATGAGGAAGAAGGGGAGGATTCCCGTAATTATACCAAATCTAGTGATCAAGAAAGTGAAAGGATACAATCATATTCAGAGGGAACGAAACAAAAGTGATTGGTAATTGAGATATCTAGGGATATGAGAAAGATTACTCATCCCAAATTAAAAGGAAGCACCAATGGAGAAGAAGTTGAGGCTTGGTTAGTTCAAATGGAGAAGCACTTTGAAATAAGGAACTATTTAGAGGTTACTAAAGTGGTGTGGGGTGCTTTCTAGTTAGTAGGAGAAGCCTCTAATTGGTGGATGAACAAGAAAATGGAAGTTGGAACAATTCTTTAAAGCTGACTTGGAATGAATTTGTTGAGATTTTTCAAAAGAGGCGGTTACCCTAACTCAATTTTTGATCAAAATCTCATTGACTTCTAGAATCTTAAGTAAGGAGATATGTCAATGAATGAATACTGAGAGAAGTTCCCTCATCTCTTGAGGTACATACCAATGTACCAAAAAGATGAGCAATTTCATATTAGGAAGTTCATTATGGGTTTGCATAGCCAAATAGGTGGAGAAGTGAATGTACACGGTTGGACCAATATGGACCTAGTATATGAGAAGGAAATCAAGCAAGAGAAAAAGCTCAAAGCCAGCTCGAACTATCGAGAGAGGAATCAAAAGAAGTTCAAAGGGCCTCAATTTCATCAAGCTCAAAAGGAGATTAATGAGGGGTAGGAATTTTAAAGACAAGGGGACAAGGAAACCCACAATAATTGGAATGAGCCCAGGAAGGATCATCGAGGAAACAACTTCAAAAATTTCAATAGTGGTAACTATAACAAAGCTAGAGGGATTGGTTGTAATTTGGATAGGCCACCAAAAATGAGGGGACCGGTAAGAGGATGCTTTATATGTGGTGGGGATCATTTTGCTAATCAATGTCCCGAAAAAAATCAAGTTCACAACCGCATGGTAATTCACTTCCTCCTCAATACGATATGTTTCAACAAAAGATCCATGTAACAGTGGAAAATTGGCAAGTTGAATACCAAATCACCATGGTGGAAACTCTAGGTACTTTGTTTGGTTTATCTATTTACATACTTATAGATACTGGAGCCACAAATTTTTTTTTTTCATCTAGAGTAGCTAATCAGATTTCTAGGAAGGATGGTTTTATGAAAAAATCTTGGGTAGTAAAATATGCAAACCAGGCAAGAGCAATGGTGAATCAATGTTTATTTGAGGCAAGGGTTGAGCTTCCATGTTTCTAAATGGAAGTAAACATGTACGTAGCTCCCTTAGGTTCTTATAATTTCATCTTAGGAATGAATTGGGTATGGAAGCATAGAGATAAAGTGGATTGCCATGACAAAACCTTAGAATTCCTAGATGGTCTAGGAAACCTAGTGTTTTTGAAAGGAACACCTAGAGAAGTAAAGCTGCGATAGTTTTTGACTATGAAAATGCATAGGCAAAAAAGAAAGGTTTCAAAATCTTTGCAGTTAAGATGGAAAAACTAGAAGAATTCAAGGAAATCATCCTTCAAGATGATGTCATGAATTATGAACCACAAGATTCTCAAGAGTTTGAAGGAGAGTGGTGGAACCTAGAGAAATGGATATGGAGAAGTATCCCATATTAAAAAAATTTGTGGATGTCTTTTCAAAAGAACTACCTAGATTGCCTCCCAAAAGAGTATTTGATTTCTCCATTGACCTAGTGCCAGGGTTAGAACCCATATCCAAAGTACCCTATAGGATGAATAAAATGGAATTAATGGAGCTTAAGGCATAGTTAGAAGAGTTTTTGTCCAAGGAATTGATAAGACCTAGTGTTTCCACCTAGAGAGCACCAGTGATATTCGTGAAGAAGAAGGATGGTACACTGCACTTATGTATAGATTTTTGGATGCTTAACAAAGATACGATAAAGAATAAGTACCCATTGCCATGTATTGATGATCTTTTTAGTTAGATGTGAGGAGCGACAGTGTTTTTGAAGATTGATTTACAATCAAGTTATCATCAACTAAGGATCAAAGATGAAGACAACTTTAAAATTTCTTTCAAAACTAGATACAAACATTACGAGTTCACAGTACTACCCTTTGAAATTACGAATGCAACTGCAAAAATTCATGAACCTATTGTGTAACATATTTAGAGATTGCTTGGAAAGGTTTATATTAGTATTCCATGTTGATATCTTAATCTATTGTAAGAATGAAGAGGAGCTTTGTAAACATTTAGAGATAGTTCTACAACAATCAAGAGAGGACAAGGTATATGGAAAACTCTCTATGTGTACCTTCTTTTAGAAGGAAGTACAATATCTGGGTCACGTAATTTAAGCTAAAGGGATTGTAGTTGATCCATCTAAGATAAAGGCGGTGTTTGAGTGGACAATTCCCAATAGTGTACTAGAGGTTATAGGTTTTGTGGGTTTGGTTGGTTACTATAGGAAGGTTGTTGTAAAATTTTCAAGGATAGATTTTCCTATTACTTCATTGCAGAGGAAGGGTAAGAAGTGCGAGTGGTCAAAAAAGTGTCAAGAAAAATTTAACCTACTCAAGGAGAAGCTGACTACCACAACAATATTGAAGGTACTTGATCCAAAGGGTAACTTTACTATCATAATAGATGCATTAGGTGAATGATTAGGATTTTTGATGGAAGAGGGGAAAGTCATAACTTATGAATCTAGGAACTTGAAGCCCTAAGAAAAAAATTATGCATCACATGATTTGGAGTTAGCAATAGTTTTCCATGCATTGCAAATGTGGAGACACTATCTAATGGGAAATCCTTTTGAACTAAAGACTGATCATCACGGCCTGAAGTATTTATTTACCTAACCTAATCTGAATGCATGACAAAGGAGGTGGTTGGAGCTGATATCTGACTATGATTTCAACATCACCTACATCAAGGGAAAAGAGATTCGAGTAGCATATGCCCTAATTTAGAGAAGGCATATCGCCTCAATGGTAACAATTCAAATTGACTTTAAGGGATGGGTTTTGCAAGAATCCATGAGTAACTAAATACGAGAAAGTTAAGCAAGCACTCACGAATAATCCAAAAGATGCAATGTATGAAGGTATTCAATTTGAGCCTAATGAATTATTAAGGTTTAAAGGAATATTTTATGTACCTTATTTAGAGGGGTTAAGGAACATGTTGCAAATATGAGCTAGTTTGGTGGTGTTGTCATTGATGTTGTCATCGATGTCAACATAGTTCAAGTATGTTGTAGATTGTACATATATAGCTGAGATACTTCTGAGATGTTGTGAGTACATGGAGCTATCCTTATGGTGTTGTAGATGTGTTGTATTGATGAGTTTCCAAGTGATTTTGAGAAAATTAAATAAAAAAGAGAAGTTTGAGTGTTGAATGTGTTCAAAACGTGCTTCAGTATGTGTTCCATGTTTCTTGTGTGTTGATCCTATGCTTGTGTGGTTCTAAAGGATTGTTAATGGTAATATCATGGTGATATATGCTGATTTTTAGCTTCTGGTGAGATGGTACATGAAATTTGTGTTCACCGGTATGTGAATTGTCTGAAAACTTTGATCTTCTATGGACTAGGAGAAATGTTTTTGCTCCACAGTCCTTCGCTGTTTTGATTTAGACCATGTGGATCCAGGATATATCTTGTGAAGGTTTTTCCTCTTCTCTGGAAAAGAGGTTTGGAGTTTGGTAATCAGGAAGTTATGTTTCAGTATTTTAGTATGGGTTTGCATAGTTCAGATGTCTAGTGAATGAAATTCAGTGATTGAAGTTTTTTGTTTTTGCTACGGATGTATATGGAAGGTTATGAGATGTAGTCTCATGCATAATGAAGCATGTTGTGGTCTCCACGTGTCATCTTCTTGTTGGGAAGTGTGTGCATCAAAGTTTATGTATGTTTTCATTATGTTTGGCCAACCTGGTGTTTACACTTCATTTGAGGAATAAAATTAAATTGAGGAAGCATGTAGAAGATTCAAGAAAATAATTTATTGGTTGACTCTTATTCCTTTCCACTGCAGGAATTTTGAGTTTCCAAACAAATTTGGATTTATGAAATGTTGTCTTGTGGATGACCTTGGTAAATGTTTCTAAGGTTGAGAATGGTATAAGAGGAAGTCGAATTGTGAAGAGTTGTATGACAGTGTGATGCAAAGTGATGAAAGTAAGCCACAAATAATAAGAGAAGAAGTGTGTGTGTGAGTTGTGTTTAAGACAGTGAGACTAGGGTTTTTGTAATCCTATGAATGTACTTTAATTATAGTGGTGGATCTTTGGTTCTCTTTTGTATCTGTAGGTAGTGAGCCTCCTTGTTGGACAGTGAGTCCTTTGTAGGCAGTGAACCTTTGTACTTGGACAGTGAGTTCTCTTTTGGGTAGTGAGAAATCAATATAATCTTTATATTGTGAGTTAACCCACACCGTGGTTTTTCCCTTATTAGGTTTTCCATGTAAAAATCTGGTGTTCATTGTGTTGATTTTCTCTCTATTATTTATGTTTCATGTTCATATTTAATAACAGAATAGTTTGGTTGAAAATTTGATAAGTGATAAAGTTTTAAGTTTAAATTTGTGTGACAATTGATTCACCCCCCTCTCAGTTGTCCTATGCCTATTTAACAATTGGTATTAGAGCTTGTGGTTCCTTTTGTAGAGCTTAATTGCTTAAGGAAGATCCGAGGGTGCACAAGTTGGCGATCCCTATGTTTGATGGAACTAACTACAATGATTGGAAGGGACAAATGAGAGGATACATTATCTCTCTCAGTTTCAAGACCTGGAAGGCTATTGAGAATAAGTATACACTTTCGTCCGGTGGTGTTATTTATGTAGATGAGATTTCTACATATGAAGAAAATGAGAGGGCGAAGTATGCGATTTGTTGTGGTCTATCTAAAAATTATTGAGTCAAGGTTAATTCTTTGGATACTAGATATGAAGTTTGGAAGAAGTTGGAAGACATGTATGAAGGAAATGAAAGGTGAAATTGACAAAGAGGTTAGCGAAAAAACATAGATTTGTGAACCTAAAGATGGAAGATGGTGAAGAATTTACAAGTTTCTTTTAGAGAGTTGAACTGGCAACAAATGATGTTAAGAATCAAGGAGGAAAACTAGTAGATGAAGATATAATCGAGAAGATCCTGATCACCTTACCAAAATGTTATAGTGACAAGATCCATGTTATTGAAGAAATCTATGATCCTGAGAAGTAAACTCTAGAAGAGCTATTTGGCACCTTACAAGCATTTGAGATAAGAAAGTTCTGGAAAGAAAAAAAGGTAGAAGAAAAGATAGAAATGACATTTAAGGCTTTGAAGATTGAAGAACCAAATAGCAATGATGAAGAACTAGAAGAAAATTTCACCAGGAAAGTGAAGAAAGGCACTAGAAAATATAAAGGTATGTTACCCTTTAAATGCTTTAGTTGTGGTAACATTGGTCATTATGCTTCAAGATGTCTGAATATGGCTATACATAAGAAGAACAAGGATTATAAGGATAGGAAGGAAAAGAAGTATAAGAAGTTGTACTATGTTAAGGAAGAGGTAGGTATTTCTGATGACGAATCTGATAATGAAGTGGATGATAGTGAATGCTTATTCTTAGCTTTGAAAAATAAATCTATATCCACTAACCCTGGAAAATGTGTAAGTAAGAAGGCTCTAAAGGTTAAGAAGAATATGAGGGAAGGTACCTTGGTTACCACTTTTCATGCAAGACATGATGAAGACTACTGGGTAATTGATAGTGGATGTTCTAATCACATGATCAGAGATAAGACTAAGTTCACTAAACTTGAAACATATGATGGTGGTTTAGTCATGTTCAGTGATGATTCAAGAGCTAAGATCTATGGTAAAGGTTCAATTAGTTTTGATGGAGTGTATAATACTAATGATGTATATTATGTGAAGGGTTTGAGACATAATCTTTTGAGTGTTGGTCAGATGTGCAACAGTGGCTTTAAACTTGTGTTTCAGAACAATATCTATGAAATCAGAAAAGGATTCGAAAAGGGAGATATGATTGCAGCTGGAAGAAGAACTCATGGAAACATCTATAAGTTGAAGGGAGTTGATGGTCATTACCTTGTATCTCAAATTAGTGAAAGTTGGTTATGGCACCAAAGAATGGGACATGTGAACTTTGATAACTTGGTCAAGATCAATGCTAAGGAGATTTTTTGAGAACTACCTAGAATCACAAGACCTACTAATGCTATGTGCATAAGTTGTCAATTGGCGAAGCAAACAAGATGTAGCTTTAAGGGAAAAGAACATTCTATTATAGGAATGTTGGAGTTGATTCACACCAATCTCTATGGTCCTACCAGGACTAGAAGCTTGAATGGAGATAGGTACTTTATGTTGCTTATTGATGATTATACTCAAATTACATGGGTTGCTTTTCTCAGATAAAAGAATCAGGCCCTGGATAGGTTTAAGGTATTCAAAGCAAGAGTGGAAAATGAAGTAAATCTAAAAATCAAATGTTGGAGATATGATAGAGGTGGTGAATTCACTTCTGGTGAATTTAATGAATTCTGTGAGAAGCATGGCATAAAAGATAGTTTTCTGTTCCAAGAACCCCACAACAAAATGGAGTAGTTGAAAGGAAAAATAGGACAGTTCAGGAAGTTGCTAGGACTATGATGAAAGAGTCTAATGTACCAGATGTGTATTGGACAGAAGCGATGCATACTGCTGTTTATGTTCTTAATAGAGTTTAGATCAGACACAATAACACAAAGACACCTTTTGAGTTATGGACTGGTAAGATTCCTATTGTGAAATACTTTAAGGTATTTGGAAGTAGATGCTATATTAAAAGAGATGATGAAAATCTTGGAAAGTTTGATGCTAGATGTGATGAAGGAATATTTCTTGGGTATTCTACTACTAGCAAGGCATACAAATGCTTTAACAAAAGGTTGAGAAAAATCATTGAAAGTGCTAATGTGAAAGTTGATGAAGACATATGCAGACCTATTGAGATAAGTAAAGTTGAACCTGATGACCCTATCTATTGACATATACTTGAAGAAAATAAGGAGAAGGAAGAAGAAGAAGAGAAAGAAGAAGATGAAAAAGTGGAAGAAGAGGAAGAAGAGAATGAACTAGAACCTATTGTTAGGACTCCTAAATATGTACAGAAGAATCATTCACAAGATCAGATAATTGGAGATAAGAGTGAAGGTGTGAAGACAAAAAGTAGAGTTGCAGCTAAGGTAAATTTTTGTTTACTTTCTAAAATAGAACCTAAATCTGTAAAAGAAGCATGTGAAGATGAAAGTTGGATGAGAGCTATGAAAGAGGAACTGCAACAAATAGAAACAAATCAGATATGGGAAATAGTCCCTAGACCTTTGAACAAAAATGTGATTGGTTCAAAATGGGTGTTCTACAACAAACTGAATGAAAATGGAGAAGTAGTAAGGAATAAGGAAAGACTGGTATGCAAAGGATATTCACAAGTTGAAGGTATAGATTTTGAAGAGACTTTTTCCCTTGTGGCCAGAATGGAAGCTATTAGAATGTTTTTGGCATTCTCTACCCACAAGGACTTCAAGGTATATCAGATGGATGTTAACTCAACTTTTTAAATAGTGAGTTGCAAGAAGAAGTGTACATGGAGCAACCTAAAGGGTTTTAGTTGTTTGACAGACCAAACATGGTTTGTAAATTGAAGAAAGCATTGTATGGACTAAAGCAAGCTCCCAGAGCTTGGTATGCAAGACTAGACAAATATCTGACAAAGTAGGAATTCAACAAAGGTTTTGCTGACAGTAATCTCTACTTCAAAGTGCAAGGTAATAAGATGTTGATTGTAGTTATTTATGTTGATGATATCATTTTTGGTGGAAATGATGGCATGTGTAAAAAGTTTGCTGAAGAAATGCAGAAAGAATTTGATATGTCTATGATTGGTGAATTGAATTTCTTTCTTGGTCTACAAGTGAATCAAACGGATAAAGGGATATTCATTTCACAATCTAATTATGTAAAAGAGCTGTTGAAAATTTTTGTGATGGAATATTCTAAACTTGTTTTTACTCCTATGGTAACTGGATGCAAGCTGAGCAAGGATTATGAATCTGCTAAGACTAATAAGAGAAAATACAGACCCATGATTGGTGAATTGTTGTATCTCACTACTACCAGACCAGATATTATGCATGCAGTGTGTTTAGCTGCTAGATTTCAAGTAGATCCTAGAGAAGCACATCTTATGGTTGTAAAAAGGATATTTAGATATATCTTAAGGGCACACTAGATTATGGACTATGGTACCCTAAAAGTAATGATTTCACCTTGAGTGCTTTTACAGATGCTGACTGGGCTAGATGTGTAGATCATCAGAAGAGTACCAGTGGTGGTGCTTTCCTTCTTGGTGGAATATTGGTTTCATGGTTGAGTAAGAAGAAAGACTCATTTTCTTTATCTATTGCAGAGGTAGAATATATTGCTGCAACATCCTACTACACACAAGATTTGTGGATGAAGCAAATTGTGAAAGATATTGGTGTGGTATGTGATGAGCCTATCTCTATCTTCTATGACAATACAACTACAATAGACATTTTGAAGAACCCGATTATGCATTGAAGAATGAAGCACATATCTATCAAGTATCATTTTCTAAGAGAAAAAGTGTTGGAGAATGAAGTCAGATTGGAGTATGTAACAACAAAGGAACAAATAGTAGACATATTTACCAATGCTCTTCTGAAGGATAATTTTGAACATCTTAGGGAGATGTTGGGGGTCATTGTCCCTCCTAACTAGGTGCACATGAAGGTGCATCAATCCAGTGAATTCACAAATTCTTCATTTATCTGGACTAATTGTTGGGTCTATCTGTAGGGGGAGTAGAAGTGGTTCATTGTTGTTGTATGGGTGTACTCCTAAGGGGGATTAATCAAAGCTATTTATCTTTTCCATTGATGTCAAAGGGGGAGAAAAGGTTATGTGTTTCCATAAATGACAAAGGGGGAGATTGTTGCAAATATGAGCTAGTTTGGTGGTGTTGTCATTGATGTTGTCATCAATGTCAACACAGTTCAAGTATGTTGCAGATTGTACATGTATACCTGATATACTTATGATATGTTGTGAGTACATAGAGATATCCTTATGGTGTTGCTGATGTGATTTATTGATGAGTTTCTAAGTGCTTTTGAGAAAATTAAATAAAAAAGGAGAAGTTAGAGCGTTGAATGTGTTCAAAATGTGCTCTAGTATGTGCTTCACATTTCGCGTGTATTGATCCTATGCTTGTGTGGTTCTGAAGGTTTTTTTTATGGTAATCTCATGGTGAGATATGTTGAGTTTCAACTTCTGGTGAGATGGTACATGAAAGTTGCATTCATCGATATGTGAACTATCTGGCAAGTTTGATCTTCTATGGCCTGGGAGAAATGTTTTTGCTCCACAGTTCTCTACTATTTTGATTTAGAGCATGTAGATCTGGGATATATCTTATGAAGGTCTTTCCTATGCTCTGGCGAAGAGGTTGGGAGTTTGGTGATCAAGAAGTTATGTTTCAGTATTTCAGTATGGGTTTGCATAGTTCAGATGTCTAGTGAATGAAATTCAGTGATTGAAGTCTATTGTTTTTGCTGCAGATGTATCTAGAAGGTTCAAAGATGTAGTCTCATGCATAATGAAGTGTGTTGTGGCATTTGCATGTCACCTTCTTGTTGGGAAGCATGTGCATCAATGTTTATTTGTGTTTTCATTAGGTTTGGCCAACCTGGTGTTTACACTTCATTCGAGGAATAAAATTAAATTGAGGAAGCGTGTAGAAGATTCAAGAAAATAATTTATTGGTCGATTCTTATTCCTTTCCACCATGAGAATTTTGAGTCACCGACCTAATTTTGAATTTGTGAAATGTTGTCTTGTGGCTGTCCTTGGTAAATGTTTCTAAGGTTGAGAATGGTATAAGAGCAAGTTGAATTGTGAAGAGTTGTATGATAGTGTGATGCAAAGTGATGAAAGTAAGCCACAAATCATAAGAGAAAAAGTGTGTGTGTGAGTTGTGTTGAAGACAGTGAGACAAGGGTTTTTGTAATCCTACAAATGTGCATTAATTGGAGTGGTGGATCTTTTGTTCTCTATTTTATCTGTGGGTAGTGAGCCTCCCTGTTGGACAATGAGTCCTTTGTAGGTAGTGAGACTTTGCACTTGGACAATGAGTCCTCTTTTTTGGAAGTGATCCCTTGGCAGTGAGCCTTTTTATAATCTTTATATTGTGAGTTAACCCCCACCTTGGTTTTTCCCTTATTGGGTTTTCCACATAAAAATCTAGTGTTCATTGTGTTGATTTGCTTTTTTTTATTTATGTTTCATGCTCATACTTAATAATAGAATAATGCAGTTGAATATTTGATAAGTGATAAAGTTTTAAGTTTGAATTTTCATGACAACTGATTCACCCCCCCCTCAGTTGTCTTGCACTTGTTTAACATAACCTAGTGTGGAAAGAAGTTAAAAATGCACCATACTTTGGACATTTTGGTGTCATGAAGATGTTGGCATATGTAAAGCCATTATATTTTTGGAAACCCTTGTTCTGCTCACTTGGAACTCAGTTGAACATAATTTCAACTTATCATCTAGAAATGGATGGAAAAAAGTAAAGAGTGAACCAAGTGCTCGAAGATCTTCTAAGAATGTATTGCATGGATCAACAATACAAGTGATAAGATTACCTGTCATTCATTGAGTTTGCATAAAACAATTCTCATCATTCTACAATAAAGATGAATCCATTCAAAGCATTGCATGGTAGAAGATGTCGAACTACTATAAGCTAGGATTAGCTAGAGGAAAAGATAAGTCTTGGACTAGAGATGTTGTTGAAAATTGAGGAGCAAGTAGGAATTATTAAGCAGATACTAGCAAAAGCCAATGATAGGTAGAAAATCTATGTAGATTCTAAGTGGGTACCCAAAAATTTTGTAGTAGGGGAAAAGGTGTTGTTGAGGGTTAAAACTCATAAGAGCTCCATCAATTTTGGAAAATAATCCAAACCAGATCTATGCTACGTAGGTCCTTTCGAGGTTCTTTAGGAAATAAACCTTATCGCCTATCAAATTGTTTTGCCACCAGCTATTGCTAGGATGCACAATGTCATTCATGTCTCATACCTAAAGAAGTATATATTAGGTGATAATCATGTTATTGATTGGAATGCTTTATATGTATAGAACCTAGGAGTGGTAATAGTCGAGCCTCTCAAGGTTCTCGAAATTTGTAAGCTCCACTTACATAACACAGAGGTTTAGCAATGCAAAGTCTACTGGGATCAGTATGCAAAAGATTCAACCACTTGGTAAGACAATGCTATGAATAAGCATAAGTTTTCTCATGTCTTACATGCTCTTTAGAGTTTTTGAATTTTTTTTTGATATGTTTAAGTTTATAGTTTATGTCTATGTATGCTACTTAAATCATCGGGGATGATGATTCACAAGGGGTGATATGTTACACCCCATTGTGATATTACTTATTTACTTTTACCTAGTTGGGTGAAAATGATTTTAATGAGTGTATTTATGATTTATGTGATTTAAAAATATGAAGAATAAATGTTGATTTAATTTGATGTTATGGAATGTTCTGATTGTGTAATATATGATGCAAATGAATGCATTCTTTTGGCTAACTACTATTGCAATGTACTAAGTTGGATGAAAGAATAGAATCAAGCCTCCTGAAGAGAGGGGAAATAACACTCAAGGAGAAGAACTAGGTCTACTAACCTTTGATAAGACCTTGACTGAGCTTTCACACACACACTTCTAGTTTGGTCAAGTTGGGTTAGTAGCTAGGGAAATAGTAAGTTACCTTTAGTCTTTCTTGTGGTTTTGTTTGTGAACATTCTTGTCTAGGGGTTAAAAATGTCGAGTCTCTTTGTGATGTGCGAGTTCTCTATGTGTTTCTATTTAATTGATGGGATATATACATAAAATATATATATGTATATATGTATGTGTCAATGATAAACTCATACACATGAGTAAATACATGCATGGGTATACATAGATAGACATATCTACACATGCTTATGGACAGATTAATCATATGCATGGGAATATCAATAAAAAGGGTGACATATATATACATTCCATGCAAATATTGTTAGTGTAATTAATTATTTATTACAATAGTATAAGTCAATTGAGGTCTTTTATTTATTTAATTAATTCCTAGGTTGCATCATTAGGAAAATCATAAATAATGGGGTAATTACCATTTCCATGTATTTAGGAGTGAAGATTCCTTCTAGAAGATGAGTTGTCTTTTCTAGAACTTATCTCAATCAGTTTATCATTCCCTAGGTAGTTAGTTAGGGTTTACATGTTGTCACATGTTGTTAGATCAAGACACATGGCAACATCATATTGCATCTTGTATATCACTCATGCCTATATATTCAAGGCATATCTACATTTGTAATCATATTATAGATATCAATTAGATAATCTCCATTTGCATACCCTTAGTTGCAACACTTTCTGTGTGGGTGAATTTCTTCTTAGAAAAGGTCCTCTCTAAGGCTGCAGCTTCAGGGACATTGTACATCCATTATTGCAACATGGTATCATAGCCATTCCATTGAGAGTTCATCCCAGGATCAAGAAAGTTGGGCTAGTGAGATTCATTGCAAGGTTGAAGGTTTCCATTACATGCTACTTGACTCCACCTGGGGACCAGGCTAATTTCTAGAGAAGATTAAGTCATATCCGAGCTTGCCATTTTCTTTAGAAGGCCTTGAAACCCTAGGATCACCTGTTCATTCATCAAAATTAGATACATCAACCTAGGATCCATTAGAGGTATTTTAGGGTTTGCAAAATCAATAGTACGATCTATACAATTTGTAGTAAAAAAATCACCCCTGTGAGTTGTCCTCTATGGCAAAAATTTTTTAGTCACATGCCATTTTTCATTTCAAAAAAATCAGGCTTATTTTTGCAATTTTTTGGCAAAAAAAAACCTATTCGGGCATTTTTCTATAGTCTACAGAAAAATAATCTAGAGCGACCTAGTAATTTATTCATCAATCGACATAGTTTATTTTTTTATCGGCATCTTAGGGTTCATATTTTATTTTCATCATCTTTTTTTTCTAAGTAGGTGTAAAAACAGAATCAAAAATTATTTCAGTAGACTTTTTTTTATAATAGTTGGCATATACAAGATTTTTGATTTTTAATTCCCTATGGGAAATTTTAAAAATCAAATAATTTATTTGTTGGCCCATTCAAAATTATCAAATCTGCAGACAAGTTGCTTTGTGCATTGGATTCTCTGCAAGAGGGTACCTTCTTTTTATGTCGTTGTCAACTCGATCACCATTTTCTGGTAACATCACTATGCCGCCAACAACTATTACCCAACTAATTGTTCACCACTAGACCTCCACTCTTCCCACCACCAGTGCCTATTACTTGGATGACTTCATTGCCGATGACTAGTGGTGTCAACACCCAAGTGGTGCCACCATCCAGCCCCACTCTGCCCAAGTCACTCTGTGAGATATCATCTCTAACACTCCCTATTCGAAGGCCTTTTTTTTCTACCAAGTGCACTTGATGTCACATCAAGGACTAGGGGCTCTTATTGTTTAAGCCCGAGTGCCAAAATTTTGCACCTATTTAGCCTACAAAGTGCCTAAAATAGGCCTTTTTTCATTTTTTCATAACTTTTCACTAGGGTATTAAAATTTGGCAAACAAGATACCATTGGAAAGAGGATTTGGTCTAATTTCCAGTGGTGACATCTGTTTTGTAGAATTTTTCTGCCAAATAAATCTACATTCAACTAAAGTCAAAACCATAGTTTGAACATAAAGGCTCATATCTTCTCACCTTTTTATCGAAATTTGGTTATTCTAGTGGAATTAGGAAGGTATTGCAGAGCTTTTTTCATCATTCCATTCACTTTGATGAGTTTTAGCTCCAGGTACTCTTGCTTTGGTTTTTTTCTTATTTGGTACATTTATTCAATCACTTAGATATCCTGAAGATTGAAAAAAGGATTTTTGCATTGGGTGGAATCTCTTTAGCTGCATATCATATTTGGAAGTTTCCATTTGTTGTTGAAGGTCATTTTCTTTGTATTTTTGGAGAAAATTCATAGTACATTATGGGGCTTGCATATATTCCTTCTCTGACTATGTTGCACAAGGGAAACTATAAACAATGGAAGGATGGGATCATCCACCATCTCCAATCACTTGAATTATTTCCACATATGTATGGTATAGTTCCCCATCCAAGTGAAGGTATTTAGGAATTTTCTTAGAGTTGTAGTAGATATATTGTGTTAGAGATCATTGAAATGAAAGTTGATTGTGATGTTTTGAGTACTAATGATCATTGTGATTGTCCTCATATCCTTTGGACTAAGCATTGGGAGATATATGGAAATTTTGATACTCCACTCTTCCCTGATGATCATGATACAAAATATCATTCTTTATATTAGGTACCCCATGATGATATTTCTATTCAGGAGCTTACAGATTTGGAATGTCTTGATACTTTAGATGACGATGATAGGGGTTCTACAGATGCTTCTTCTCCATCAGAGATAGTTGGTATCCCTTCACTTTCAATAATTCCTTGTCTAGAGTCATTGATTGAGGCTTCCATCATTCATCAGGATTCATTCAATTTTCCAGACTTGTCATCTTAAGATGGCTTTGTTTCAGGGATTGCTAACTTGTCTATTTTTACAAGTTTGGAGGAAATTCTTGAGGGGATATCTCTCCTCTATTCAGATTCCACTTTGGAGAGTTTTCTTGAGCCTCCACATTTCCTTGTCACGTCCTTGATTGGGGATCCAAAGATTACCTTGGAGGCACTTGTTTTCTCTTTAGAAATCTCATGTATGAGACTTCTTCCCTATCATTCCATTCAAGATTTGGAGTTTCTTCAGCATCTACCATTAGATTTTCTTCTTCCTAGTGGGAGACATGTGGTTTGGAAACCTTTGTTACTTTAGAATTCTTTCAGTGGTTTTGAGGACACTTCATTTAGGGCAATCTAGTCTACATCTATTCCTTCAATTGAAGGATCACTGTATTGTAGTCTTTGGATCTCGTTCAACCTCAGTTTCCACATAGTCCTAGTTTGTCACCTTCTTCATTGATTGGCTATGTACCCTAGTTGATTGTGGCATCCTCATCTTCCTTGGGAATGGAGACATATGAGAATTTTTCAAATACATCATCATCATTCAAATTCATCCTACCTTTCTTCAATTCCTATCTAGAATGGGAAGCATCCCTACACTTGCAATTGGTTTTGTTTCTTTTGAAAGGGAGACAAGTTGTTTTTTGACATTGGATCATGTTTTGTCTTCATACACTTACCATTCTTGCAGGTGATCATATATCCTAGGGGGTCTATATAGTATCTCTATTTCCTCCCTATGGGGGGGCTATTGATTTTATTGTATCCATGTGATAGATGGTGTACTTGGAGGTTATTATGGAGTCCTCCATCCTTCCCATCCTACATCACTTATTTGCATTTCATCTCCTTTTTGGAGAGGGGTTTTCTTCCCACTGGGTTTCCGCCTTTTCTCCATTTGTGGGAGATTTGTTACATTTTCATATCATTTGTAAATGGGTACCTAATATGGCCATCATGTAGTTGAGACCCATCATCCATTGCATAATCATTGCATTTTTCATTTCCTCCCTAAGTTGCACTTATAGGGGGTGTTAGTGTAATTAATTATTTATTACACTAGCATAAATTAACTTAGGTATTTTATTTATGTAATTAAGTCCTAGGTTGCATCATTAGGAAAATCATAAATAATGGGGTAATTACCATTTCCATGTATTTAGGAGATAATATTCCTTCTAGAAGATGAGTTGTATTTTCTAGAACTTATCTCAATCAATTTACCATTCCCTAGGTAGTTAGTTAGGGTTTATATGTTGTCACATGTTGTTAGATCAAGACACATGGCAACATAATATTGCATCTTGTATATCACTCATGATTATATATTCAAGGCATATGTACATTTTTAATCATATTCTATATATCAATCAGATAATATCCATTTGCATGCCCTTAGTTGCAACACTTTCTGCGTGGGTGAATTTCTTCTTGACAAAGGTCCTCTTGAAGGCTACAACTTCAGGGACATTGTGAATCCATTATTTCACCATATATGTCAATTGATATGATTGTGAATATATGTGTTTAAATATCAAGGCATGATATATATAGTATATATAGTATATGAGTATATACATATATATTAACATACACATATGTATTGACGAAAAGGATATGTCCATACTAGTATATGAATATTTATATATATATATATACATATGAATATGTATATATACACATGCAATGAATATGTGAAATATGAGAATATATGAATATGTATTCATATATCAAATAATGTATTATATATGTATATAAGTGGGGGGAAATCATTGATGCAAACAAGATAAATATAATTTGAAATCAGAATCTAATCTAAGATCAAGATCACTATCTATATTTAATCCTACACTTATGAAATGAACAATTAAGATTACTAAATTCAAGAACATGTGAATGCAATACATAAACAAATGAATTCAACAACAAAATCGTTACCCATCTCGTATTGAAGTGTGTTTTCCTAATATTGGATTGCTCGGATCACTGTGAAGCCTCTATAGTTCATGTGTAAAAGCTTGAAGAATGATGTTGATGTTGGTTGATCGAAGAAATGTTAAAGGTCTAATGGTGGTTGTGAATGTCGACAGTACTTCGTTGTGCAAATGATGTTGGCTCTTCAATCCTTTTTTGTGAGGAAAGAGGTTTCTTATATAGAAAATGAGATTTGAAACAAATGATTAAGATTGAACAATGTTCAATCAAGATCAACGGTTGAAAGGTGTTGAGAGGATTTAGACATGAGAAATATGTACAATATAGATTGCACAATTTGTGTGATTTAGGAATAGATTGAATAATTAGTGTGATTGAGAAATAGATTGATCAGTTAGGAATTGATTAATCAGTCAAGGAATCATAATTTTCTCATTAGAAATAGATTGATCAATCAAAATTTAGATTGATCAGTCAGGATTTAGATGGTTTAGTCAGAAAATTAGATTGATTAGTTAGAAAATTAGATTGCTCAGTTAGCAATCATAATTTTCTCAATCAAAAAGTGGGTGAGGAAAATTGATTAATTGATTTAATCAATTAACTCCTTTTTGGAGTTGAACGTGGAAATCAAGTTTGACTTTTACAAACAAAGTTGCATTATTTTGATTTGATTTTTGACATGAATGATTTGAATAGTTTGATTTAATTATTCAAATTTTGCAGGGAAAGTGTTGTAATTAAATGATTATGATTTAATAATTCAATTAACTTAGGGGAATAAGGTGATTTAATGTTGTAATTAAATATTTGGCGTTATTTAATCGACCAGGACAAAATAAGGTGAGAGTAGGATTTCATTAAATAAATGTAATTTATTTAATTGGTTGAAATGATAGAAACATGAATTAATTAAATAATGTCATTTTATTCAATTAATAGTAGAAATAGGGTTTTCAATACTTTATTAAATAAATTAAATTTATTTAATTCATTAAAAATGATGAAAAAGTGAATTAATTAAATAATGTTGTTTTATTCAATTAATAGAAGAAATTATGGTTTTGGATGCTATTTGATGTTGTTTGATGTTGTATAGGGTGTGTGATAGGTGTTAGGTCAATTTTACGTGTCTACATTTTGCCCCTCTTTGAGACAAAGTATTGGTTAATTTGTTTCAAAGATTCTAATTTTAAGATCAAGTTTGTGAAAAGATTTATGCCCCATTGTGCCTCGACATTGGGTGGAATGATGGTAGGACTCTATGCTTACCCCTTGAGAGGTTGGCCAAAAATTTCAATTTTGAGGTCAGGCTCACGACACTATTCTCTTTTAGTTAAGATGTGTTTAGGATGAAAAATTAGGTCTATAGGTCCCTTGTTGCTTATTTTGATGTTCTCGAGAGCTCCTAATTTGAACGTAGGAAGGTTCCCTAAGTAAAAATTAGGGTTTCTTAGGTGAAATTAAGGTTTTTTGAGGGTTGATATAGGAAATTAGGCTTCTAATTGTCTCATTTGCGCTTTGATCCTATAGCTAATTCTTGTCTCTAGATTTCCTATTCTATCAGTTGTCAAGGAGCAATGCCTGGGATTTAGGGAGCCCCACATTGTTCAAACTTGGTTTGGAAGGTTGGATGGCCCACAAGAATCATTGTCCCAGTATGTACCTTGTCACTTCTTGTTTTCATCTTGTTATGTTCTCGTATTGTGTGTATAAAGTTCCTTGAGTCAATAGTGAAATTTTTATGATTTTAGAGCATCTACATTTTTCTTGCATTTGCTAGGTCAGGAAGCTCGCACTTGACATAATACCTCACCCTTGCTCAATATCCTCACCTTTTCTCTAAACCCTTGTATTTGCAAGTAGTAGTTGCTCTAAATCCTTGCATTTTATTTTCTTGCCCTTGATTTAAAACCTCGCCCTTGGTCAAGATCCTCACCTTTTCTCTAAACCCTTGCATTTGCAAGTAGCATTTTCTCTGAACCTTTTCACTTTCTTCGAATCTTTTCATTTGACTTAAAGCCTTGCATTTGCGAGTAGAATTTGCTTTGAACCTTTATATTTGCTCTAAATATTTGTATTTGACTTAAACCTTTGCATTTGCAAGTAGCATTTGCTTTGAATCTTTGTATTTGACCTAAACCCTTACATTTGCAAGTAGCATTTTCTCTTGTTTATTTGCATTTGATAACTCTTGCTAGCATTTTCGTGTTTGCCATCCTAAGTCTTGTTCTCCATCATTTTTGTGTTGTTTTGTGTCCTTTTACGTGTTCAAAGTGAAACCCTAACATCATGGGTTAAAATGATTGTAGGTGGTCCTTAAACCACTATAGCTAAGGGAGAGGCAACTGTGGGATCTATTTGATCCAATTAGCGGTTTTGATGTTATGGAGTGAGACTTTCTAGATTCCATCGGGTTATGACATATCTATACATGTCTCCCATTCATACTCATACAGTGATGATGACAATGCTTGTGGAGTGGTGGAATTTAGAGATGTCCTCATTTCATCTACCCACCAAAGAGGCTATTACTACACTTGAGGATGTATGGAGGATTCTCTGCATTCACATCCATGGCGAGCTTGTGACCTATCATTTTTGATGGGGTACTCGTGCTATGCAATGTATTTTGGATGTCAAAAATTTGGAGGTACGATAATTAGAGATTGATTTGTCTGAGTTCATTGATAGTGCAAACCATGTCTCTCTTGTCCTTTGTGGTTTGATTTCGGGACTAGTTGTACCTAATAGGAGAGGTCGTTAGTTCCCTATTCGATGGGGTATTTGTATTGAGGATATATTTAAGCATGGGATCATATATGCTTGGGTTCTGTGTCTTCTCGCCCACCATTACAGAGATATGCATGAGGTTGTATATCGGGGTGGGAAATTTATCTTTGCAGGTGTTTCTCTTTTGCATATTTGGGCTTGGGAGCACATTGTAGTTGCTCGACTTGACGAAATATAGGATCGTACTCTTGATGATATGTACTCATATCGTTATGGAGATTTCTTGCACTACACCTTACTTCGGGATCTTCCCTATTGGCACTGTTTTTTCGATGAGATGCCAAGTTTTGTGTGGAGACCTTGTATGGACTATGAGGAATGGTTGGAGGATCTAGAGCATCTTGTTTACTATTGAAATAGCACATGGTTGATTGGTAATTCTCATTCTGTGCTAGAGCAAACGTTACTTACTAGATAGAGTATTTCGTTAGTTTGGAGAGAGGTAGGGTCAATTTCTTGGTACTTATGAGGCTTGATTCGGTCGAACCACTAGGGTGGTTTGTGTATGGGGTCACTAGGTAGATAGAGATGCCCCTGTTGTTGAGTTTAGAGCACTTGCCCCAGTTGGTTGGGGTTGGTTGGTTGGTTTAGCATATCCAGGTACTACTCCTAATTATGATCAGTGGTGGGTATGACACAGGCTATTGAGGTTCACAAACCTTGGGGGTGATCCCGCTTTGGGAAGAGAAAGTATTACATGTCTTCATCGGGAGTGACAACGCATTGAGGTTCTTACAAAGAAACTGGATAGGGCTTGACATGATGGGGAATAGGGAGGCCAGGATGAGCATATGCGTTAGGTGTAGGGTCATGGATAGGTTCTAGGTCCCCCTCCACAACCTATGGATGGAGGTATATTGTTAGCTCAAATGACTACTACTAGAGATGCAAACATAGTTGGATGAAAGGATACGAAGGCTCAGGTAGATAGTTTGAGGGCTGAGCAAGATAGTAAGAGTGGGAAACGACATGTTGTAGAGGCTCAATTACAGTTGCTTACAGTAGAGAGAGATACTCTCAGGGAAAAGCAAGATAGTTTTAGAGCAGAGCAAGATATGTTTTTACATATGTCTACCTATTATTAGAACTTATATGATGTTGTTGTTCCTAGGGTTGTTTGACATCCATAGTTCAGAGAGCCTAGTACTGTGGGTGATGGTGGTGGTGGTGGTGAGGAGGGTGGTCACTTTGTTGGATAGCCTGATCTAGCTGGTGGCCTGCATCTTTGACTATAGGGTTTTGTCCTTCCTATCGAGTAGTTTTTCTTTTTTTTACTTGATCCTCATGGTGTTCATGGCTTAGAGACATATTGAAGACATGATTTTTGTATATATATTTATTGGCCCGGTTGAGGCCTCATATATATATGTATGATTTTGTAACATCATATCACACTTTTTGATTAATGATGATGTACTTATGATATTCACCCTTTTTTGATGATGATATATACGAGATATACCTTCCTCGATTCAACTTGATTTTATGCTTATGTTATGATCATGGATGACGATGTATGATGATGTATGTTTATATATATTTTTTTTACCTTTTTGATGTATGCATATGATGTGGATGGATGGATCATACTTTGTTTAATATGATGTTTTATTATGGATCATCAATATATCGTTTGGATATAAGATGTTTATGTGATGTTGATATATGATGGATGTATGCTCCATACATGATACATGATGTTTTTATTGGTTTATTATAATCATCATATGTATTGATGATATTGTGGATGTAGGATGGATATGGTACTAATGTTTTTTATATGCAAGATGGATGTTAATTAGAAGAAATTATTTGATGATGGATAAAAATTTGATGTTTATTAGTAGTTGATGAGTTGCTTTCACTTTGCTTGGAGGCTTCATAGTTTTGAACAATCCTATTTGATGTAGCTAACATATATGATGCACTAGGGTATTAATAACCAAGGTAACTTTGTATCTATTGAGTGGACTTTGACTCTACAACCAAAGAGTATCTTTTCTCATACTAGACATATAGAAACTTTGTTTAAAGTATATAGTTGGGTTGTGTTAAAAAAATTTCCAGACCAGTCACACAGAGAGGTATAAACACCTAACATGCAACTGCTTCTTGAATTGTTTCAACATAACTTTCATACACTTAATAAAGTAAGTATTCTCCATGGTAGTGTTATAAAACCATCTTACAAACAAAAAATTGAAATGATGCTCAATTTCCACCATTCCTTCTTCTCTAATTCCTTATGGACATCCTCAAGAGATCCTGGGAATGAGTCAATAAAATAAATCATAAAAAATACGAATTAAAAAGGATAAAAACAAAGTTGCAGTATCACTTGCCATATCTTTTTGAGGTATCAGGACTATTATCCATTGTTGATCATGTCTATTGTAGGAACGGATCTGTTAAGGCCTATCTCAGAATGTTGTTGGTGAATTGTCAAAAGATAGGTAGTTGATACAATGGCATTGTTTCCGTCTATTTTGCGATCAAATCTTTGTGATTGTTTTCTTGAAGGTTCTAACTTGTTGATTTTTTCTTTGTTTGTTTGATTGTTTTTCCAAAGTGTGAGTGTGACAATTTGTTTATTATGGGTGATGTTTTATTACAAATTTTGATGATGGGATGGGTCTTTTTGATTTTCTGAGTTATGAGGCTATTTTTTTGTTATTTTATGGGGACTAACCTAGGGTCTCGGGGGCTCATCAAAGATAAGCCTTGCCTATGTTGTACACACAGAGGCTTGTAGTTCACTTGGTTTGAATGTTTTTGATCTTTTCTATTTTGTGAATGTTTTTGGACTTTGTATTTTTTGACTGTTTTTGGATTTTGAATTTTTTGACTTTTTTGGATTTTGTATTTTTTGACTAAGTTGAAATAAAGCATGATAGAAACCCAATAGGACTGACCTAGGGTCTCAGGGGCTGTTAATTCTTGCCTACGTTGTACATGTAGAGACCACATAGTTCGATTGTTTGAATCAAAGCATAAACTATTTTTCGGGTAAACAACCATGTTAATCTAGATTGATATTCCACTTTTGCATTTAGAGGATATGTTACGAGAAATCTACTTGAACTAGTTGTGAGTTTCAAGGAAATATTGATATCTTAGATTGTTTGGGCGAAGGAATAATCCAACGATGTTGTTTGTTTATGATGTTTTTCAAATGTTCTTGATTTTTCTATTTTTTTTCCATTTTATTGGATTTTTACCCTTTTTCTTGGGGTGTAAGATGTTGAAAATGTGGACTAATATTTAAATTTTTTTTCTCAAGGATATGTTGTAGAAAAGCTTACTTGAACTATCCGCGAGGTTCAAGCAATTGTTGATATCTTAGATTTTCAAGTGAAGGAATAATCCACATTTTTGGTATCTTTGAAGGTTACCTTGGTAGTGCATTAGTGGTACACCTTGTTGTTGGAACAAATTAGTTTGAAGGTTACCCTGGTGGTGCATTGGCGAGGTACCTTGTTTTTGGAATGAACTGTTTTGAAGGTTACCTTGATAGTGCTTAAGATAATGAAAACTTGGATTGATACTTCACTTTATTTTTCTAGAGGATATGTTGCGGAAAGGCTTACTTCAACTAGTTATGAGGTTCAATCAACTGTTGATATCTTAGAATTTTCGAGTGAAGGAATAATCCAATGATGTTGTTTTGTTTTTGATGTTTTCAAATGTTTTTGAGTTTTGCATTTTTTGACCATGATAGGATGTTCAAAGATCCAATCTAAGACTAGCTTCAGGAAGTTGCCCCTAGTTGGAGACAAGACTACTTTCCTAAATAAAAAACAAACCATGGTTGGATACATTGTTTCATTATGAGATAAATGGGTGGATGATGTGGATAGTATCGATAGATAATGACGTAGGTCTTATTCAAACATAGCGCCTGTTTGCCAAGTTTTCACTGTGGTACCCATTCTAGAAGTGCCACAAAGTGGTTTTCACTTAAATAACATTTTATTTCTCTTTACTATTTTTCTCGCTTTTTGATTTTTTTATATTTTTTCTATCTTTTTATCATTTTTTTTTGTATTTTTACCCTTTTTCCTAGGGTGTAAGATACTAAAAACTTGGATTGATATTTCACTGTGTTTTTCTAGAGGATATGTTGAGGAAAAGCTTACTATAACTAGTTTTAGGGTTCAAGTAATAGAATTTTTGAGTGAAGGAATAATCCACATTGTTAGTATCTTTGAAGGTTACCCTGGTGGTGTGTTGGTAGGTGTACCTTGTTGTTGGGATGAACTATTTCAAATTTTACCTTAATAGTGCATTGGTGGGATACCTTGCTAATGGGATAAATTGGGAAGGGTACCATGTGGAACACCTTGTTGTTTGGAAAATGCTTGGATCATAACATGAGATAGAAGGCATAGATCAAGATTTATTTTGAAGCAAGATGTAAGTACTTACCCCCAGTGTATAGCAATGATGTATTATCTTGTGATAGGATAACATGTTTGGACAGAGTATGCCCCTTTGGACAATGCCTCATGGATGAGATAATGCTGGATAGGATAGGATCAATGATAGTGACCCATATCAAGATGTTTACCATAAGCAAGTGTAAAGTGTTCACCCAATTTTTTCAAGATCAAGGTAAATTGTATTTGGATAAAAATGGATTAGATTCATTATGGATAAGTTGAGATGCTTCCACCTGAATTGGTGCATGCAGATCCTTGATTCTACACATGATGCCTGTTTTCCAAGTTTTCATCATCGTACTTGTCCAAAGTGCTACCATAGTGGTTTTCACTGGAGGACATTTTTTCTCTTGACTATTTTCTTGATTTTTCTATTTTTTATTGATTTTTAATGTCACACAAAATTCCTATTTACTAGGTTTTCATTATAGTGACACTTTTCTGCTCATGTTGAACCACCTGGTGGTGTTGATGTAGGTGTTGATGGTGCTAATATAGTTGTTGTTGTTGTCATGATGTGCCAATGATATCCTTATTGGAGGAGTTGTTTTGCTAGGATATGAGTGCTTGAGTGTAACCCTTGATAATTCTTATCTTCCTTGTCAATACTAGAGTTAACTTTACCTTGATGTGCACATCGTGATAGAGTTCCCTTAGAATCCTTATGATGAAGAGTTGTTGCCAACACATGGTTAATGCAAGATTTGGATAGCTTGGATGGCGAAATACATTGAGGGATATGATATTCAGATGGACTAGTTGATAGTTTGGAACCTTTGACTCTGCAAACTTGGGATGATGAGAAATGATGGGTAGATATGGAGATTTGATTAGGACCAACATCTTGATATACCTTGTCGGTCACTCTTGAAGCTTTTTTTTGTATTGCTGGACATCTTTGATGGATGAAATTTCCTTTTTTATTTTTCCCCATAGTTTCTTTGACTAATGGAGTTTGATAGGGATGATTTTGTTTCTTTTTCTTTTGTATCCATTTAAACTTTTCTTATCCATTTTATTTTGCTGATTCTTTTGCTTCAATGACTTGTTTCGTTCTTGGGTATAGATTTTTCTCTTGTTGTTGGTCCCAATAAAAGGGTTGAAATATGTGTGGATGATGATTCATGATATGGCTAGTTGTAGTGTTGGTAGCAATTTCATCATAAGGGATCTTCGTGCTCTATATGTTAATGCTTGCATTAGATAAAGTTTCCCCCAATATTATAGAGGTATCACTAATATGTTTAGATCCCTTAATTGATCAATAACCAAGACCTTGATGCTTAGTATTGCCAATAATCTATACTGGTTCTAGGATACCCTATTAATGTAGGCCTAATCCTCTGTCTTGATGTTAAAAAAATTTATTTGCAATAGGATATGTCTTACCTTGGAAACAAGGTGCTAATCCTTCTCTACTTTGTTGTGGATCTTCAAATGTGATAGCTTCTTCATTGATAGGATCCTTCATATGAGGGATAAGTTCCCAATTGATATTTTCAACTTGATCCTATGAAATATCAGATTTTGATGGCCCTTCAAAATATGTCAGTGCTTCTTTTACTATTGTATACCCACTATTTTGCTGCTAAGGATTGTTAATTATCTTTGTTGATTTGAAGATGTTGTGCTCAATATCTTCATACTCGATGTATTCAATCTTCTTGGAGGATTTTTTGATATTAATATTTCTTCTTGATCAATTTAAGATATGTCTATAGATTATGTTGTTCTTTTCTAAGGTTTAAGGATGTTAAGAGTAAGTGACTCTTGTTCCTTTGTAATGATATCAAGAGTATGGGACTCTTGTTTTGGATGAAGATCATCTACATGTCCATTAGGAGTAAGCATCTCAAGGGTAGATGTATGTGTGATTTGCATATGGACACATGTTCTTCTTTTGGAAAACCTTAGATTTCTTGGAAGACATCTGCCAATTCATTGTAGTATTTTGATGATAGGGATTCTTGATCTTCAATTTTTGTGGTATTAAATTTGATATGCTTTGGATCACATTCTTGATATGGATCAATTTAAAAGAAAGGATTTCCTATAAAAGATCCTTGGATTTCCTCAAAATGTGGGTATATGGGTGATAGCTCATGGCTTAGAGTTTCTACATTGGGTATAAGTGTTGGATTAAGAGTCTCTTGATCATCAATATGTACTGCCATGAGGTTGGATGATGTTAACATATCTTGGAATGGATCATTGCTAGACTTGGGTGATTGAGTTTGATCATGCTTGGGCTTAAATTCTTGATGTATGTCCTCTTTCTTACTGGATGATGTAGAGATATTGTCAATGTGATCCGTGATAGATAGCTCTTGATCATTATTTTCAACTTTTGAGGTTGAGACATTGACAATGTTGTCATTGGTAGATATCCTTTGATCATTAGCTACAACATTTGAGGTAGATATATTGTTAATTTTGTCATTAGTAGATTGCTCTCGAACATTAATATCTATTTCTCCTTGATCAATAAGGTATTGGATGAGATGTTTGAGTGTAGCACATCTATTCGTACTTCTTATACCAGGGAATTTTAAAGTTTAGTTCACCATAAATTGGACTATCGTTGATTTTGATAAGTTCCCGTTGTACTAGTTCATGCATGATTACCTCTAAAGTTTCTCCCAAAGGGGTGAATTTCCTTCCTAGTTGGTAATAATTCCTCTATGGCTTTTCTCGATTGTTTCGCTCTTGATTTTGTAGAACTCCTTAATATTGTGTTTGAGGTATATTTTTATATTGCACTTAAGGTACACCTTGGTATTGCAAAACTTCTTGATACTATGATTGAGGTACATTTTGATATTGCACTTGAGGTACACCTTGGTGTTTCAGAACTTCTTGATACTGCTGATATTGAAAGTGTTGTTGATGTGGATATTGAGGTGTTGTTCTTGCTTGCTTCCATTTTCTTCCTATGTTGTGATCTTGTAGTTGTCATAAAAAACTGCTAAGTTATTGTGACCATTTTCGTGACTCCTAGTCTCTGGAAAAGATTTGGCCTATTGGTGCAAAGTGAGATAGAAAAAGTATAGTCAATTTTTATGGGTGTGATATCTTCTTGAGATGAACCCTTTGGGATTTTTTTTTGTAGCGCGGTTCTTTGAAAGATGGATTATGAATTTCTGCTTAAGTATTTTTCTCTTTCCAAATCTAAGGATCTTTCTATTGCCATGCATAAGGTGGTAACACGGGTCTTTTGTCTACTATGTCTGCTTTCTTTTCCTCTTTGTCTAATATTTTTGTTGCATTTCTCCACTAGTCAATAGGATAAAGAAATAACATTTGTTTATGAGCAATTCCACAAGTCTGTGAGAAAAACCGGCCAAATTTATCAAGTGTGGCAAAAAATGTGTCAAGGGCTCAGGTTTTCGAGAAGCATGTGTGAATTGGAATGGCAAGTGCAACTTCTATGTGTTATGAATACTTAGGTAAAAGCGAGTTTCTTGGGAAAATGCGAGTATCTTAATGGCAAGTGTGCTAGTTTCTTAGAAGAAAATGCAAGGAAATAAAATCAAGTGCATGGGTCCCATAGCAAGTGCTCAGTTTCTATCAAATGCGACTAATTTTCATCAGTGGCTTTTTTGGGACAGAGAGAAAATGCAATGAATTTTTGGAAACTGCTTAGAAAATGTGATAACTACACTAGAATTTTGTGCAAAAGGTAGTCTTTATCTATTTTTGTTTCTAGTTTGAGCAATCTTTCTCTAGATTTTTGCAAGTTTAAATTTGGGTTTTCTCTCAGTTTCTTTGTGTTTGGAGTATGGCAAGTGATACAACAACACTAGGATTGACTCAAAAAGCATGGACTTGTGTGACCTTCATATCTATAGCTTAAGTTGTAAAATCATGACACCCAAGCCATATTTCCCGAATGTTCACTTTGATCATTGCATCCTGAAATTAAAGCCTAAATATTTGGAAACCTTATAAGGAAAATCCTTTCAAGGAGTGCAAACATAAGACTTCTTCTACAAGCATACAATAATTCAAAGGGTTTGTAATTTTAATCATCATATTTAGTGTTTGTTTGGATGTGTTCCTTTTAGATCAAGCACAAAGTTTGATGTCAAGATTGTTTTGAATGTATTTGGAAAGTTTAACATAAACAAGCATTTGCATCCCTAGTGGATAGAAACCATTCTTTTAGGTAGGCCTGCCTCATGCCCTGAAGGGATGATTTTACATGCAACTTATGGTGCGGGTGTGAAGTCAGACATGGAAAGTAACTTCTCATAAGTAAATTTTGATGCACCACTTTCAAAGAATGTTTTTGGATAAAGGGGTAGCTTGTAAAACAATTTGGATCTTAGTAATGTCCCAGTGATATTATTTTTAGGCACTTATACATGCAACATTTTGCTCAATTAAGAGACCTCCCAGCTCTTGCGAGTTTTTAAGCATCACGAGGGTATTGAGGGAGAATATGTCAGCATAGGCTAGTAGCACCCGGTGGGATGATGAAATTTCCTCACACCCACAACTTATCTATATAGTGGTCCAGAATGAAAGTACCACTTGGGTTGCCTATGAGTTCTCTAGTGCGAGATGTTTCTCAATAGGAAAGCCCTCTAAAAAGGTATGCTTGAAAAAGATGTGAAGCTCAAGATGTTTTTGCTCACCCATGATTGTCAAAAGGTATGAGGGGAGAAGTTAACCATATAGCTTGCCAAACATTGAATGCACAACAAACACTTCATAGTAGTTTGATTCTTTTTAAGCACCTCAAGCAGTGCTATCCCCAAAAATATGTGAATAAAACGAAACAACTTGTTCTTTCTAATTGTACCAATACAAAGTATTCTGGATATTAATCACTTAAGATAGTAATGGTGCAAGAAAGAAATAATATTTTTTTCATTTTTAAACCCAAATCTGAGTGTTTCTAAGAAATCAATCTTGGTTTTAACTTGGTCAACAAAATTAAAAACGAGCATGCGTTAACAAAAGGAAATAATTTTGCATTTGTTCTTTTTATGCACCAAAATCAAAGTTCCCAATTATGAAAACTTGGAAAGAATTCATTTTTAGAGCACCTTAATTGAAATGTTTTGTTCTTTTTAAAGCCCCAAATACAAATTCCTAACTTAGAAAAAATTTGAAATGGTTTATTTTTAAGAGAACCAAAATGAAAGATTCATTTATGTTGTTCTTTTTAAAGCACCAAATAAAATTTCCTAATTTAAGAAAGCTTGAAATGGTTCAATTTTTAATAACACCAAAATGAAGTGTGTATTTTTCTTGTCATTTTTAAAGTACCAAATAACAATTCGTACTTTAAGAATGCTTGAAATAGTTCATTTTAAGAGCACTAAAAAAATTTTGTTTGTTCCTTTTATGCAAAAAAAAAAATTCCTAACTTAACAAAAAATGCTTGTAAATTTGGAGTGCTTTGGCCATTCGTATTCCCTACCGAAAACAAATTAGTTTTCTTAAATCTTGCATACAAACATGTTAGCACTTTTCATGCATTTAAAAACGTGCATACATTAGCAAGAAACTAGCTACAAATTTATAGATCTTGTGCATAGGTCTATTATAGAAATTAGAGCCAAGTGTGCCCTGTGTCAGAGAGCAAATGTGTAGGTTTAGAGAAAGTGCACCCCTGTCAATTGTCCAATGCTTAAATTTTTTGCAAGTGCATGGTTCTTAGTGTTACATGATCGGATTTCACAGTCAAATGCATGGTTTTCTTGACAGGAAATTGTGAACTTTTCTAGGACAATGTGTGAAAACTTCTCCAAATGTGATTCTAAAACCTAAAACTTCAAAAATGGCTCATACGAACATTAGTGTTGGGGACCATGGTCCCATGGGGTGAGCTAGAGTGTGTGAGGGGGAAAATCATAGATGCAAACAAGATAAATGTAAATTGAAATCAAAATCTAATCTAAGATCAAGAACACTAAACTAGATTTAATCCTACACTTACAAAATGAACAATTGAGATTACTAAATTCAAGAACATGTGAATGCAATACATAAACAAATGAATTCAACAACAAAATTGTTACCCATATCGTATCGGAGTGTGTTTGATTGATGCTGGATTTCTCGTATCATTTTGAAGCCTTCATAGTTCATGTACAAAAGCTTGAATAATGATGTTGATTTTGGTTGATCTAAGAAATGTTGAAGCTCTAATGGTAGTTGTGAATGTTTGGAGTACTTTTTTGTGCAAATTATGTTGGCTCTTCAATCCTTTTTTATGAGGAAAGGGTTTGTTATATAGAATATGAGATTTGAAACAAATGATCAAGATTAAACAATGTTGAATCAAGATCGACGGTTGAAAGGTGTTGAGAGAATTTAGACATGAGAAATTTGTGTAAAATAGATCACACAATTTGTGTGATTGAGGAATAGATTGAATAATTAGTGTGATTAAGAAATAGATTTATTAGTCAGGAATTGATTGATCAGTCAAGGAATCATAATTTTCTCAATCGGGAATAGATTAATTAGTCAAGATTTAAAATGATCATTCAGGATTTAGATGGTTTAGTCAGAAAATTAAATTGATCAGTCAACAAATTAGATTGCTCAATCAACAATCATAATTTACTCAATCAGAGAATGGGTGAGGAAAATTGATTAATTGATTTAACTTAATTCCTTTTTGGAGTTGAACGTGCAAATCAAGTTTGACTTTTGCAAACACAGTTGTATTAATTTGATTTGATTTTTGATGAATGATTTGAATAGTTTGATTTAATTATTCAATTTTTGGAGGAAAAGTGTCGTAATAAAATTATTATGTTTTAATAATTTAATTAACTTAGGGGATTAAGGTGGCTTAATGACGTAATTAAATATTTGGTGTTATTTAATCAATCAAGATGAAATAAGGTGAGATTAGGATTTCATTAAATAAATGCAATTTATTTAATTGGTTGAAATGATAGAAACATGAATTAATTAAATAATGCCATTTTATTCAATTAATAGCAGAAATAGTGTTTTCAATACTTTATTAAATAAATCATATTTATTTAATTCTTCGAAAATGATGAAAAAGTGAATTAATTAAATAATGTTGTTTTACTCAAGTAATAGAGGAAATTAGGGTTTTGGATGCTATTCGATGTTGTTTGATGTTGTCCAATGTTGTTTGATGTTGTTTGATGTTGTTTGATGCTATTTGATGTTGTTTAGGGTGTGTGATAGGTGTTAGGTCAATTTTTCATGTCTACAATATATATACATACATACATATTATGTTATATATATATATATTAAATATATGTTAATGATTTCTATAGCATTGAACTATTTACTAAGCACATAGCATATTAAACATAGCATATGCTAAATATTATGTGTAGTGTATATAGATAAAGGGAATAACACTTAAGTTGAAGCAGTGCACAAACATAAGTAATGTTTAAAATGTTTAAAATGCTGAGTATTATGAAATATAGCTAGCACTGGGTAAATGACATAATTGTTGAAAGAATGAAGAAGGAATGTGTTGTCATTGATGTCAATGCTACAAGGTGGTATGAAGAATACTCTGCTCAGTTGAATTAATTCTTAGTTACATACTTCCGCTATGTGTCTATGTCAACATTTTTTTTTTCTCTAATCCCTTCGTAGATTGGTTCATATTTCATTGCACATTCATATTCCTTTTCATGATTCCAATGTGTTGTCTGTGGATGATATCAGTGCCTAATTCCAAAATTTCAACTTGTCCAGGGATGAATGGTTTAAGAATTGTATTTGATAGACATTCTGTATATAGAGTGTTCCCAACTTTTAGTGTAATGTGTATAGCCTTTTCTATCCATACTTCTTTGTGAGTGTGTCATTAGATAGGTGACTATGGGTTAATATTTCCAGCTGACATGCCATTTTGAGTTTCCCTATGTTCTATGTTTTAGGCCTTATGCTTGGCCGACCTAAAATATATAAAAGGTTATGGAGATTAAAATTATAATATGAATATAGGAAGGATTTAGTAAAGGTCCATGTTGATATTTATTTCACTGATTTGTAGCATGAAGGTATATGAATTTGAATTGGGTACCGACAAGGCACATTTTACATTCTCCTTAGCATCATCTATTGAAGCTGACCTAGTTAGTGTTTACAATGATGCTCATGTATATATATATATATATAGAAGATCATTTTGAGATTAAGAAGTGTGCGATATGCTAGTAATGTGTTTCGAATTAAAGCAATAGAGAATTTTTTTGCAGAGGATTGAGAAAAAGATATGTGAATATAATTCAAAGCAAAGATTTTTGTTTTCCATTAGACGAAGTGGTTTGGATAAAAATATTGAGCTTGAAAGGAACCAATTTAGTTCAAAACTTGGTTGTGTAGCCACCTTTCATGTCTTATTTTTTATTGTGAATAGTGAGTTGACTTTGACAACAAGTCCTTCTAGCAGTGAGCCTCTATGTAATATTTTATGACTAGTCATACTATATTGTGAGCTAATCCTCACAATGGTTTTTCCCATCTTGGCTTTTCCACGTAAATATTCTAGTGTTCATGTATTGCACATGTTAGTGGGTGTTTATGCTTTCATTTCTATTAATTGCTAAGTATGCTATGTTAATTGAATGGTTGGTAATTAAATGGATTTTGGGAATATTGATTCACTCCCCTCTCAATATTATGGGTGTTCAACAATAGTATCTAATACCAACCAACGTGTAAGATAAACTGGAAAAGAGTACATAAAAATGCAAAGGAAAATGTGAATACTCACACATAGGAAGCTTTTTCTTAGTCATTAGCAACAAAAACCAAACGAATAGGGCATGAAGGGTATAATGTGGTGCTAACTTGTAAGTAGTATGAACCGATTAGAAGTTTACAGTTGTAATACAAATTATAGTTTTGAAGCAATTTAAAATATGTGAAATGTGAAGCTGACCAAAATAAGTGGACCTGCAGAAGAAAATAACCTTGTAGTTTTGATTATTATTCTTGCTGTCCGTTTGAATAAGAAACTCATTCACTATGATAAAATCTAGTTGTGCATGTGTTTACTGTGCAACAATTTTAGCTATCACATTTTCTTATTCTTTCTTAGTCAAACCTTTTGGATTGAGAAGTGTCATCTTTCATACCCTATTTCTAACCTACAGTTACTCACCTTTGTGTATAAACAAAGGTGCTTTCTACCTCATTTGGACACATATCTACATTCTTGCTATTATTTTCTGAATTTCTATTTTTTTATTTTCTGAGTTGAGAGAGAGAGCTTGAGAGAGATTTTTGTGAGAGGTCTTGAGAGAAATTTTTGAAGGGAAGAAGTGATAATTGCTAAGTTGCAAGTTATTTTTGGAGGAAGGCTAGGCTAGGAATCCAGTTTGGTCAATATGAGCATTGCATAAACATGCATTATGATTTCTACTCTTTTATAATTTTTACGTATTTGAAAAGATTGTGTGACATTGTTTGTCTTGTTTTGGAAATTAGTTCAATTTCTTAGTAGGGAAAGGTTATTATCTTATTTATTTGAAAGCGAAATATTGCTTTATGTACTTAGTGTAAGGATTTTTATTGCTTGAGTGTTTGTATATATCCATATTAAGGAATGGATGTTTATAGTGGGATTAAATACTATATTATGAATATATCTTGTATAGCTAGATGCTTAACTTAGTTTAGACATAGAAGTACTTTGTTTTTCTTAGAAGTAGTGTCATAGTGTTCTTAAAGGGTTAAAGGTTATTCCTTGGGTTAAGGTTACTCCATGGCGTAAGGGGATAGCCTATGCATAGGTTATGAAAGGTCAATACAATTCAAGCTAGGAAGGTGGGTGAAGCTTTATGATGTCCACTCTATAATTCTAAGTGATGAATACTTTGGCCAAAGTAGTATAAGTTGCCATTGTTTACACTGTCAATTCACTATGATTCGAGCTTATGCATTAGGAATGGAATGCCATATGTGTAGCTTGTAGCCATTGTATGACAAGATCTAGAAATGTATAGGACACACCACCAAGCTTAGGGAAGGTCATTATTACGAGGTTACTAAACCAATCTCTTCATCAAAGGGTAGGGCCATCTATTAGTTTGGTAGATGTGTGGGGAACCAAAATTAGTCCATGGTTGGAAGAAAATCTCTTGAGTGATGCTTCTCCTCATCAATTAGCAACCAAGATTTGATGGAGGGAAGCTAGACCATTTGTACATCTATTGTCAATAAGCTCAATAGAGCCTTGTATGTATTTTTTTATTCACTACTATGGAAAGATTGTAAAAGAGAAATGTTATCATGAAATTATGTACAATGAAATAAATATATTAGAAAGTTGTAATAATTTGGTATAATGCAATGGGGAAAGTTTGGAATGATGTTTATTTCAAATGTGCATTCTATGTTTATATTTGAAAAGAAAATTTTTATTTCTGATAATGGTTAGATGCATAAACTATTTAATTGAGGTTAAAAACATAGGATAGTTACTGTATAGAACATTGGGCATGTTACAACTCTTCTTTCAATTTATGTGATGTATTGTTTAATCTAAAAATTTAAATGGTTAAGTTTTAATATATGTTGATTCACCCCCCTCTTAGCATTGCATTGTGTTCAACAATTGCTATTAGAGTCAAGTTCCTTGAGAATCCTAATAGTTGAGGTAGATCTTGCACCTGAACACATGGGGTCTGTAGCGAAAATCAATGACATGTCTATTCCAAAATTAGGTCTAGAAGTAATGGAACTTGAAGGATGGAACATCAATCCAAATTATTGTGACATTGATTTTGAAGTAGAACTCCATTCTACTCTTGAAGATCTGGATGAAGCAAGATTGCAAATATCAAATATAAGTGCATGCTATAAAGATCAAAAGAGACAATTGACAAATTAAAGGAAAAGATTAAAGAATCAAAAGAAGAAATTGGAAAACTAAAAGCTCAAATAGAAGGAGGAAATAGATGTGAAATTAAAGTCAAAGAATATGAAGATGTGATCTAAAATTAAAAATTCAAATTTGAAGAAGGAAAGAGATTCGAGGATTGCTTGAATACTAAGCTCAATGATAAAAATGATGAGTGTTTAAGGCTTGAGGAAGAGATTGTATCCATGAGAAAAGAACTTGGAAAAGAAAAAGAGAAAATTGACAAGAGTCTAAAACTGAGAGGAGGTTTTTTAGTTCTTGATGAGTTGATTAACTCTCAAAATCCATCTAAAGAGAAATCTAAACTTGGTTTTGAAAAATGAAAAATTCCTATATCTAGTGCATCTGCAAATCTGTGTGATAACTTCAAAGTAGAAGGGAAGTCTGAAACAAGGGAGGATAAATCCTAAAATGATGTTCCTAATGATACATCCTCTAGAGATGCAAAGATAGAAAAAAACAAGAAGAAAGGAGGTGGATTTATTCCTATTCAAAACAAGAAGAATAATTTCAACCTACCCCTAAACAAACTACTATCAGGTTCAATGGTAATTTCTATGCTTGTAATGATTTTGGTTGTAAGGTTGTTGAATGTAGAAGCAAGATGAGTTAGAATCCATTTAGGTCTCCAAGGTACAATGCTATAATCTCTCAATCATTTCATGGTTAGTGCTATGCTTGTAGAAAATTTGTTCATAAGGCTAATGAATGCATAAATAAAATGATAAGGAATAATAATGCTATGAATTCTCAATCCTTCTATAGTTATTGCTACACATGCAAAAAACTTGGTTATAGGACTACTAATTGTAGATCTAATAATTATGCTCCACAAGATAGTATCATCTACTACAAGTGAAATAAATAAGGACATATTGTAAGGTTTTGCAAGGAAAATAATGTAAGGTCTTTTGCTCCATAAAATAAATTTATCATTAGTCAGAAAAAGAAGGAAATGAACAAACCATGAAATAAGAAGGAAGAAAGTGAAGTAAATAATGAATTTGTACCTCAAAATGGTGCAAATGAAACCTTCAATAGTTGAAAAGAAAGTATTGGATCAGGTGGAGTTGCAATTACAGGTCTTTTCAAACCCTTGAAAAGCATAAGATTCTAAAGCCTTCAACATAATGGTTAATGGTGATAAGGTTGTGTTTGATCAAAGATCACAAGCAAATACATCTTCTGTAGAAGCTTGTTGAATGATCATGGATCTCTGTATTATAGACACTAAAAATTTTATCATGTGAAAAAAACATTTAATGTGGGGTGATTAGGGTTCCTATGAAGCATATTTAGTCTCTATTTGATCAAAATTGATCTCATTCAAATCATATCAATTGCATGAAAGAGCTAAAGAAGTAGAGAAGGTTTTCAACAAGTTGCATAAAAACACTATTGGTAGTTTTCACATGTATTTCTTTGGTTTTGGTTGTAAAACCCTAGTATTTAGAAAGTGCTATCATGGCCACACTAGTTTTCATTGATGCCATTGAGAAACCAAGGACAAAATTCATGAAACATCCATACATTTTCACTATGACAAATAAGAAGGGTGCATTCTCTCATGATCTTATCAATGTGATCCATTCTAAAAATGTCCACATCTACATTCACTCTTAGTTGAGCAAGTAAAATAATATTAAGATGGAAGAATTTAGGTATAATCATCTCTTGGGTGATGATTTGAAGCTCAAACTAGAATGTGCAAATCTAGAAGTAAAAGGATTAGATGTATGGAAGTTTTTTCCCAACTTTTGCTTTGAAGGCGAGTGGGTTAGAATTTCCTTGAGCTGGGTTCATGAAGATATCTTTTGGCTTGATCAAACCCATCTAATTATTAAAGATCATATCAAAGATATGACTGGCTTGTGCTCCAATAGACTGGTGCAAGCATTGAAGGTGGTGAAAAATGAAGAAGTTATGAAGCTTACTAGAGAAAAATATGACAAAAGAACACTAACTGTGGATGTCATCATTGACCTAGGGGTCTGATATGCCACAATGGGTATTGCATACAAAATTTACTAGGAAAATAGAGAAGGATCAACTACCACCACCTCCATCTACACTGCTCATTATATGGTGAAGGGAGGAAAATATTATGATATTTGTGAGCTATTGTAGCAACAACTGTTGGAGAATTTTCCCAAAACCAAGGAATTATGCTACAATTTCTGGTATGGTACCTTGATTATCTACCTTATATTCTATTTCATGAAAAAATGGTCTAGTTTTAAGAATGTGGTTTGGAGAAATAATATTCCTATTGGACATCAAATTAAGGATCATATGCATAGATTTCTGAATACCCAACAATGTGATACATTATTCTAGGGTTTCTTCAAAAAAATTCAAAATGAAATGCAAAAGATGGATAAGATACCTTCACAGGTTGTGGAAAAGTAAAAGAATGAAATTATAACTTTCATGGTAGATAAAGATAATTTCTATATGAAAGTTTTTGAACCAAGGACTTCATGGATAACAAGGTTTCCCTATGAGCTTCCTGGGAAAATTGGATTTCATATGCTAACATTTTTGTTAGAAAACCTAAGGACCCTTTTGTTGCAAGGTTTGGAATAAATGATGAGATAACTAAAAACAAAATCAAGGAGAAGGTAGAAGAAAAGGTGAATAAGAATGTGGGAAAGATGGTGTTTTAGCTAAAAAAGATATTTGGCACTCCCAAGGGTTTTGTAGAAACATCTCAAGCCACCACTACTACACCAACACCTAGAAGAACAAGTAGATCTATTTCTACCACTACCACAACTTCCAAACCTACTCAAACACTTCCTAGTAGAAGAAGAGCTGCTACTATTTTTTCAAAAAAACTAAGATTGCAGAAAGGAAGAAGCCAAGAACTAAGTATAAAGCAACAAGGGAGAAATTTAATCTGGTGAATGTGGATGATGTTGAGGAGTATGAAGAAGAATAAATGAAATATTATGTATGAAGTAGAAGAAGGGAGAATGCAACACAAGAAAAGGAGGAAGAAGAAACATACATGGAAAAAGACATGAAAAAGGGAACAAAGGAGACTCCTCTAGAAGCACTTGAACATGAGCCTCTATAACTCGAGGCTACTATCAATGAAATTATACATCATGATGGATTGAAAGAGGTTACAAGTCTTTATGATGGGATGTCCCTTGTTGAAAAAACCATAATTGAAAGGGTAATAATAATGTATATGAACAGTTTTAATATGAAACTAATGAGATTATTGATTAGCTTCCGACAAGCCTAGGATATGGACATAGTAATAAGAAGAATGAAGTTATAAAATAATCCAAGATGAGGCAATATGTTTTAGAGAAGGATGGTGTATCCATTTATCATAAAGAAAGGGTCAAGTTATCCCAATATCAGGCACAAGAATCTAGAACCAAACAAAAATTAAACATTCTAATGGGAAAATATGAAGAAGAAATAAAGAGGATGGAGAAAGAAATGAAAGAAAAGATGAAAAATATTGTAAGAATTGAATAATTTTGAAATAATCATAGATAAAGCTTCTTTGTATACTTTTGATATGCTTGATGTGTCTACTCATGGCATAGATTTATTAGTTTTTGAAGAATATGTGATTGGAGGGAATGAGACAGATGAAAATGTCAAGAAAAATGAGGAGACAGTTCCTCCAAAGAATACAAATGCACAAGGTGTAGAGAATCAAAGTAAAGTAGGTGTCTCTCTTCTAGGGAACATTGATTCTAGCAAAGAACATAACATTTTTCCTTTGGAAAGTTCAAAAAATGTTGAGCAAAAGAAAGAGGGTGATCTAGAGAAAGTTCAAGATGCAAAGGAAAAGACTATTGAAAAAATGATCTCTAAAGATATAGGTTAGGATTCCTCTTCTTTAGATTCCTTCAAAGACCTACTAGGACTACAAAAGAAATTTCAACTTGTGGTGACACCATAATTTTTGTATATTCCTACTCATGAAGAGAAAGTCAACTTTTCAAGTATCTCTCCTCTCCATAAGTTACAACATAGAGATATTTTGCACACTTCCGTAGGGAAAGAGATTCTACAAAAACATGTGAAGAAGAGTGAGTTGATTAATGATGTAGTGAAGATTAGTCAGGAAGTATTACTTGAGGTAAACATTGATGCTTCCTTCCCTCTAGAACAAAAATTAAAGCTTATAATGGATTCTTTTAAGGATCATTCTTCACACATTGAGCAGAAGGAAAAGCAAGAATCCTTAAGAAAGATAATTGATAAGAGAATGGTTGAAGCCTTTGATAGGTGTACTAGTGCACATAATAAATTACAAGAAAATTTTAAAATGATTAAAGAATGTATAGATGAAGTGACTTCTTTATATATTAGTTTTTCTTGAAGTGGCCAAACTCCACCAATAATATCAAAGCTCAATTTGACTCCATTGAGTCACAAATTACTAAATTATCTGATGTATATGATTTTTTAAAGGATATGAATGGATAAATAAGAGCTCAAAGAGAAAATATTCACTTGTAGTTGGCATTTGTTTAGGACTAGAGAGAGCAGCTAAAGAAACACTTTGGTCAACTAAGGGAAGTAGTCAATCTAAGACTTTCTTCACTATCTAGATTGCTTATGATGTGGAAAAGGATGATAAGAAAATGAAGGCTCCAATGTGGAGGAGGCTAAGGAGAGGCTAAGGATTTATACATGTAGTGTGAATTCCAAAATAACATTCTCTCTTCAACAAAAGTAGACTGGGTTGCAACCATGGCATAACTTAAGGAAATTCACAAGAATATTCTACCCTCTAAGGAAGATGCAAAGGTATAGATAAGAAATATTTTTTGTATAAGTTTTGTGAAAATTGAAACATCATTTTTTGGTTTTTGTTGAAAACATTTTGAACATAGCATTAGTCCATCTCAAGGGGGAGTATTGTTTGTAAAACCCATATAATAATGGGGAGTTTATATAATTTTTGGGTTGATAAATGTAGAAGATAATATTCCATTTTCCCTTGATGTCAAAGGGGGTGATAATACTTGTAGATAAATGAGTGTTGCCACTAATGAAAAAGGGGGAGATTGATGGCATTATGTGTTGTAATTGATGTCAACATAGGATGTGTTTCCATTAATGCAAAAAGTGTATGCTAAAGGATGTATATACTTCGAAGATTGTTGGTATGTAGAGTATATGTCAGCAGTACTATATAAGGTTGGAATAGTGTCTAAGTATCTTGCAGAAGTAGGTACAGAAGTTTTGATATGTTTTCAATATGCCTATATTGAAATCATTCATGTTTGGTGCACCACACATTGAGATAAGTTACAAAAATCCTTCTAAGGCATTTACAGTGTATACTCTGAGGTTGACTCATAGTATGTTGGTCCACATCCCTCCACAATCCAAGCTTTTATCTTGCAGTTCAAAAGATAAGATGGTCAAGATGTGAAGGTGTTATATCCAAGGATTCAAGTCATCACACCTACAACGAAAGTTATAAGTGACAGTGTTCTAGTTTCTTCTCTAGCAATATAAAGAGTTGATGTGGGATTACTGGGATGCTCTACATTCCTCTGGTGAGACAGATGTGACTATCTAGACTTAGGGATATGTTAACAAAGATATATGGATTCTTTCTTTCCAGTCTCAAGTGTTTTAGTGGTTTGTAAGATTAGTTTTCAAATGATAGTAGTTTATTACAATTTCTTCAAAAAAATTTGTTCCTGTGTATTCAGTAGGTTTCCTCAGATGCGCTAGCTTATGATAATCAGACACTTCAAGAAATACCTGAAGTGATATTGATAATGGACTACAATTCTTGCATCTTGATCTGCATGATGGTTTTGATCTCTCCCTAGTGGTGTAAAGTTGAATAGATGGCAATGTTGATGGTGTTATCATCATTTGGGTTGACAAACTTATTTCCTTCATAAAAGGTTGAATCTTGATTAATTAATTTTGTTTTGGGGGATGTGTTATGATATATTTGGATTATAAAACTCCATATGTTAATCCAAAAAATAATTTCTTGCAATATTATATATGTTTGGAGTTGACTAGTATGATATCATACATTTCTTCTAAAAAGTTATCTTGGAGCTGGACAAATTAAGGTCTTGATTTATTGTGGAGGATATATATAGAAGATAAAATTCATTTGTGAAGGTGTATAATGGGAAGAAATAGTGACTAAGTAGTATTTTGAAGATGAATTCTATAAATTTAGTATGAAGGGTCAATTGTGCGAAAAAGGGACTGCAACATCAATATATGTTGGATGCTTCTTCATAGTAGTTCATATTATTATTTCTCATTATAATTCTCATCCATCCTACCTTGAGATAGTGAGTCTCATCAGGTTCTCTGTATCTTTCCCTAAGGCTATACACCTTAGTCTGCAAGTCCATAGGTAGTGAGACTTAAGCAACATTATAATTCTTGTTAGTAGTGAGCTACATATATTATGAGTTAATCCTCATTGTGGTTTTTCCCTCATTGGATTTCCCATGCAAAATCCTAGTGTCTTTTTTGTGGTGCATGTTTTATCTTCTTCTCTACTTTTAATTTATGTGATGTGTTGTTTAATTTGAAAATTGAAATGGTTAAGTTTTTATATATGTTGATTCATCCCCCTCTCAACACTAAATTGTGTTCAACATAGAGAACACACTTTTATCTATCATTAAGTTGACTATTCATGGAGGTAGAATACCATAATGTGGGTTTCCCAAGGAAAATTTTTATGTAGCCACCCATCTCTTATTTTTTGTTGTGTTTTTCAAGTTCAGACACACAAAAATTTTAGATTATGAATGCATGTACGAACTTGCAACTTCTAGATTAGGATTCAAGTGCTCAAATAACCTCATTTTTAGAATATGTCTTCCTCATCCCTGTCTGGTTATTTTAGGCCCTCCTTGCTATCTTAAGTGGCTCTCTATCTTTTCCTCCTAGATCTACAATTATTTTGTCAATTTCTATTTTTATCTATGGGTGATCCGACAACATTATGTCACTATTTTCCCAAGATGGACATTTACATCAGTATTTTTAATTGAATCTTCATCTTCTAAGACCTATAGAAACTAAACCGTTAAGAATTTCAAGATGATGTGAACTAGTGATTTGTGACAATTTATTTGTAGATTCTAAATATATATTTTTTTCATTTTTTTTGAAATAAATTATGAATCTTTCAACATCTCCTTTAATAACTAGTTAAAAAAAAAAACTATTTTCAAAAGTAATGTTTGTGTCATAAAACATAACTTTTTTCTATAAAGGATAAAATTATAATTTTTGAAATATAGATTACATCAATATAGAGGGAATGGATATTTTTGCATAATTTTTAGTTACATATATTTTTTTAATTAATTTTTGAAGTCACTGTAACTATAATTTGGACATATGTGTGTGTCATATAGCATAACGTGTTATGTATATGTCGAAATCCTTTTTTTTTTGGTGAAACGAGAACATAAATACAAAGGGAACAAATGTTTTTTTAATTTTTTTTACAATGTTTTACTATTTTTCAACCTCTACATAATGAAGAGCTCATTGTTTAAAGAAAAGCCTATGTTTAGTAAAAAATGAAAATTGGATACATGATAATATGAATAAATATCAAAATTATACTTGTTGGAAAGCTTGTTTTGAGGGCTAAAATCTTGTAAAATATCTTATCAAGTTAAGCTTATTTGCAGGTCCAACCCAAGGTTTGAAATTGAAAATTTTGAGGAGATTTTGATGTAGCTGCAATTTTTTTTATTTTTTCCACCTTCAATCAAAGGTCTCCTAGGACCTTCAATCAAAGGTCATTGAATAAATGTGCATTTATTTACTCCTTGACCTTCGATTGAAGGTACAAACTGACATACCTTCGATTGAAGGTGCATTTTTAAAACTTGAATTCAAGCTCAAAATTTGCTCTTGCCAAAAGTGAGACACGATTCCATGATTTCACCCCTATGTGAATAATTTATATTTTTATACTACTGCTTCATAATTATTAGGTTTAAATTAAATACATTCAATCAATCTATTTTATTTGAAAAATAGGAACTAAAACTAAGGAAGATTGGATCTCCTTTAAGGTAGCTAGCCAATATTAATGCCCTTCTTGGTTTGTGTTCCAATATTAAGCTAAGAAAGGATTGATTTGGGTTAATCTCCTAGTTATATCTAGGATATCATTTTCACTTAACAAGAGTGAGGTGTTGAAATTATAGAAAGAGGAGGTATCTTAAGAAGGAATGTAGAAATAAAAAGAAATAATTAGATTTCTCTACAAGGAATGTTTGAACTTATGTAATGAACTTATATTATCTTTATGTAATAGTATTTCTAATGAAAATTGGTTGGTTGAATCGATATGATCATACATGGCTCCTCACAAGGAGTGGTTTTCCACATACAAATAATAAGATCAAGGTCAAGTTTACCTTGGGGATAATAGCTCATATCCTTGTAGTGGATTGGGAATGTTATTATTATTATTATTCAGTGATGGGAGGATTAAAACCCTCCTTAGTGTTTTACATATTCTTGAATTAGCTATAAATCTAAGTTCTATATCTAAGCTGAATGATTTGAAGATGCATGTAAAATTTGATAATCATTATTGTAAATTGTGAGAGGAATCTTGTTGGAGGCAAGAGGGAAAATATGACTAGTTTATGTAATTCCCCAATAGTGATTTTTTAGTGGCTAATATTTGGCAATTGAATAATACTTGAAATTTGGGAATAAAAAAATGACTAATAGTTCAAGTTGTAAGGTGACCCAAATCGCCACATTTTTACCAAATTTTATATTAGTCTTATTTAAATCACCAAAGTGTATTTTTTAAAAACATTAACAAAAAAATTTACCACAATATTTGATACATGATTAGATCATATTTTCCTAAATTTTATGTTATTCTAGAAATCTAAATTAATTCATCAAAAATATATCATGATTATTAGTTAATGTAGTGTAGGAAATTGTATACCTTTGTTGTCCCCACGGTTTCCATTGCACCAAGAGGTTGACCTATTAATGTTTGATACAATTTCCAAAGTTATTGGATCCACGAGAGGCGGTTAAGTCATGCCACAAATCTCGAGGGGAGCATTGACCATCTACCAAAAATCTCCCCCTTAGCATTACCTGAGTAGATTTGATCTCAACACCTTTTTCTCTGATGCCAATTGTTGGCCCCACAATTTCCATTGTAGAAAAAGGTCAACTTGTTAATGTTCAATACAACTGCCAAAGTTAACAGATTCATGGGAGGTGGTTAAGCTATGTCACGAATCTTGAGGGGAGCACTAACCATCTTCCAACAACCTTTACAATTTCACACTATGTTTGGGTCACTAAATTAATTGGAGTTAATTAAGCTTCTAATTTTCCAAATTATGCATCAAAAATCCTTTCTTATCTTGTTTTCTGAAAGGCAAAGCATAATTTAGTAAATGCAATTAATATTTTAATCACATTGGAGAGTGAGTGTCCTAGATTTTTAGGCCAAGACCCATTTTGAAATATGATTTTGGCAATCTTTTAATGATTTATATTTCGTATGCAATTGTCAGATTTTGGAATCTATTGTTTGGGAGATTAGATAAACATCTATAAATACATATTATTTTTTATCATTTGAACTTTTGGATAAGCAAGTATTATTTTCAAGAGAATTCAAGAGTAGATTTATCAGTCATTATTGGAACATTCAAGATCCTATCATCATGTTTAAATCTTATGTGTGTTCATATCATCTTGTGAAGTCTAATATGTATTGTTGATCCTCAAAGAATCCAAGCTTTCAAGTATTCAACAAATCAAGCAAAGCAAGATGAAGTTCCTTGGAGTGATGTGTTTGAATTTAGTCCTCTAAGGGAAGCCATTGAAGGTTTGGCGAGTTGTAGAAAGAAAGTTTCCATTTATCATTTCCTTCTCCATTTTCATTATTCTTCTATCACAGTTTAATTACTAAACATGGGGTTTGACTAGGGTAAACCCCCATTCACAAAAAACAAGAAATTTTTCCCTCTTTATGTATGTGTAGGTTACAAGTTGAAGGAGAGGAAAGATCTTAAAAAATGAATTTTTCATTATTGCATTTGTTGTCATCATTTTTTTCAAGTCACGTAAAATCAAATTCATAATTTATTTCTAACTTTCCAATAGTGTGACCTGGGGCAAATGAAAGCTTAGATCTTGTAGCAGAGGACCCAAAAAGTTTATTTGGACACCTGTACAAAGACCCATTCACCCAATGGCTAATGAGTCCTTGTAGACCCCTCAAAACCAATTTTCTTGAGCATATTTGTTGTTCTCTGCACTTCCTAGATCCATTGGTAAACTACTGTTTCCAACTGTCACTCTTTAGGATCTTGTAATTTTAATATTAGGGCATATAGGATCATTAACTTAAGCATATCAAAATATTTATGAAAAGGATGAAAATTAATGAGGTTTATCAAAATGAAACAAAATGATTCACCTATTTCTCCTAATTTCCTCCAAAATGTGTGCTATAATGTGCAAATGACAATAAATAATAATATCGAACCCAACTAACATTCAAAAGGAAAATCCAGAAAGGATATAATGTTGTGTACCTATCACCAAAGATTCTTTTTAAAGGCTGACTAAGGACTCATTTTCCCTATGGCGAATGGGTCCTAGCTAGGGCTCTTGAAAACCAATTTCTAGATTTTTCTCTTTTATGTCTGCACTTGTAGATTCCAGTTAGTCACTATTGAAAAGCTGAAAATAAAACATGTAGCTCAGTTTTTGTGATTTGAAAATTTTTCTTGCAACTTTGACAACTTTGCAACTTTCTCCATTTTTTTCTCTCTAGTTGATCTTCATCCTAAAATATGCAATCACACATCAAAGGGAGAAACACATTGTTTGTTAGGGAATGGGGGTTTTCCTTGGTCAAACCCTGTTTTGGTAATTAAACCTTGAAATGAATAAAAGCATAAAGGAATGATAAATGAATAACAATATGTAACAACTGACCAAACCTTAATTGAAACCTTGGAGTACAAATTTGTAAACTAGGATGAAGAGGCCTCAATGAATGCAGTTCTTGATCATGAAACTTGATTAGAGATAATTCCTTTAATATTCTTGAATTGATCTTGAACAGTACATCAACATATGAGCTCAAACAACATGCATTTTGCAATACATCTTTGACATGACAATGGAATCTTGATTGCTGCAATATTCTTATACAAATCTTCCCTTGTATGCCTTATAAATTTCTCTTGAATTCTCTCTTGATCATAAGTTTTCTAGAATGCTTGAAGACTTGATAATGCTAAGTGAAACTAAGTGAAATAGCCTTGTATTTATACATATATTAACATTAATTTCTGAAATTAAAATATCACAAGATGACATTGAATTATAGATTTGAAATCATTAAAATACCACCAAAAACATAGCTAAAAGAGGGGTCCTAGGTCTAAGTGAGGACCCATTTTCCATAGCACAAATGGGTCGTAGGCGACTTACCTAGGACACACATTGGACAAGGTGAAATGTTATGTAAAAATAGGGTCATAGGACTAAGTGAGGACCCATTCGCCCTATGGTGAATGGATCCTAGGTCATTTACCTAGGACACACATCTTCCAAAGTTAAGTGTTGTGTAATGGAATTTATGAATGTCATGTTTTATCGCTTGGAATTTGCATTTAATTAGGTTTGAATTTGAATTAAAGGGACCAATTAAGGAAAATTAACCTCAATAAATTAATAAAGCCCTAGATTAGTTTGAAAGTCTAAAGGTATACCTTAAAACACCAAAAAAAAGGAACAATTAAGTCCATTTTATTAAAAAGGGCCCTAAATATAATGTTAATATGTAAAATATTACAACACTAAACCAAGGCATAATTAAGCTCATTTTATTATTATTTATTCCCAAATTAAGTGTGAAAAAGGGATGCTTTTTCCTACATTACATTTTTCCCCCACTTTAGTGAGAGGATGAACCCATGTAAAACTCACACTAAACCAAACATTTGAGACACTTATGTATGCAACAATTACAAAGATACACAATCATACAACATCAAAGACTAGGAAGACCAAGCCTAGAGGATCCAACATGATGTGGAGCACATCTAAGACATCGGTTTTGTTTTGTCATGTTCACTCTGGGGTATTGGAACCTCAGGATATTCACTAGGTGAGTATCCCAAAAGGGTGGAAAATGAGAGAATCATATTAGGATCCTATACCATATCAAAGTTGTCCTCTTGAAAACTTCAATGAGGCACCACAATGCTAGGCAAGGCTCCACTAGCAAGCAAGGTGTGTTATGCTTGGTGGCCTTGAAATTAGGGTTCAATCTTCATAGGGCTTAACAAGCTATGTTATGATAAACACTTATGAACAAGGAAAGGCTCCATTGGCAAGCAAAGTGCATTATGATTGGTGGCCTTGAATTAGGGTTTCGAGCTTCATAAGGCTAACAAGCTACATTATGCTAACACTTATGAACAATAATGCTAGTAAGACATTTTTGTTCAAAGGGATTTTTCTTAGTTTGTGTAAGGTCTTATTCTTAGGGAACATCATGTATAATGTCTCCAAGAGAGGAAAAGTCAAGAGTAAAAGATTTGCAACTTAGGGAATGCAATGTGTCACATCACCACTAAGAGGAAATTCGTATGCTAAGAAATATTCCACTCTTGGAGGAAATAAAACCCAATGTAACCACCAAGAAAAGGATGCATCACAAGAAAAAATAAAATTACACCATGAAGCATGAGAAATACTTAAAGATATTATGAATGTATGCCCCACTTTAAAGTGGTTTCTAATACCATTACTGTGAGAAATTGCTTTAAAGTAGCTAATGTTCAATCCTAAGACATGAGAGCTTCTTCAAAAATCCCTATGGCAAGTCATATATTTATGAAGTAAAGCTACATCATGAAAAAGGAAGGAGGGGTTGCCCCCAAAAATACAGAAGGGATCTATGGATTCAAGGTCAACATATATTTGTTACAATATTGTTATAGAGTTCAAAAACTTCATCATTCCCAAAATACTCATAGAACTAGAAGAATGGCACAAAGAGAGAAAAAAAAAGAAAAATCATTTCAGGGCAACATGGAAGAGACCTAAATGTCTTGATGCCTTACGTTATCCCCAAAAGGAAAGCACAAGACAAGTGAAAATGGTAAAAATGTTTATGACATAGAAGAATGTAGATACAAATAGAGGAATGCAAAAAAAGAGAGATACATAAAATGAACAGTATGGGGAATCACATTAGACACATGCAATGACATAAAGAAACATGAAAAAATAAAACAAAGAAAAATACTAGTAAGAAACATGTGAGTCAACCTTAGTAGGTCATCTGCATCCTAATCTCAATCAGTATATGTGGAAGGCGAACAACTAGCCAAAGGGACAACATCAAGTGCCAAAGCTAGGACAAGGCTATCTAACCCCTTGCCCCCACTAAGTGTAGGACAAGGATAATTCGAGATGGGTGATGAAAATGAGCTCCTTACGATAAAGAGAATGATTTTGCATTGAATGTAAAACATGTAAAAGTGAGGATGCAATGACCCTACAACTATTACATGGCAAGGAGCAAAGTGAATGTTATGTAACTAGTTTGTCATAAAAGTCATCATCATTAGAGTAAAAATCACTCAATATCAATTTTAATGCATGACACTCATCAATAATATTCCCGAGTTCTATGATATGTGTAATAATTCATGTTTTTCTTATGTATACCACTTCTACTAGGAGGTGGAAATTTTATCAAACCTTTTTTAAGGAGGTGCTACATCTTTCATTCAATTTCTATTTGAGTATGTAATAATGGATTTTTTTTGAGTTTGTAAGGTTTTTGTTGCTTGCTTGATTCACTAATTCATTGAGATAAATGTTAAGGAGGACCTAAGATTCCCTTAGCATCCTTATGAGGCATTAGTTATTCCTTAGGAATGAGGACACTTATGTCAAGAGGGGGATCTTGATATCCTAATCCTTTAGTTTGTTCAATAGGTATTTTCTCTAAAAGTTTATGAATTTCATGCTCATTGGTTATGTCACATACTTGGTTGGTTAAAACATTAAAGACTTGGCCATAAGTCACTTCAAGGTTGATAGGAGTGTTGGTCACCTTATTAACATAAGATGGATAGATATGCACTTGACTAGAGGGACTAGGTTCACTCATTGTTGAAAATTTAGACTTAGTTTGTGACTTAATTTCAGGATGTAAAAGACCAAACAGCTCAAGTTGTGTTGATTGTTTCATGGAAGGGTAAAATGATGCATTATTCTCAAGATTGTTAAGGAAGTCATTTATGAACTCATGCATGCTAGCATCATCTTCTCCAATGATGTCAACTTCACGAGGAAACTCATTAGGAGTTGGGTGAGCATGATTAGGTTCAATTGCATTAGGACCATTTCCAAAAAGACAACTTGAAACATCCACCAAGGAGAAAAAAGACTTCGACACATTGTTAAAACACTTTTCCATTTTGCAGATTTTCAAACTTAAACAAGGTAATTTTCTGATTACTCTATGCAAAAATTTGAAATGAAGTATTGTAAATGTAATTTTGAAAGCACACAATGCACTAACTTTACCAAATTAAGCTAGATATGATCAAATTGATGAAACAAAAGTTCTGGAAACAGTATCAAAATTTTGAAAGCAACAAACAAAAATGTAGAAATGAATATTTTAATGCCCAAAAATTCAGATTATGACTTGATCAGGGGCTCATTCGTCCTAGGGTGAATGTGTCCTAGATGAGGGATTTGAAACAATTTTTGATAGATTTTTAAGTGCTTTTTAATATTTTTCAAATTCAAGTTTGTTATAGTAAGTTTCAGTTTGATTTTTCTCTAAATGCAATGTGGAATGCAAGTGCAAATTATGACAAAATGATAACCTAGAAAGGCTAGTTTGATATGTAATTTTTGTTTCAATTTTCAAATGCAAGTTAATATGATGTATATGATATGCAAGATGACTGATTTTCTTTTGTATTTTTCAGATTTAAAGAATGGAAAATATGCAATCCTAAAGCCTTTAATGAGATGCAAAGTTGTATGCAAACTAGACACCCTAAATGAGACCTAATTCAATGCAAAGAGATGCAAATGAATGAAAGATCTAAATCTAGGATGAAAAAGGACTTCCAAAATTAGAAAATGCAATGATCAAAGGCTAGGTTCAAAAAAATGAAAAAGGATGAAAAATCATGAGGTTTGTCAAAATGAAACAAAATGATTCACCCATTTCTCCTAGTTTCATTCAAAATGTGTGCTATAATGTGCAAATGAGAAATAGTAATCAAATATAACCCAAATAATAGCCAAAATAAAAATATAGAAAGGGTCAAATGTTGTGTACCTATCACCAAAGATTATTTTTCTAGGCTTACTGAGGACTCATTCGCCCTATGGAAAATGGGTCTTGGCTAGGGCTCCTAAAAATTAGTTTCTAGGTTTTTTTTCTTCTATGTTTGCACTCCTAGATTCCTGTCGGTCATTGTCGAAAAGCTGGAAGTAAAACATGTAGTCGAGTTTCCATGATTTGACAAATTTTCTTGTAACTTTCTTTAGTTTTTCTTTGTAATTGATCTTCAACCTAAAATTTGCAATCAAACATCAAAGGGAGAAAAATGTTGTTTGTTAGGGAATGGGGGTTTGCCTTGGTCAAACCTTGTTGTGATAATTAAACCTTGAAATGAATAAAAGCATAAAGGAATGATGAATGAATAAAAATATATTACAACTCACCAAACCTTAATTGAGACCTTGGAGTACAAATCTACAAACTAGCATGTAGAGGCCTCAATGAATTTAGTTCTTGATCGTGAAACTTGATTAGAGATAATTCCTTGAATATGCTTGAATTGATATTGAACACTGCATCAACATATGAGCTCAAACAACATGCATGATGTAATACATCTTTGACATGACACTGGAATCTTGATTGCTGCAATATTCTTCTACAAATTTTCCCTTGAATGCCTTATAAATTGCTCTTGAATACTCTCTTGATCATAAGTTTGCTAGAATGTTGTGGGTCTTTGGTTTTCCAACTCTTTCACTCATAGTGTTGACACTATTCAACCCATCATGGACTCCATCATTGATGTCACATGTCCTATGACCACTACTTTTATTGATGTTGAAAATGCTACTGCTTATGTCCCTCAATAGAACTTGCAAAAAAATGGATAAAGCCTTAGAAAAAAATTAAGATTTTGTGAGTATAGAATATATTATTGGTACTGCTATTCTTATCATAGATAACATGAGGATAATGCTTGATAATGAACATAGAATACATATTGTGCATAGCCTAGCTCACATTATTGGTAATCATATTCCTACAATGGATAGTTGCGATAAAACTTTGGGATACACTCAAATTCAAGGGGGAAATAAAATACTCCTATCACAACCATATCTTCCATTCATACATATACTAATCCAACTATTACCACAACTATACAACCAACCAACAATATCACTAAAACTTTGGGTATTTCCACTAGGAATCCTATTATCTTTATGAATTCATACATAATATCTCCAAACTCGTCACCTCTCACAAAATTATAATTTAGTTTTCCACCCAACACATATACACCTCCACCATATTCACCTCAATCTCAAAACACAACCAATGATTTCTTCATAAACCAAGCCATACAAAATTTCACATCCCTCTAACAACATATAGTAACATTGAACCAGAACCAAAACAGACAACCTTCACAATATGTAAAAAAAAACCCATTATCATTGGATATATTGAGAGCACAAATAACACAAGGTATAAAGATACCTATATTTGAGAAATACAATAGTAAAGGAGATCCTAGCAACCATGAGTCAGCATACACAACCTTATGTAGTGACTTCATTTTTGAAGATAATATCTTGGCTAGTATTTTCTCTCGATCTTTAAAAGATACATCCTTGGAATGGTTTTATTCCATAATAAATAATTAAATCCACTCATTTAATGAGCTTATTGATGCCTTTATTAACCATTTACAAGTTCACATTGGTCCCAAGATATCCTTACCTTATTTTATGCAATGTAAACAAAATATAGATGAAAATGTCACTCATTTTATAACACATTATCAATTGCTTTATTCACAAATCAACACTAAACTTCCTAGTGCTGATCTTCAAAGAATGTTCATTAAAAAATTACAAAAAAGTATCCAAGATAAGCTTGGTATGATGAAATTCCCTTCCTTTACACACTTATGCATGATTCTCCATGATTATCAGAACTTTCTTAATCAATGCATAGGAAAAACTGCTTCAACTTATCCTGAAAATTTTGAAACTGTGCCTCATAACAATTTTAAACCATTCAAGAAAAAAATAAGATATTTATATAGATAAATCCACCTCAACCAACCAACCATGTTGAACTTCAAGTGGCTTCCATAAAAATAAAAAAATCATACCAATTTCAAAAATAGAATAAACAATTCATCCCAATATTTGATACCCTCCATTCAATCATGTTGCAACTCTTGAGAAAGAACCTAATTACCTTACCTCCTATTAGACCTCTTGACACAAAAACCACCTTTACCTCTGAACCATAATCCAAATTCCTTTTGTCAATATCACTGACAAGTTGGACATGATCAGAAACTGTGTAGGTGTCTTAAACATATAGTGTGATATCTCATTGATTCTAATCACATCCAGTTAGGCGGTGTTAATGATAAAGGAAATAAATCCATCACACCAATCAAAATTTATAAATCTCTACCAATCCCATGCCAAACCATTATGTCTCCTTTGTAAAAGCTAGTGATAACAAGAATGATGCAATGACATTCAACCTCGTAAGCACCAAACCAACTTGTCTCTAGAAATTTTGGGTGAATATTTTGTAATCCCTTTATAAATTATGAAATAGTGATTTCAACCACAATTATGATGAGATAAATCTCTCCTCTCAGAAAGGGGATGCTCCCTTCTTATTGTTTATTGAAACAAATGTAAACTTGCTAAGCTAGGGGTATTTACACTAAGTTTAACTATGTGGAGGGAGTTTTCATTCATCATTTTCTCTTCTTTCATAAAATATGTTTAAAATGCTTCATGATATATTCAATAATGCTTCTACACTTCTAATATTAACCTAAACAATGATCACCAATATTCATATTAAATGTGTGAATAATCAAAGAATACTAGTATAAAATATGTGATATGTGATCGAAAGACATGGAAAAGCACAAAGTCTTTTCGCTACCTTCGATGAGAGTTTTGTAGTAACCAATGATACAAGTTGAAGCATAGTCTTCCAACACACTTCACAAAGAGATTAACATACCAAGTGAATAATCCCAAGCACAAATTCTTCAAATTATCCTCCAAAAAGTTTTAAAGTAACTGTATCATGAGTTGGAGCACAAAGTCTATCAACTAATAATACCACTGATTCGTGAAATGAATAATCACAAACTCAAAGTATTTTTAATTCTCCACCAATAGATGCTTTCAACAAAAACAATTTCAAGTAAATGATATGACACAAAGTTCATAAAACTTATCTTGAAAATCCTCCAATCTTAATAATGAAACACCACTTATCTAATCAACACAAAATAAATCAATAAGAATGACGTAGGAACATCCTAATTCTTACAAATTTGATTCAATATAGAGTTTGATACCAAAAATTCCTTCTTTATTAACTATAATTGATTTGAAATTTGAACTCAAAGTCTCAAAGTTGATTCTCAATTTGGGGAACACTTCATTGCAATAGATAAAAGATAAAAAATACAAATGAGCTCTCTCATATTTATAGATGAGAGCCAAGAGATAATCTAGGAAAAAGTCTGACTACTTTGACTTATTCAATGATGGAGTCCAAAATTATTGGAGGACTTATTGTTGTTACATGTATTTATAATTTGAAAAATGACATGTAAATTGTCTTCAACTAACTAAAAAAACTTGTAAATGACAAAAAATTGAAATCTAAACTAAGGCGTGATCAGCCTTCTTCAACATCCTTCATTAGGAAATATTCATGTTTCTTTAGGATCATTTGTACTTCATTATCTAGCACTGAAGTATGTTTGATGATGCCACGAACTCTTGATACTAAATCTCTAACAATCTTATATGATTTTTCATGTCGTAAAAAGGTATTGTTTTATATTCTCCAATGTTAATTGAAGATCAAAAATTAGATCCATTAGAGGCACTGAAAATGCCTGGTCTTCAAATTCCTTTTGAATCATGTTGAAAAATTGTTGAACCACATTTTGTGGTGGAATTAGTTTTTGACTATCATCTTGTAGTTTATATGGAATTTCTTGAATTTTGTTAATAAGCTACAATTCATGTTCTTCACCAAGTTCATGTGCAGATTGTTGATCCTTGAGTAAGTTGGTGAGAATAATGTCTTTGTAATTAAAGACTCTTCAATTTCCACATACATGTCTTGATTTGGAATGATCCCAAATTCCTCCTGTTTATCTATTTTGAGTTTCCTCATCTTGATCCAAGATTGCACTTTTTTTTTCCATGTCCTCTTTCTCTTGAGAGAAAGCATTTACAGTCTCATCCAAATTTTCTTTTATTCCTTCCATCTTTTCCAGCTTCCCCATGACATAATCTAGCATTTATGTTCCCAATGCAATCGAGCGATCAAGATACTCACTAACTACTCTTCCTCTAGCATGTACCTTTTCCAAATTTTGGATGATAGGATTTTTGACACCAACTATAATTTCCTCACGCTCAATAGATTTAGAAAATTGGGCTATCTTTTGTAGCATAGCTATGAGTTGCTCTATTTTTTCCTTATAGTGATGCTTCATCTTTTTCTCCTTGGAAAATTTCTCTTTTCAAGAGAATCTAGAGTAGATTGAACATCCACCTTCACACTATGATGAGTTACCTTACCTAGTTCTACTCTTGTGATAGAGTAGTTTGAAATATTGACTTCTTCAAAAGTTTTATGAAAGGGAGGTTGAGCTATCTCTACATACTTATTACCTTCTTTGTCAAACAACATCCTGGAAAGAGTCTTTGCTTTCTTTTTGGTTCTTGTCTTGACAGACATAAGCTGTGCAAATTCAAACTCATTCAGAGAGATGGCATATTTCCTCCTCGTTGGTGGTTGTGATAACAACCATGGTTGTAATGGTGAAATTTCCTCAGGTTTTGTAGCCATCATATGGGATGTAGTAGCTACATTCACAAGGGTGGTAGTCATGATGGGAAAAGTTTTAGTTAAAATAACCTTGGGAATTTTAGCCCTAGACACTTGAACAAAATAATTCCAGAACTACTCTAAATCAGAATGTGACATGAGGTCAAAAGATGGTGGGGAAAAACTTGGTAAAGACATAGGAGAAATAGTCACATTATATAACCCTCGTTTTGGGATTTGAAAAGGTAACCCTGAGATAGGGGATGAATGCATAGATTGTATAGATATCACAGGAGTAACCTCAACTATAAGAGTAGGGGCAACAATGACATAAGGGGAGGAGTAGGAGAAAATACAATATTTGCAATGGGAGACAAGGTGATAGGTGACCATTCCTTAGAAATATTCTCATGAGGGGAAATATTTGTTTCCTCATTATCCTCTTCATCAATCTTCCCCTCTTCTTGAACATGCTCCTCTTGGGCCTTTATAGATGGTCCCACTATAGATTTCCCAGGATTCTTGCCGCCCTTGATCAGAAACTTGATCTTAGGATTTGAAGATTCGTTGGATGGAGCATCATTTCTATTTTTGGTCCTTAGCTCTGATTTCTTACCTGATTGACCTTGAGACTCATTCTTTTGATCACGTGAAGAAAGGTTTCAATTGTATATCCCTTTCATCCAATTGAACATTTGTATTGTCCAAGATGGTATAAGGACATAATTAGTCGGCCACAATAACCCTTGACACAATAACCCCGTCATAATAACCCAACGAAAAAATAACCCAGGGTCATAATAACCCATGGACATAATAACTCGTGGTCTAAATAACCCATGGAAAAAATAACCCATGTAATTTATAAATTTTTTTTTCCTTTCTCTATATTCTTATGGGGATATTCTATCCATGGGTTATTCTGACCACAGGTTATTATGACCCTAGGTTATTTTGTCCTTGGATTATTGTGACTGGGTTATTCTGTCTAGGGTTATTTTTGCCAGGTTATTATGCCCTGTAACCGGCCAAGATTGGTTGAAACCTTTCTTGGATTAATATTACTTCTTTCTAAGACCATTGCATTGAAGGAAGAGGAGAAGATACAACTCTATTTGTCTCATATGCAGGATCCAACATAGTGTCTTCATCCTACATATCCTCTGAGATATTAGAAAGATCCAATTCCCTTATCTTATACAAAGTCAATCTACAATAATCCATTCTCTTGATCTCTCGCTCTGTCTTAATATCAACCCAAATATCTTCAACTTGATGTACATGTGAGAAATCCATTTTGATTCGAGACTTTATTCCTTTGTAATCAAATTCAAATCTTTCCTTGTTCAATTTTATGATCACATGCTACATTTTTTATTCAACAACCTTGGCCTTATGCGAAGTCTGAATGTAGTACCTTCTGATTTCCAATTGAAATTTGAATCTTGGCTTATGGTCATCCATTTGTTTATTATGCACCACAATAATTTTCCTGCATAACTCCATTAGAAATATTTTATCACTAGGATAACAAGGAATCATATATGGATAGCAATCAAAGCATCCAACTCTTAAATAAGTAAAAGTTAGAAATTGTAGATAAAGGTAGCCATATTTGTTGACAATATTCCATGATTCATCAGATACTCTTTAATTCTATAGTTTAGGATCAAAGGCACACAAGAGTGGTGCAAAGAAGGAATTATTTACCTTTATAAAATGTTTGATACTTCCCTTGAGGGTGATCTACGAGAAATAGTTGTAAACTTGTCTAACCTCTTTGTCTCCCTCAATAGTCAAACCTGGAAAATTCCTCATGGATGTTACAACATAGACCAAATATGAAGTAATGTAAAACTTGTGCATTGTAAGCACTTGGTCAGTTGCTCATGGAGGGATTTACTGATTTCCTCAACCCAAAATATTTGTTGCATCACTTTCAAAATAATTTTGATGTACATGTACATCCAGTCCTCAAAATAAAATGAAGTAGGTAAACCATGTAATCTATTGAGAAGAGTAATGAGGTCATTTAAATCTTTAGTGTAATCACTATGGAGAGGATTTTTAGGCCATCTTGTAACACTTAGTCTAGGGGCCTTCAACCATTTACTGTTGATCATCCTTTTTACAGAATCAAGATAATTATCATATTTTTCTTGTGTGGATTCTTTGGAAATATCCACATATGTGTTAGCACCTGGGCACATGAATAATTTATCAGAAAAAATTGAATCTAGCTCCATTACCACATTCCCATTTGAATCTTGGGACCTTT
>VDFB02047397.1:46908341-47043552 GCA_007258455.2 Sequoia sempervirens | reverse complement strand
TTGATCTGGCTCCTCTCTTCTAGGCTTTGATGTGGTATGATTGAGTATCTTTATCATTGTTGCATACATATGTTTCTTGAATGTCTAATTTAGTGTGATTTTGACATGGGGTCATCCTCTCAATAAAGTGGGGGCTAAATGTAGTGTAGGAAAAATTATCCCTTTTTGACACTAAATTTGGGAAACATTAATAATAAAATGAACTAAATTATACCTTAATTTAGTGTTGTAATATGTATTTTACATATTCACATTGAGTTTAGGGCCTTATTAATTAAAATGGACTTAATTGTTCCTTAATATGGTGTTGTAAAGTGCATCTTTACATGTTCACACTCATCTATGGATTTATTAAATAATTGAGGTTCATTTTCCTTAATTGGCCCCTTTAATTCAAATCCAAGCCTAATTAATTGCAATTTCCAAAGAGGAAAACTCAACATTCATTAATTCTATAACATAACACTTATCATTGGAGAATGTGTGTCCTGGGTAAGTGACTTGGGACCCATTCACCCAAGGGCGAATGGGTCCTCACTTAGTCCTAGGACCTAAATTTTTATTATGTTTTTTGTAGTATTTTAATGATTTCAAATGTATATTCACATGTCATCTTGTTTTATTTGAATTTCGGGAAATTAATATTACATACCTATAAATAAGAGGTCATTTCACTATGTTTGATCTAAGTTTTCAAGTGTTCAACTACAAGAGCTAGAGAAAAATTTCAAGGAGCATTTCAAGGCATTCAAGAGCAGATTTATTGAAGAATTATTGCAACAATCAAGATCCTATTATGATTTCAAGGTCTTCTTTCACCATGCATGTTATTTGAGCTAATATGTTGATGTAGTGTTCAAGATCCATTCAAGCATTCAAAGGCATTATTGCAAATCAAGTTTCAAGATCAAGATCCACATCCATTGAAGCCATTTCATGCTAGTTGCAGATCCACATTCCAAGGATCATTCAAGGGTTTGGTGAGTTATGACATAGGCTTGTTCATTCATCATTCCTTTCATGTTATTTCATTTCATTACAAGGTTTAATTACCAAAATGGGTTTGACCAAGGAAAACCCCCATTCACTAACAACAAAACTTTTTTCCCTCTTGATTTGTGTTTGTAGATTTAAGTGGAAGATCTCTTGAAGAGAAAAATTGCAAAGTTGTCAAAGTTCCATTTGTTGTCATCATTTTTTGCAATTTCATGAAAACTCACCTACAAGATCTATTTTTATTTGTCCGATTGTGAAAATTGGGGATCTAGGAGTGCAAATACAATAGAAGAGAACCCAAAAACCATTTTTACAAAGCCCTACCCAAGACCCATTCACCATAGGGAAAAATGAGTCCTCAGTTAGCTTTGAAAAAGCACTTTTGGTGATTGGTACACATCATTTTCCCTTTCTTAGAATTGCATTTTGATTTATGGTTCCATCTGAATTGAGCTTAATCTAGTAGATCCACTTTTTAGATTGCATTTTGGAGTTAGTTTGCTATTTTTAATATTTCTCCCCAAAGTGTTGTTTAATCAGGATCCTCATCCTTACAAAAAAAGGAATTTTGTAGATTCACAATTTGACTTGACTCACCTTTTGGTTGACAGTCCTTTCATTGTGTAGATCTCATTTCCCAATGAAATAAAGAAAGATAGGTCCATCAAACCCCATTTTCCATTCATTCACATTTTCAAGCCCCCTCACACCTATTTTTCTTTGTTTCACCTTTGTACAATGTTATTTCCTCCTCTCTTAGCCTCATAATCTCATCTTTAAGTTTATCAAGTTGAATGGTGATTTATAATGAAATTTAAAAAAAAGAGTGAATTATCTAGAGGAGCCAATAAGACTCCCCGAGTCATTTGGAAAATATTATTATTCTTCTTATTCCAAAGAAAACAATTGAATTTAGTTGATGAAATGAGCCATAACTTATTAATTCTTTAATATTTTCTCTTTGAGAAAATAATTTAGTTAAAGAAAATATTAAACCATGTTATAGCATCTCTCCTATCTCGAAAAACTCACATAGGGAGAAAAGAATCTCACACAAATTTAAAATTATTAAGAAAATTAATAGACTTTAACTCCTTACCAAATTAACAACTTATAGACCCAAAAAAGATATTATTTTCATTAATATTTTTTTATTAATAAGGGACCACTTTAGAAATATTTTTTGTTAGGCTTAATAGATGAGGAACAAATATATACTTAAGTCAAGTAGATCAATAAGATTCAAAATTATTCAAACATCATAAAGAGTTAAATTTGTGATGAAATTTTTTAGTATCAAGCCATAAACCATAATTATGTTTAGGAACTTTTCATAACATTTTCACAAAAATGTTCTACTAAATTTCAAGAGGGAAATCCATTTAAAATGTCAAGTAAGAATATCCCACAATATATTTGATCATTGAATAGGTTATTTTTTAGCATTAGGCAACATATATCTCTCCTTGTAGGTCACCAAAGAAATGGGCCCTTCCTAATAAAAAATTGGTATTTTTTAGTCCCTTGTTAAACCAAATTAGAGTGGAACAACCTCTTTATAAAGAAATGGTTTTGTATTTATATCCAATATATTAGCATATGAATTTGAATGGATATAAAACATCTTGATTGATTTTTCACATCAAAGCTAACAACACATTTCCTTGTAGCCATTCAACTCCTAAGCCTTCCAAATGGAACGAAAAATACACTTGAATCCACTAGTGTGAACTCTAAAGTTTCCAAATAAGAGGTGAGTGAATTGAAGTTTATCCTAACTAGCTTTCACCTTAGGGTAGCCCATTAAAATATTATTTCTTACCATCATTTTCCATGGTTCAACCTCACCTAAAAATATAAAGACCCATTTCACATCTAAAAAAAAAATTTACAAATATAAATTATTCAAACCCATCCCTCCAAAATTTCTTAGTGTACAACATAAATCCCACCCAAAATATGTCTTTTTTAGGACCCTTTTCCAATTTAACCATAATTTCTTTTAATATTTTGTTTCAACTAATTCATGTGAGGAGAACATACCAACCAATAGGAAGAAAATTAAGTTGAATGAGAAGGGAGTATATTTTGAGAAACCTAAAACCTTCTTGTCATAGCTAAGGTATTGTAGTGTAGAAAAATGTACACCTTTACATTTTCACACTATGTTTGGGTCCCTTAATTAATTGGACTTAATTAAGCCTCTAATTGACCCAATTATACATCTAAAAGCCAAATTAATCACGTTTTTGAAAGGGAAACTTGTATTAAACAATTGGAAGAATTAATTAAGTTTCCTTGAAATTGGTGTGTCCTAGGTTTGAGACCTAGGACCCATTCGCCCAAGGGCGAATGGGTCTCCCTTAAGTTGAGGACCACAATTTCTAATATGTTTTTGGTGGAAATTTTATGATTCAAATTCAATTTGCAATTATCATATTTTGATGTTTAAGTTTTGGGAAATTAGAAAATTAACTATAAATAAAAGGTCTTTTTATTAGTTCAAAACAAATAACAAGAGGGAAAATTTCATATAAGCAAATATTATTGTCAAGAGAATTGAAGAGTAGATTTATTAGTCATCTACAATAGCATTTCAAGATCCTATCATGATGTCAAAGTTATTTGAATTCATGCATGTTTTTTGAGCTAACATTGTGATGTAGGTTCCAAGCATTCAAGTCAATATTCAAGCTATCAAATCAAGCATCCAATCAATACATTTCATGCAACATCAAGACCTTGGAGATATGTGTTAGATTTCATCCCTCTAAGGATCTCTATTAAAGGGTTTGGTGAGTTGTAACATAGCATTATTCATTCATTATTCCTTCCATTCATGTTTCATTTCATTTCAAGGTTTAATTACCAAAATAGGGTTTTCCCAAAGTGAACACCCATTCACCAATAACAAACAATTTTTCCCTCTCTTTGTGTGTATAGATTTGCAGGTGAAGAAGGATTGGATATTGATCAAAAGTGAAATTTTGCAAAGTTGTCAAAGTTGTCAACATTATCATCAAGATACAAAAATTCAAATCCAAAATTTTTTTCCTACTTTTTGACAGTGAAACCTGGGGCAAACAAAAGCTTAGATCCAACTCTAAAGGACCCTGAAATTTCAGCAAAAAATCCCTACAAAGACTCATTCGCCCTAGGGTGAATCTTTCTTAGGACACTCAACAATGAGATAGGTGTATAAATTCATAACCTTCTCAAATCTACCAAAACTTTATGGATTATGCTAAATTAAGGTTTTAAATTGTTGTTTCAATTGTTACATTGCACAATTGGGTTTATTTACTATTTTTTATTTTTCTCACAAAAGTGCATTTTAGGTTGATTTACCCTGTCCTCAATCATAAGGAAAATAACAAAATCTCCATCGAGATTGACTCACCTAAAGGTTGAAAGTCAATCTTTCCCTAGGGGATCTCTTTTCCCTAATGAACTAGGGAATATAGGTCCATCCTGCCCCCATTCCAAATTCTATTTTAGGATCACACCCATTTTCCTTTGTTTTATTTTGGTGAACCTAACATTGTACATCAAAATTTGTAAAATTGGAGTCCATTCAAACCATAGATCTAGGATTCACAATAGTTTGCATTGCATTTCATTAGTTTACATCTTATTTAGGCTTGTTAAAATTGCATTAGTTTTCATCTCATTTAGGGTTTTAAATTTGCATTTTGCATTGTTTAAAATCTAAAAAATCCAAGAAAAATTGCATACAAATCACATTGATTGTGCATAGTACTTGCATATTAGTTTACTTTCAGTCATTTACATTAGAAAATTTACTCAAAATTTCATTTCAAAAAGTGTCACTTTGTTCATGATTTAGCACTAATCTCATTTGCATTAGGACACCAAAATCTAGAAAAATCTGCTATAGAAACCACAGTTTGCAACCTGAAATAGAAAGCACAAATAATAACTCAGAATTTGCATTTTTCATTTTAAAAAACCCTGTACAAGGACCCATTCTCCCTTGGTAAAATGAGTTGTCATGTCCCCTTTTTCTAAAAAATAGCCTTTTTCTAAAAATAGCAGTTTCTATTTTTAGTAAGTGTGGTTGCCTAAAAATAGTAAATCAGGATAGTTGGTTTGATTGAGAGATTAATATTTTATTTGGTGATTTGATTAAATAAGAAATATTTAATCATCAAATAAATATTATATTTTATGTATCACCCATCTTGGGTATGGGTTTCGATGGAGCAAAAAGGTAGGAAATTATTGCTTATGACAATAGTTGTCAAAAAGCAATAATTATGGGAAATGAAAAAATTTTGGCAACCAATTGGGAAAGAGGAGTTACACAATTATTTCCCTCATTTTGGCATGAAATCTTGGCACCCAACTTTGTCTTTTGAATGTGGATTACTTGAGGAAAAAAATTAGCTTTTCATTCATTCATTCATGGTGTTAGCTAATGCATTTTTGTTGTTCTTCAAAGGCTGTCAAACCTATGGATTAGGAGGCTAAAGAATGGGGTGTTTGAGGGTTTCTAGGTGGACTAAGGATGGGATTCAAAGTTTTATTATGGTATAATCTTATGCAGAGATTACCATTGTGCTGAATGGTGTAGTTTTGCTTTAGTTTTTAGTGTGCTATAGGTGTGGTGTGCAAGGGTTTGGTGTGAAGTGTTGGGAGAGTGTTTTCTTTATTTTGCTATAGCTTCTATGACAGAAATGGATCTGTAATTTTTTACTTTTTACATTGTTAAATAGTGTTTCTTTCATTCCTGGTAATGGTGTTATGTTTGGTGTAGTCATTTAGCATTTTTTTTAGAAGTGGGTTGTAGAGTTTGAGCTCTTGTTTTGGGGAAATTTTATAATCTTCCTTAGTAGATCTGAAAGTTCCTTTTTATAATCCATTGTGCTTCCCAAAATTTTTGTAGAAACATTATTCTAATGCTGCAAATAAAATCTAGATTTTGTTGTTGAAGTCTCAGACATTATTTGGTAATGTGAGTATTGAAATACTACAACAAATTTGTGGGTATTATTTTTTGTTGTAAATGGAAGAATATTAATATCAAAATCATGTTTTACTATAGAAAAGTGTTCCATTTCATTTGAAAAATCAGAAAAAAGAAAAAATTAGAACCATTGTTGCAATTTCATTTTACTTGATTTCATATTTTGGATGTTTAAGAAAAATCATTGTAGTAAATTTGAAATTAATTTAAAAAGGGATATTACAGTGGTATTAGAATTGTGATCTTTCTAGCCTATAGGGTGAATTAATTTTTTTTGTGAATCATGGGTTTCTTCGAATCAATGTTTAAGAGTGGGAGACTAATACAGATCAACAATGCAAACAAGGTTTTGAAATGGTATAAAGAGTAAATATTTCTCATAGAAGATGAAAATAAGTGTCTTACATTTTTTGAGTATTTAGAAGTCAAAGGAATAACTATGCCCCAAGATAAGATGATCATCAAATTCTTTGAGGAATTCTATTTTTTTTTTATGATTTCTGGACTAAAGAATCCTTTTATGAGTTCTTCATATGGGCTAGAGAGGAGGAAGAACTAGAGCAAGAGGAAAAATTAAATTCATAAGTCATCAAGGAAGAACAAATGAAAGTTGAGATTCAGGACATCTTTGATCCAAACAAGGAGGAAGAACAAAAATATTGCATCCATCAGATTGGAGGTAAAAATTTCTTGGTTGAAAATATCAATTCAAATTATGATAATCATATGCTTTAGTCTAACATTCTTGAAGAACAAGATGGGAAAAACAATTTACAAGAAAATATGGAACAAGGAGATAAACAAATTGTCCTTTTAGAAGTTTCAATAGAAGAGATTGATAATTCTAGAAATTAAGACAAAATTATTGCTTTAGATGGTTCTAATATGGAGTCTTGGAGGCACACAAATAAAAATATTAAGATTATCTCAACAATATCTCTCATGGAAAAGAGGGATGAACATATATATTTCTAGCACCAGAGTGACACAACAAAATTATGGTAAAGTTTCTAGAACCTCTAGCACCACATTAAAGGTTGGTTTCTCAATTGGTACCTTAAGGTATGATAAAGGATCTCAAATTTTGGAATTATTACCTCTTCCAATTCCTTGGAAAACAATTTGTTATCAAGGAGAGCATGCAAGAATTGGTGATAGAATTTTGGATACAATGTGAAATATAAGTTATGTAGAATCTTTGTTTCAATTTTCCAAGTTTCCTTATAAATGGGATCCAGGTGATTTTTTGAAGATTAAGATTCAAAAGGGAACCATTGTTAACTTCTCTATATATTGCATTTGGTATCACATGGAATCCTTAATGCATACTAACCACTTTGTGAATAATCAATGTGCACAACTTATAAAACGTTCATGGGATCTAGGTATCACTATTGAGGATAAATTTATAGGTGATAGCTAGGAGAAGGTGGCTAGCTTGATATGCTTCAATCTTGGTCATAGTAGGAATAGTTGGTATCATTTGAATATTCAAAATTTTGTGACTAAATATCCTTTGGTGTTTTGGATCTCAAGATACCCACAAGATGGAGGATTTGTGAAGAAGAAGATACCATAAACTTATGGCATCTTGAAGGGAGGAATATTGTTTATCATTTGGAGTGAACAAAGGTTTGATAAAGACTTCTATACCATGAGTTTAGGAGCAGAAATGACTTACATCGTCCATATTATTGACATGCATGGGAATGCAACCTTTGAGGATTTTGACAAAAATATGGAGGTGATTAATTGATGCTTTGAGTTTTACATTTCTATTATATCATATCCCTTAGTAGAAGAGCATAGTATTTTAATGGATGATAATGAGGGAGAAAGTTGTTGGGGTTTGGAAGAATATGTTAGCTATGATATTCTCTAGTGAGCCTCATATTTTCTTGCCATCACTTACAAGTCAACAAAGGATATTTTTCAAAAGTATGCTCCTAGGAAATTCTATGAAGAGGATATTTTAGTGCATACCATTCATAGTGTATCATATTTTTATTGGGATTCCTTAATGCAATTGTTGGGCTCCATTCGATTTTGAGTGCAATAAGTTGACATATGCTACACTATGTGAGGAGGAGTTTCAAGATTTATTAATTAATGATCATTCACATGAGAAAGTAAATCAATGGAAGCAACTCAAGGAAAGTGGTAATTAGTTTAATATCATGCATCTCAATGGTTCATGTTAAAGACTTTCAATCCAAACAAAGAAAGAAGCTTCTACATTGATGGGAAGAACAAAAGAACCTTTGGTTAGGCTTGGGAATGTAACCATCTCATGTTATGTTATTTTCATTTTAGATTTCTTACAACTATTATCTATAGGATGTGATGTTAAGAAAATGGATTTTTTATGGTTATTATGCAAAGGAGTAGCTCCATGAAATTTGAAAGTATGGAGAGAAAAGGTTCAAGAAATGGTCTCAAATTCTTCTCAAAGAAACTTAGCTTGTTGAAGAAAATAGTTTATGGGTTTCTGATTTTGAATAATTTCAAAGGTGTGCAGATGTTTATGAAGATATTTTTCAACCTCATATGGCTTCCCAATAATTCAATATTAGTCATATTGATGAATATTACATAGGCTTTCCATTTTTGTAGTTGTTACATTAGTTGCATGTTGTTGATTTCGATAAATTCAATTATGAACAACTGTAGATCTTGATATGTTGGGAAGAAGTATCATTGCATGATGATTTTAGAAGGACAAAAATATTAGTAAAAAATAATCAATCCATCATAACATTAATTTAGAGGAGATATAGGGAAGTTGCTCCCATGGTGCAATATGTATGTGTTGTCTACAGGTTTCCAATGAAGTGGTGTGAAGATTTGTGGGTTTTGAGTATTGGGGAATGTGGTGTTGTTGTAGATCAATTTCATGATATTTTATATCATTTCATATTTTTATTCTCCCCACACATACTAGTTTTAGAAGTTGCGGTTTTAGTCTTTCAATTTGGAGTAGAACAATGTTGACAATATTGTGTGATTTGGAGTTCCTGTGAGTACTTGATGGGATTTATATGTTCTGGGAATTATAACATGTTTCTTACATGGGTATACGTGAAAATTTATAGTATTACTTGGGAAAATATTCAGAGTGATGAGTCACATAAATGGGGTGATAAGTTTATACTTGTAGATAGTATCGAAAAGAATATCAACTTTCTTTTAGATGTGTTGTTGTTTGCAAATTCAGTCTTGGGAGAATTGGGTTGTATGTTTTGCTGTTGTATGATGCTATTTTCCACTCCTCTATTATACTTTTACTATTATAGATTTTCACATGAAGCTAAAGGTCACATCTCTTAAGTTGAGGTAAAATATGGGTCTTTTGTTGTGCATTCTTACAATGCAAGTTTGGGTACTTGGGAGGTAAAGGAAGTAATTATTACCAAGTTATGCATTTTCTATTGTGAAGGATGCATTGCTGGTTATAAAAATTTCATTGAGTATGAAAAACAGATTTGTATCATCATCACTTGTTTCGGAAGTGCCAGGTGCAAGTTTCCTAATGACAATGCATCACTAGCTAGAGACCCAAAACAACTTGTAGGGTTAAAATTCAGATTTTGGAGGAGTATGTGCTGCTATTGTATGATGTTAATATCTACCCCTCAACTATACTTTTTTTTCTATATATTAGATTCTGAAGTTGCATACAACATCCATCAAGATGAGATAAAATTTGGAACAAATAGTATCCCCACAATTTTAAGATAAAAGGGGTAATTGTTTTTAAATGTATAATTATTTTGGAGGAGTATTCTTTTTCCCTAATAGTCCATTGTGTTGGATAAACCAAATCTATACCAATGGCTGTAAGGACTTTTGTTTTATCTTTCTTGGTGACCGTGCACATACATAGTTTTAGAGAAAGATTGAATGGGAGAGGTTGTTAATTAAAGGAGATGCTAAGTATGCTACAAATATACAAGTAATATGGGATATGACGTTGCATATTAAATATTTTTTTCAAGAAATTACACAACACAAGGACAATTCTTAGGGACTTTTCAAGATTCTTAATGGGAAGAAGCAACTTCATACAAATACAAGATCAAGGTTTGGTATGCAATTTGGTATGATTGATCAACTTGGCTACATGATCTTGGAGATTCACATTTTTAATTTCTTGAGGACAAGCAATTTTGGGAAGGGAGGACTTGTCATGTCCCCTTTTTCTAAAACATAGCCTTTTTCTAAAAATAGCAGTTCCTATTTTTAGTAAGTGTGGTTCCCCAAAAATAGTACAAATTAAGACAATTGGTTTGACTTAGAGATTAATATTTTTATTTGGTTATTTTATTAAATAAAAAAAATTTAATCATCAAATAAATATTATATTTGATTTATCATCCATCATGGGAGTGGGTTTTGATGGAGAAAAAAGGAAGGACATTATTGCTTATGACAATAGTTGTCAAAAATAATAATTATGAGAAATGGAAAAATTTTGGCAACTAATTGGGAAAGAGGAGTTACATAAAATTATTTCCCTCATTTTGGCATGAAATCTTGGTGCCCAAATTTGGCTTTTGAATGTGGATTACTTAAGGGAAAAAATCATCTTTTTCATTCATTCATTCATTGTGTTTGCTAATGCATTTTTGTTGTTCTTCAGAGGATATCAAACTTGTGAAGAAGGAGGCTCAAGAGCAAGATGTTTGAGAGTTTCCGAGTGCCCTAAGGATAGGAGTCAAAGGTTCAATATGGTGTAATCTTATGCAGATATTGCCATTATGTTGAATGGTGTAGTTTTTCTTTAGTTTTCAATGTGCTGTAGGTGTGGTGTGCAAGGGCTTGGTGTGAAGTGTTGGGAGAGTTTTTTCTTTATTTTGCTATAGCTTCTATGGCAGAAATGAATCTAAGATTTTTCTACTTTTTACATTGTTAAACAATGTTTCTTGCATTCCTCGTAATGGTGTTATTTTTGGTGTAGTCATTTAGCAATTTTTTTAGAAGTGGGTTGTAGAGTTTAAGCTCCTGTTTTCGGGAAGTTTTGTAAGCTACCTTAATAGATCTGAAAGTGCCTTTTTACAAGCAGCTATGCTGCCCAAATTTTTTGTAGAAACATTATTCTAATGCTACAAATTAAATCTAAAGTTTGTTGTTGAAGTCTCAGACATTATTTGGTAATGTGAGTATTGAAATATTGTAACAAATTTATGGGTATTGTTTGCTGTTCTAAATGGAAAAATATTACTATCAAAATCATGTTTTGCTACAAAAAAGTGTTCCATTTCATTTGAAAATTAGAAAAAAGAAAAAAATAGAATTAGTGTTGTAATTTCATTTTACCTAATTTCATATTATGGATGTTTGAGAAAAATCATTATAACAAATTTGAAATTAATTTAAAAGGGGATATTACATAGGTCCTTGAGGACCTATCAAAACCATCTTTTCTAGGCATTTTTATGGTTTTCTACACTTCCCAGATCCGCTAGTAAACCACTGTTTCAGTTTGTCAATTTTTGAGAATTTTTGTTTTATGCATTAGGTCTAATCACCCATTTAGTTTAGGCATTTTAAATCATTCCAAATTTATTTCAATATTAAAAATTATCAAATATGTAGAACAATTGTTTACATTTTTGAATCATTGCACAAGTTGGATAGATTAATTTTCATTTTGGAACACAATGTTAGTATCTTTCATTTCCATGTATGCCAAGAAAAAGCTTAGTAACAAGCATATTAGTCATTCTTCCAATATATTTCCTATTTATGAGAGTCTCTTAGTGCAAGAGAGTGAAATTGTGGACACATTCCTTAATTTTGCATTGCCTATCCTTCACTCATCCCCTAATATCTCTCCTTTTTGTGGGAATGATGTGATAGAAGAAGATGCAAGCATAAACATCATGTAAATCATAGTTTCTCTTCTCCTAATACCTCTCCTACTTGCGATGAAGGTATCTTGGTGTTAGAAGATACAATCATTGAGAGTCATGACAATCTTGTTTGCTGCTCTCCTAAAACTATCATACTTGGGAAGATATTATGGCACAAGAGGATGAGATCATTGAGAGTATTCTAGTGAAATGGGATGTAATCATAGAAAATCATGACAGTCATAGTTTCCCTTCTCCAAATATCTCTGCTATTTGTGAAGAATATATTTTGATGTTAGAAGATCCACTCATTGAGTGTCATGAGAATCTCGTTTCTCCCTCTCCTCAAAACTATCCTATTAAGGGAGATATCATAGCACAAGAAGATGATAGCATTGATACATGCATTTCAAACAATATAGTAATGTGGCTTCCTTAGATGAAGATGACAAGGTGACATTAGACTTCCCCTTGCTAAAAGATAATCAAAATAAGGATGTCTATTGAGGTTTTGAACATTAGATCTCCCTTGATTATTAGACCTCTTGAGAGTCCTCTAATCATTGGACCTCCTAAGAGTCCTCTAATCATTAGACCTCCTAAGAGTCCTCTAATCATTAGACCTCATAAGAGTCCTCTAATCATTGCACCCCCTAAAATTCCTTTAATTATTGGACCTCCCAAGTCATCTCCTAAGCCACTCCTTATAATAGGACCACCACAACACCAACCAAAACCTCTAGGAGCTATCGTAAATTTTGAAAGGAAACTTACTAGTAACAATGTTTCACAGCAATTGAGTTACCATATTGTTTCTCATAGGGTGAGTGAAGGATCATGGGGGTCCAAAAAGTGGTTGATGAAATAAAAAGGGTTTATTAAGAAAAATGTTAGCTTTCCACCAATATAAGATATTCCTTATTCAGAATTAAATAGATAATTATTATTTATTTTCTACATGCATTTTGACTAATGTCCCGATTGATAGGTTGATTGAAAAACATCTATAATTCTTAAACATTTTCACATTTTTTGAATCCAAAAGATGCAACACATTTTATGCTTCCAATACTATAGGATATAAAAAAGAAAAATTGAATTTCATAAATTTTTGACCAAGATATGGTGGTCAAACAAACAAGTTTTAATATTTTAAAAATACATTCTAATAAAAAATTCATAACTAATTATTTACTTGCAAAAAAATTACAAAAAAAATGTGATACATTTGTGCATGTTTCCTCTACGTTTATTGAAAGTTTCAAAAAAATATATTATTTTTTTCTTGTACTTAGGTTGGTCAGACATACACCTGCTTTTTATTTTTTCCTAAAAATTTAGTACCACTACATTGAAATTTTAAATTTTCACCAAACAAATTTACTTTTTTCCAAAAAAAAACTAGTTTCTTAGAAACTACATTTAGTTTTCTACAAATTCTGTTCTTACATATTTTTCAAATTATGTTAATAAAATTCAAATTTTTATGTCAAGTTTCCTAACTCTAGTTTTCTAATTTCTCATTGCCACTCAAGGGCCTAGTTTGGACCCTCATGATCCCACACTAACTCCATACATATAAAACAAGGCAACCACATTTACGATGCCTACTTCATTATCATTACCTCATCCTATCTTGCATAGTACTCCTCATTTGCCTTTACACAATGGAAAGGAGTATGATCTTGTTGAACAACTCAAAAATACTCCTACTAAGATATCCTTGTGGGATTTGATTCAAGCTTCACCTAATTACCATAAAATGCTTCAAAATGCCTTACAACAAGTTGTTATCCCTCCTAGTGCACAACCAAATGATGTAGCATCCCTAATTCAAGGTATGAACTTAGTCAACTTAGATATTACATTCCATCAAGATGTGTTACCTCCATTAGAAATGAAAAAACAAAATGAGGCTTTGATGATAGTGGCTAAAATTAATAAATGTGGAATAAAAAGAACTCATTGATAATGGTTTGACACTCAATGTTTGTAGTGTAAACCTTCTAGATAAGATTGGAGTGGAAAAGGCTATGATTGAACTTGATTCTTTATCTATTCGTGGATTCAATAATGTGGGAAAACAAACACTTGGTGTGATAACATTGCCTATTAGAGTTGGAAAGATCATATTGCAAACTCCTATCCACGTGATGCCTCAAGATCTTTCATACAATATTCTTTTGGGTAGACCATGGATCCATGAAATGAATGGGGTACCTTCAAATCTTCATCATTTAATGAAGTATGAATATAATAACAAGGTCTATACAATCAAGGTTGGCCCTCACCCAGATAGTTTTTTGCACACTAAGAAAGGTAAGGAAAGTCCTTTGAAAATATTGATACCAACTTCAAAAGTAGATCACGTGCAAGAGGAAGAAAAAGAAGAATATTGAAGAAGTCGCAAAGCTATTAGATGATGTTTTGGGTTCCTTATATTTTACACCTACGTCCATGGGAGAATAAAATATTACACACAAACTAAGAAAAGAGAAAGAAGCTACCATAATATCCACACAAGCCAAGTCATCAAAAGCACATGTGTCTACAAATTTTAGCAAAGAATAAGAAAAAAACACTTACACATCCACATATGAATAGTGCGATCATGAGAAACTACCAAATCCAAAGGAAATGGAAGAGATTTATGGAAGAGGTTACAAAATTTTTAAATAGCTTGGCTATTGGCCTCCTACAACGACTTAACAACTAAGCCCTTACAATTGAGATTTAGAAATTGGACATCTAATTTGAATAGCTATTTTAATCATCATGAAGGTGCATTTAATTTGTCAACCCAGGGACGTGAACTTGAAATGGGTCAGCACAATATGTGCACTAAGGATCCAAAGTAGCCATATTAATCCTACAGCTAAGAAAGACACAATACTGAAAGTAAATTACTTGGAAAGAAATAACATAAGTGTTAACCAAAAACTATACTAAGCTGAAATGCATGACATAAATGAAAATCTAAGTGAGAACACAAGAAACTACTCTATCTACTTTGGCTACAAGAATAGTTATAGAATGGAATTCTAGTGGCTGCAGGAACAGTCAGTGCCAAATTTTTAACTAATTATTGAATAGAAAATAACTAGGATAAAGGATGGAATGCTCACCAAGTGGGCCCCCTTGGATGAGTATCCCTTAAGAAAAAATGTAAAGTCAGATGCATGAACTTACAAACTCATTTTATTCATTAGAAAACACAAGTACAATAGAGCATCATGACTGTATTACAAAAAAACTAAGAATGCGAGTACATCATCAGATGAAGCAACCTCTTCTGAAGGAGCATTTGAGTCTTATTTATAGGGAGAAAAGCTACTAACTAATCACCTAGCAAGGAGGTCAACTCCAATAGATTAGGACACCACTTTAGGGAAAGCATAAAAAGTGGAGAGGCAGTTATGCTTGTGCAGAATCTGGTCAGACGTGCTCACCTTAATGTAGATTTAGCACAATAGTAATACCTATATTCACTTAACGGACAATTAAGTCCATTTACAAGGTGGTTACAACTTCAATTTGAATGAGGAATCTCCTGCCATTAAGATTCTTTCCTTCATTGACCTTTGAATGACCATCTTGTTGACCGTTATGGTGAATGACAAGCTGGCAGAATCTTCCTTTAATTTTGTAGGCTACTAATTATATCTGCAAGACAATATTAGTATGCACACAAATTGTATATTTGTAACTATATTAAAGTAGCATTCATTAATCCAAATTTAAAATCAACACAAATAGTTCATATAGCATGTCAATGTCATTAAAGATTGTAAAAATAAGCTTATGCCCAATGTCTATGGTTTTGAGGAGATATCATAAAAAGATCAATATCTAAGCATCAAAGTCTATGACAACTATGGGAAATAGACAATAAAATTCTATTAAAATTGAGTCATAAACTAGATTCATCACTCCCCCAACCTAAGACTTTGTTGGTCCTCCAGCAGAAGAAGAAGGGTTGTTCCTTTGCTTTGTTAATTCCTTGAAGTTTGCAACTGCCAGTTGTCCTACATCTATTTCTACATTTTATGAATTATGGTCCCAATAGAACCCTTGTTGTTTGTCCAATCTGCTCCATCTCTATCTCTCTACAGCTATATCATACTGGTAGTGTCTGAAATTTGGCACATGCCATAATAGAATAGGTGGTTGAAAAGTTAGTGGGAGCCAAAATTGTTTCTTTGTCCTTCTGATTTGTATATATCCGTCAACTCTCTTAAGTGTTGCAACATAGTTCTACATAGAGTGAGGCTCAACTTGTTTTAACTCATCAGTTAGGTTGTTCCACCTTTGTGATAGGTATCCCATCACAAATTCTCCTTTGGTTTTTGCTACCTCCTCACATTCTTTATAAACATCCTCTCTCTTAGACAGGATCTTATCCCCATAGCTTGGTCTGTAGATAATTTTTTGCCAATCCATGAAAATGCTCCTTGGATTCCTAGATTTAGCCCTGACAGGTAGGGGAGTGTTGAATTCAATTTGCATATAAGTCCTAAATTATTTTCCCTAACTAATCTCATTTTGTATCTAAGACATGAATGTCCTTAATTGGACATCCCCAACATACAACAGTGGATTCCAATCATGGTCTTGGGTCACTAAATAATTATGTAAGTAAAATTTACACAACAAATTCTTCATTTCAGGAGGAGCAATCTGATAAGCATTGAAAAATTCAAGAGGAGTCTCAATGGAAGGATTCAAACCTGAAACAATCCTTGCCAGTTTAAAAGAAAGATGCTTCCCCTTCAAATACAGGGCATAGACCCTTGGAGGAGTTCTACATTCTAATATCTGAGGTACTAAGACTTCCATCTCATCCACCTTCTTCTTTAGAGTAGCAATTTTTGCATCCTTATCTTCAATCTCCTCATCTCTCTTTTGAATTTCTTTCTTCAACCTGTGTTTCTCCTCTTTCCATTCTTCTTCCCTTCTTTGCATCTCTTTCCATAAATTCATAGCTACCATATGCATTGAAAAATTAGAGGGTGTGTGTATTCCTACCAAAATTTCCCCTAGAACAGATGCTTGCTCTTCCTGTAGCACTGGTTGCAAGAATTCTTGCTTCTTCTCTTGCTGCAAGAGCTCTTGATTTTCCTCAAACTCTTGACATTCAACTTGTTCAACAATATCAGCAAGATCTTCCAGCGTTATGTTTGTTGCCTCCTCAAATATGTCCTTTTCCTCGACATTTACCTGCCCCATTGGGGAGTACTTCAACAACCTCATATGGTCCAAGCCACCTTGTCTGCAATTTTCCTATATTATCATGATACCTTGAGTTGTAGAGTAGGGCCCAATCTCCTAGTTGGAATTTCTTATCTTTAATGAATTTGTCATGCCACTTGATTCTCTGATTATGCACTACCTTTGTATGATGCAAGGCTACCTTCCTCATTTCATCCAATGCATTCAACTGCATGATTCTGTCTCTTTGTGCTTTAGAGATTTCCAAGTCCATTGCAGTCCTAAGAGTTTTATACTCAAATTCAATGGGCATCATAGTTGTCTTTCCATATAGCAACTCAAATGGTGTGAAGCCTGTAGTTGTTTTCCAAGTTGTCCTATAGGCCCAGAGAACTTCGGGAAACCTCTTTGCCCAATCTTTCCTATGAACAACCACTATTTTGGTCATAATGGCTCAATTTCCCTGTTAGTCACCTCAACTTGTCCATTGGCCTGAGGGTGATAAGGAGTAGACTTCATGTTCCTTATGTTGTACTCATTGACCAGTGCTGCAAAAAGGGTTGATGTGAATTGAGCCCCTTGATCAGTCACTATCTCTCTTGGAACCCCATATTGTGTGAAAATATCCTCATAAAGAAATTCAACAACCTTATTATCTCTTGCATGCTTCATGGCCTTGACTTCTACCCACTTAGTTACATAATCAATGCATACCAAGATATAGGACTTACCATTGGATGGAGGATCAATGGGTCCTACAAAATCTAATCCCCATTTGTCAAATGGAGTGATTACTACCTCAGGATAAAGGGGCATCTCATTAGATTTGGTTGGCCAACCCATCCTTTGGCATCAATCACACTTTCTTGTATATCTCCCTGCATCCTTGTGGAGTGTTGACCAATAATATCATGTATTCAAAATTTTCATTGTTGTCTTGTTGGCTGCAAAATGTCCTCCACATGGTTTGTTGTGGCATGCATGCAAAATATTATATGTCTCATCTTCCCTGACACATCTCCTCATGACATGGTCTGGCCCAGTGTAAAACAAACATCCTGCAATCAATGAAAAAGGAAATGATTTTTCAATGAGCACCCTTCTCTATTTTGGAGAGAAGTGAGGAGGAACTCTCCCTGTGACCAGATAGTTAGCTATGTCAACATACCAGGGTGTTTGCACACTAATGGAAAATAAGTGCTCATTAGGGAAAGAGTCATCTATGACCTAATTATCCTTTGATATAGTCAATCGTGAAAGAAATTCTGCAACAACATTGGCGTTTCCTGGTTTATCCATAATGGTTATATCAAACTCTTGCATCAGCAACAACCATCTTGCGAACCTACCTGATATCAAAAGTCTATTCATGAGATACCTAATGGCTGCATGATCTATATGCACAAAGATTTGATAGCCTGTTATGTAGTGCCTGAATTTTTTGAGGGCATAGATTATATCCAACATTTCCTTTTCTGTCACTATATAATTGAATTCAACCCCTTTCAAGTTTTTGCTGACAAAATAAATAGCATTTTCAATAGCTCCTTCTTTCTGCCCTAAGACTACTCCTATGGCATAGTATGATGCATCTGTATGGATGTGGAAAGGAAGCTCCCAATTAGGACCTTTGAGTACAAGAGTATGAGTCAAAGCTTCCTTCAAATTAGAAAATGCCTTGTCATAGTCTTCAGTCCACTGAAACTCAATAGCTTTAGTGAGAAGAGTATACAATGTGCTACTATTTTTCTAAAATCCTTGATAAAATTCCTATAGTATCTTGCATGGCCTAGGAAACTCCTAACGCCTTTTTGTTTTGCAGGTGTATGTAGATTTGTGGTCACCTCAATCTTTGTAGGATCTACTTGAATTCCTTTGTGAGAGATGTAGTGGCCAAGGTCCACACCTTCCTGCATCATCATGAGACACTTTTCATTGTTTAGAGATAGATTGTTGTCTTGAAATATCTGTAGGAATCTCCTGAGATTCTCCAATGCTTCATTGAAATCAGCACCATAGGTGGTAAAATCATCCATATAAATTTCCATGCAATCATGAGAGATATCTAAAAATATGCTAATGACTTCCCTCTGAAAAGTTGCAAGTGCATTGCATAAGCCAAATGGAAGTACTGACTAGGAATAGGTCCCCCATGGATAGGTAAAGGTGGCCTTCTCCCAGTCCTCTAGTGCAATTTGGATCTGGTTATAGCCGCTAAATCCATCTAGGAAAGAAAAGTACTGCTTGCCTACAAGTGAATCTAGAACTTGATCTATGAAAGGTAAAGGAAAATGGTCTTTTTTGGTGGCAACATTGAGTTTCCTGTAATTAACAAAAACTCACCACTTCCTCCCTTTTTGGAAACAATCACCAATGGAGACACCCACTGGCTATCTGAAATGGGGTAGATGAATCTTGCATCCAACAATTTTTGTAGTTCTCCTTTTACAATTTCTCTTAGTGCAGGGTTAATTCTTCTTTGTGGCTATCTTGCTGAGGTACAATCATCTCTGATGTAAATCCTATGAGTTCAAAACTTAGGGTCCAAGCCCTTCATATCATGATAGTCCCATGCAAATGCATGTTGGTGGGTTCTCAGTAAGTTTGTCAATGACAACTGTTGTTCTTCACTCAGTTTGTTGTTGATATGCATGTATTTTCCTTTTGTCACTTGCACTTGTGCAGTTATCTCTACCATAGTTGTTTCACTAATGATTGGTACCCTAATTTCATGTGGTAGCAATGTATGAGACATACCTATTACTGTAGGAAGAGTGGTTGCAGGAAGAGCAGACATAATTGTCTTGACTGGAGCAACAAAATGAGAGGATGATGCTTCCTCCACTTCTCAGTTATTTTGAATTATGTTAGACAATACTCCATCTTCCTCTTGAAGTTGCATGGAAGAGTTTCTACCTAACATCATAAGTTGTGCCACAAAATTAACTTCCTTGAACTCTTCACCAACATGTGGCCATATAGAATTATCCAGATTATGGGATGGCTGAGTAGGAGGGTAGAGAACAAGCTTCTTGGTGCTCTTTCCATCAGAAATGGTCATGTCTCATGTCTTGCATCAAATATATGCATCTGTTGTTGCTAAGCATGGTCTTCATAGAATGATAGGGTACCCTCAGAGTGTGGCTTTAGGAAAAAGAATCATGAAATCTACTAGGTACTCTCACGAGTCCAGAGTTACCACAAGGTCCTCTACTACACCATCAGGTTTAATAGTTGAACTATCAACAAGCTACAGGATAGTCAGAGTAGGTCTCATACTTGCAACATTTAGTTGCTACAGGATATTCTTGGTCATTACATTTATTGCTTCTCCCAAATCAATCAGAGCATTTTTTATTTGGATCCCATTTATGACAACTCCTACCACAAGACTCCCTAGGGCATTGTATTTGGGAACAGTCACTTTCCCAAGCATAATGTCAGCTAGCTATCCCACCACATGAACTGTAGTGGGTTATTTCTTCTTCTTGCCGAGCTTCTTAAGGAATGCTTCCTTGATTTCCTTACCATATATTGGAATATATTTTATGGCTTGAAATAGAGGTATCTGGACACATATATGCTTCAATTGATCTAAAATGTCAAAATTTGTGTTCTCCTTTTCTTCCTTCTCTTTCATAGTTTCCAATATTTGAGGAAATGGGGGTGTTTGAGCAGTCTACTTGACTGGGACAAGTTTAGGATTCTTAGGTGCACTTGGCTGAATGGGGGGATTCAGAGGCTCCTCTTCTTCCATAGGAAGCTCAGTGACAATAGGTGTGGAAGGAGCTGACAAAGTAGTTCTTGAACACAAGTAGATGTCACTTACACTCATAGCATATGCAAGGAATGGATTTGGATCAGTAGAGTATGATGGCTACTACTGTGATTTGTTATTTGGGTTAGGTGTGGGTTGAGCTGGTAGCTGGGTAGGTCTGGGTGTGTTTGAACTTGAACTAGCAGGAGGAGGCATTATAGTAGGTTGTTGGGGCTGAGAACGTGGTTGCATGTAACTATTTGTCTAGTTTGGCCATTGTTGTCCTCCCCTCCATGAGATGTTTGCTACCAATTTCTTGGAGGTGGTTGCCAATTTCCTTGGAATTGTTGCCAATTCCCCTGAGGTTGCTTCCACTGGGGTGGACAATTTTGGTGACTAAGCCAGGCATTTGGAGGGTTTTTCCAAGGCTGTGGTGGATATCCTCCATAATTGGATGCATATGGGAGCTGCCATTGGTTACCAGATGAATAGGAATTGAAATATGGCCCAACAAAAGAGAGTGAATCTAGTGGCATACCTTGTCTTGGAGCCCATGGCCTCCTTTGTGCAATGTAATAGACTTGGTCATCTTCACCCTGGATTGGCTTGAACTCAGCTGGAATCTGCTTGCTTTCAATATTAGCTATCATCCTACATTTGCAGTCCTTCTTCTTTTGTTTGCAATGGGGGCAATACTCTGCCAACATTGCCTCTACCTCCTCTTGTTTCTTTTTGGCTTGAAGTGTATCCAGTTGAGTAGCTAGATTGTTTATAATGTCTTTCTTGAAATCTTCCAGCAAGTGAGTAATCTCCATTCTTGAAACTCCATTAGCAGATGACTTACCCATAGAGGATTGGTAAGCTCTCCCTTTCTTTAAAGTTTCCCTAGAGTAATTTTGGCATATCTGCTTGATATTCTCCCAAGGAACTTGGGAGATATTCCCTCCTCCCATTAGGTCCAAGGCATTAGTGCAACTGTCATTAATTTCTCTTAGGAAAAGTAGCTTTTGTGATTCTTCATTGAGTGTATGGTGTGGAGATTTCTACAAACAAAACATAAACCTTGCAATATAATCCTCCAAGCTCTCATCTTCCTTTTGTTGCATCCTGGAAATGCCATCTCCTCTCATGTCACTGCCCCTGCAATACTCCTTGTATTTCTCAAGGAATTTTGTCTTCATGCCCTCCCAAGTATCCACAATATTTCTACCTAGGCTCATGAACCATCTTAATGTAGCTTCCTTCAGGGTGGTAGTAAATAGCTTAAGCCTATGGGAATTGGTGGTATAGTCATAACTCCTACAGAGTATGTCAAACTCGAACAAGAAAGTATCAAGATCTTTTGTGACAAGTCCATAAAACATAGGAAGGATTGAAGCAAGGATATTTTTGAGGTTGTCAACTTCATTCTAATTGAAAATGGGGAAATGAAAAGTTGGTTGGTTAGGTCTGTTTCTATTTGCATCACCCATGCCTTCCTGATGTAGTTCCAAAGCAAAGGGATTCTCAAGCTGATTTTGGTCTTTAGAGGAAATTTCAGAACTGGTCAAATCATGGAATGCATCAACAAATGGGTGTAATTCTTCTTCTTCTTCTCTTGGAAGATTCAAAAGCTCATCTAGCTAGAATGGATCAGGGTTATTAGGAAGGAATCTCCCATGAGCATCTCTCCTCCTTCCTCTATGCATACAATATCAACTTACTATCAGCCAACTCACACAAAGAATTGGAAAAAGAATGGTGGATCATTACTTTCCTACATGAGGGGATATACTAAAAACAAACTTTCAGAAATACTACAACAAGAAAACTATTGATGACTCTAAAGATCTCCCTAGTTTGACACCATCCCCGAAAATGATGCCAAAATTTTTGGCCTCCTATAATGCTTTAACAACTAAGCCCTTACATCTATGATTCAGAGATTGGAAATCTAATCTAAATAGCTATTTCAATCATCATGAAGGTGCATTTAACTTGTCAACCCAGGGATTTGAACTTGAAATGGGTCAGTACAATATGTGCACTAAGGATCCAAAGTATCCATATTCATCCTACAACTAAGAAAGACATAATACTAAAAGTAAATTGCTTGGAAATAAATAACATAAGTGTTGAGCATCAACCAACAACTATACTAAGCTAAAATGCATGACAAAAATGAAAATCTAAGTGAACACATAGGAAACTACTATTTCTGCTTTGGTTGCAGGAACAGTCATAGAATGGAATTCTAGTGGTTGTAGGAGCAGTCAATGCCAGATTTTTAACTAATTACTAAATAGAAATTAACAACTAGGCTAAAGGATGGAATGCTCACCAAGTGGCCCCCCTTGGATGAGTATCCCTTAAGACAAATGTAAACTCAGATGCATGAACTTATAAACTCATTTTATTCATTGGAAAATACAAGTACAATAGAGCATCATGACTGTATTGCTGAAAAACTAAGAATACAAGTACATCATCAGATTAAGCAACCTCTTTTGAAGGAGCATTTGAGTCTTATTTATAGGGAGAAAAGGTATTAACTAATCACCTAGCAAGGCAGTCAACTCCAAAAGATTAGGAGGACACCACTTTAGGGAAAGCATAAAAAGTGGAGAGGAGGTTATGCATGCACAAAATTTGGTCAGACATGCTTGCCTGAACACAGATTTAGCACAATAATAATTCCTATATTCACTTAACAAACAATTAAGACCATTTACAAGGTGGTTACAACTTCAATTTGAATGAGGAATCTCCTGATGTTGAGAGTCTTTCCTTCATTGACCTTTGAATGACCACTAGTTGACTGTTATGGTGAATGACCAGCTAGTAGAATCTTCCTTTAATGTTGTAGGCTGGTAATTATATCTACAAGAAAATATTAGTAGACACAACAATTGTATATCTATAGCTATCTTAAAGTAGCATTCATTAATCCACATGTAAAATCAACACAAATATTTCATATAGCATGTCAATGTCATTAAAGATTGTAAAAATAAGCTTATGCCCAATGTCTATGATTTTGAGGAGATATCATAAAAAGATCAAGATCCAAGCATCAAAGTCTATGACAACTATGACAAATAGACAATAAACTTCTATCAAAATTGAGTCATAAACTAGACTCATCATTGGCTGTAATGAAAAAAGATGTGGTGCTTGAGAACAAGGTATTTGTGTCCCTATAGAACCTAACACATAGGAAACAACTAGTGGTCTTGGTTATTTTCCCTCGAAAGAAATAAAAACATCAAAGAAACCTTCACTTAATATCAATGTCATCATGTAAAACACCCCTAGGACATCTTGAAACACATGTCTTAGTAACATGATTGGTATTCATTAGATTTTACACCCTCCTTTATGGGATAGTACAAAATATCGTAATCTAAAGAGTCTAGTATATGTATGCCACCTTATACTAAGCAAGAAATATCTTTGTCACAACAGAAATACACATCTTCTACTATTGAGCAAGACAATACCATGTCAAGGCTTCTCCAAGCCCACTTGATATCTCTCCCTCTAAGAACATGAAATAAATTTTACAACAAAATATCATTTTGTGCATATCATAGAGGTCATGGTCATTCTACTAATGAATGTAAGGATTTGAGTGATAAAATTCAACATATTAAGGATTGTGGTGCTCTTCCTTGTGTTGATGCACCTATTTCCTCTAATTGATACTGATTTTGATCCTATCATGTTTCTCATCACTATGTGGCAATGGTAGCTTTATGTGTTTTTCCCATTTCCATGCATGGTAGTACAATATTTGGTGCAACAATATTTCTCTTGACAAAAACATGATAGTTCTTGATGGTTGTATTTGTCTCTATGATTGGGGGTCAAGGATAACTAGTTTTGGGATGTGTGCATTCTTTCCAAGGATCATGTCTTTCTCTACTTAAAATACCAACATAGCAAGTATGTTGACATTTTAAGTGGGGCGGATGTTGTCCCCCATTAATTATTTGCATGTACCTTCTTAGTGATGATAACATACATCTCCTAGGAAGTGTGACCATTAGATTGCCACTATTCCATTTTGGCATTATTATTTGCATCCCCTGAGGTGAGTTTCTTGCTCCACTTTTTTCATGGAAGTTGAATTTAGTGTAGCTTTAGCATAGCATATTGATCATGTTGTGGCACCTTATCAAAGTTATCATGAGGTATAACTTTGGTATGGTTGATGTATGAGAGCATGTAGACCTAGCATGACTTTCCCATCACCACTTGTCTTGGGGGCTCACCTAGTGGACTCTAGGTTTCACTAGCCCTTGTGAGCATATTTTTCATGGTCACCAGGCATAAAACAACTTGCTCACCTATGGAGCCATGTGTTTCATAAGTGATTTTACATCCTTATGAGTGTATTTGATGGACGTGGCATAATGCAACTTACTAGTCTATCTTTCTTTGCATTAATTTTGACATTGTATGTTTGTGTATCTTGTCTTGTTGCTTCATATCATACATTCATGTGTGTCCCTTTGTGCTAATGTTGGGTTTCCATGGGATCTTGATCATGGGGGTTTGTGCAAGCTCCTTGATCTTTGTCATCCTATCCCATCAACATTTGTGCACTTGGACCCCTCTTGACGTATATTTGTATACTTTAGTGTGAGTGTGAGTGTGAGTGCAAGTTCATACTCGAGCACTGAAGTGGGGGCTAAATGTAGTGTAGAAAAATGTACACCTTTACATTTTCACACTATGTATGGGTCCCTTAATTAATTGGACTTAATTAAGCCTCTAATTGGCCCAATTATTTATTTAAAAGCCTGATTAATCCTATATTCTGAAAGGGAAACTTATATTAAACAATTGCAAGCATTAATTAAATTATCTTGAAATTGGTAAGTTCTAAGTTTGGGGCCTATGACCCATTCAACCAAGGGTGAATGGGTCCCCCTTAAGTTGAGGACCCTAAATTTTAATATGTTTTTGGCAATATTTTTATGATTCAAATTCAATTTGCTATGGTCAGATTTTGATGTTTAATTTTTGGGAAATTAGAAAATTAACTATAAATACAAGGTCTTTTTATCAATTCAAAACATCCAACAAGAGGACAACTTTCATATAATAAAATATTAATGTCAAGAGCATTGAAGAGAATATTTATCATTCATCTACAACAACATTTCAAGATCCTATCATGATGTCAAAATTATTTGCATTCATGCATGTTTTTGGAGCTAACATCGTGATGTAGATTTCAAGCATTCAAGTCAAGATTCAAGCTATCAAATCAAGGATCCAATCAAGCCATTTCATGCAAGATCAATACCTTGGAGAGATGTGTTATATTTCAATCCTCTAAGGATCTATATTCAAGGTGTTGGTGAGTTGCAACATAACATTGTTCATTCATCATTCCTTCCATTCATGTTTCATTTCATTTCAAGGTTTAATTACCAAAATGGGGTTTAACCAAGGAAAACCCCCATTCACCAAAAACAAAAAAAAACTCCTTTCTTTGTGTTTGCAGATTTGTAGGTGAAGAAGGATTGAAGATTGATCAAAAGTGCAATTTTGCAAAGTTGTCAACATTGTCATCAAGATACAAAAACTCAAATCCTAAATTTATTTCCAACCTTTTGATAGTGAAACCTGGGGCAATCAAAAGCTTAGATCCACTTCCAAAGGACCCTGAAAGTTGAGTAGAAATCCCTACAAAGACTCATTCAACCTAGGGTGAATCTATCCCAAGAGGACACTCAATAACTACTTTTGGTGATAGGTGCATAAATTCATAACCTTGTCAGATCTACTAGATCTTTGTGGATTATGCTAAATTAAGGTTTTAAATTGTTGTTTCAAGAGTTACATTGCACAATTGGGTTTATTTACTATTTTTAAATTTTCTCCCAAAAGTGCATTTTAGGCTAATTTACCTCGTCCTAGGTCATAAGGAAAACAACAAGATCTCCATCAAGAATGACTAACCTAAAGGTTGAAAGTCAATGTTTCCCTAGGGGATCTCTTTTTCCTAATGAACTAGGGAAGATAGGTGCATCCTACCCCCATTCCACATTCTATTTTAGGATCACACCCATTTTCCTACATTTCAGGTAATAACCTACTATTTGATAATTGCATTTACCACCTTATCCATAACTTAGTTCAACATATCTTTGAGAGATAGAGAAAGGGTTAAGGTGATTCCCAATCACTTGAAATTTTATTGGGGCCTCCCTATTGCCAACCTTTATTAGTAATTTAGTCCATGGGATGATCTTTCCTACTTAAAATCATTTGTTTGTCGATAATGAATTTTCAAAAAAAGGTTGGACAATAGTAATCAAAATTAGACAGGTGGTGTAGTTGGTTAATGGCTTTGGGTTCCTCCCATATAGGTCCCGAGATCGATTCTCTTTGCTTGGATTTGGAGGATTTTTTGTGGTTAGGGCCCATCAACAACCCCCAAGGGACTAGTCTCACCTTAGCTCGCCTCCTCCTCCCCCAAAAATTGGCTCCTAAAGTAAGACCAAGGAAAGGGTGGTTGAGTATCATTGGGCTAAGCTAGATATCTGAGCGCTTGTTGCAAGTATCGGGGATGTCCCTAAGTCATCAAAAAAGAAAAAATAGAGGATGTTAAATTTTTATTTTATTTTAAATAGGGAAAATAGTAATATTTTCATCAAGTTGAGTTTCTAATAAAACTTCTTAATTTTGGAGGGTCAAACCTTTAATAGGTTCAAGAGAGGCATGTAGACCAAAACATAATAGTTGTTTTCAATAGAAATGAAAAATAAAGGAAGAGAAATAAGACATCCCTATTTAATAGACTCTAAAGGGGTAAATAAAAAAACAATTATTCATTTACACTAATTTGGGTAGAGGCACCTCAAAAAAGTATTTTAATATATCTACAAAAAGTATCCCCAAAATCTAATGCTCTCAAGTCCAAAAGGACAAGGGACACTCAATCTTATTAAATACCTTCTCAAAATTAATCAAATCCATAAACAAATTTGATTAAGAGTCTTTCGCTCATAGAATTTCTTATAATCTTGTGATGAGATTATCTAGGATATAAATTTCATTGAGAAAACCAATTTATGTAAGAATTTTAGAAAAAAATATTGTGGGACAAATTTACCAAGATGACATCCCTTATATTTTAATTTGATTGTTTTCACTAGCCCTAGGGACAAATTTCTTTATAAACTTCCAATAAGTAAGGAGTAACCCATTCCTTGTTCACCTTGTATAATTCAGTAGGTAACCATCCATTACACCCTAGGGATTTATCACTTCCTAAAGAAGTAACAACCTTTCTAATCTCCTGTAAAGAGATAGGTACATCTAGAGTATTAACAATTATACTTTCAACTAATGGGAAAACATATTCCTAATGAGCTCCCTAGCCTTGAAAACATCTAATCCTCCACCTCCAAAAGTGAAAATATCCTTATAGATGAACTTCGAGAAAATTAACGAAAATTTTAGATCATACTCTTTATTTACTATTAGAGGAGATTATAGTTTCTTGCAACCATACAAACTTAAGGGTGCATTGAAGAAGAGCACAATAAGGTTCTAATGACAAAAGGTCATGCCTATACTTACAAAAGATTCTAATAACATATTTCTTATCCTAAGCTTCAAGACCATGGATATTCCAAATAATTATCTTCATATCACAATAATGAATAGGGATAAGAAAATTAAGGAGGAGATCCTCCACTCCTACATAATATTTCAAAGCTAGTTGGAAACTTAACGTCCTTTTCCTCCTTTAGAGGATATAATTAATTGATGGTCTTTTATGGAGCTCTCAATATCATAGGTAATAGGGATATGACCCTCCAATTCCATAATGTCCTATTCATATCTTGACCTCTTAATAAATGACCCCTTCCCAATACGTTTGATAAGTTTGATGACATGGGACCTATGATTAAGGTTCATACAAGAAGGTTGGAAGCTAATTTTCATTTTCAAGAGATTGTCACCTTGATAAAATCCTCCTTTATTTTCTAAACCTTAGGAGGATAGGGTAGCTTTTTAGGGAGAACCAAGTAGAGTACTATATTTAGGTATTATTTAGCCCTTATCACCTCATAATCATCATTATCACACAAATTAGGTTTTTCAACTATAGGGATCAATGTAAACTTATTGGTTTCAGTTTTCATTATCATAGAATCATTATTAGGGAGATGACAAGGGTTCTAGTCCTTTCATTATTTTAAGGATTCTTTTGGGGATCTACAATCTAGGACATTTTTTCCTCGCATGAACATCCTTTTTACATAAAAGGAAAGACCCTAAACTTTCAAGACTATTGAGTTTATGAGAAACTACATTATTATGCATTTAAAATTCAATAGAGTTTGAAGAACTCAAAAAGGGGTCCAAATAAATAAGAACCTTAACATTTATGTGTGGGAATGGTGACTTAGTATCTTCAAACTTGATCATTATTCTACTGGTTTTAATAGTTGAGGTCATAAAATCTACACATGAGGGGAATAATATAGATTTTCATCCATCTTAGAGATGATTAGAAAACCACCTCTTCAAGCTGAGAAATAGGGTCCTAGGATAGATGCCTAAAGATAGATTTTCCCACACTCCAAGTTTTTTTGAAATCACTTTTTTCCATATTACTAATTAAACAAAACTAATCACTTTTATAACATTCTACACATGCTCATATAAAGCCCTAATCAATCCTAACTAAAAATAATAATCATAAAAAATTGAAGGAAGAGCTTTTTTATTCAAGAAAACAACGAAAAGCACAATATTTTAATCTTTGCTCTTCTTTGTTAATATATTTTTGCATTGCATCATTTCAGATAAGTTTTAGACCTACAAGGATCTTACCTCAGTTGAATTCTAATGGTTGGGATTCATAAATCTCAGATGTTGCTTCTTTAGGGATCACCACATTGTCATTTGAAATTAAGGCATTCTTGTAAGATTTATCCCCATTTCCTCAATTTGTGTTACCTTTCCCTTTGCTAGTGGGAAGGGACATTTCCATAAACCACGTGAACTATATGCATTACCATTACTATAATCCTCTCTACAAGGAGTCATAATTAGAACCCTAAAAATTCACCAAACTTAAATGTGAATAGAACAATATTTACCAACTTGAACACAGTTAATGAACAAACACATACATACCAAAATCAACAAAAAAAAAAAGAAAAAGAAAAGAAAAAAGATAGGAGAAGAAAACCAAATGACTATGGAAAATGACTTTTCATCTTCCTTAAGTAAGATCTTTTTCTTCCTCTCACTCAAAATTCTATAATCACTTACCACCATAACATTGTTAGTTCTCGCAAGAGGTGAGAATACTAATACATTAATTGGATGCAATTTCTTTGACTTATTTAGTCAATAATCAAACAAAATTTAAAAAGTTGAACAACAATATTATAGTGTACAATTAATTTTATTATTTAATAATTTAAAAATATCATTTATTTATTTTCCTATTGATTCATGTTGGGAACAATGAGTACGAATAAAATTATTATTTATTTATTTTAATACATTAATTTCTTTGTGATAAAATTTCAACTACATTAATAATGCAAGTCTTATTTAAACTTTACGTTTTGAGGTTCAAATTTCAACTCTATTAATGCTTTGTTGCTACTATAATGACATTGAACACTATTATAGCCATTCGAATAGTCCTGTTGTATTGTGAGATGGCAAAGTAAATCAATATGAAAATTAATTATGCCTTTAGTAAAATATTCTTCTATAAAACTACATTGACTTATAAATTATAAATTATTAAAAAAAAAGGACTTACACTAAATATAATTATGCACTAAATATACTTAATTATATGTTTAATAAAAATATTCACATTTATTGAAATAGTGCACTATTATCTAATATCATTTTATTACTTCGTTGTAAAAGATGACTAGTAAGAATTTAAGTCATCTACGATTAATGATTCATAATTATTACAACAATACACTATTTATGCAATCTAATAGCCACTAACCTTCATTCCAACTACAATTTCAACTATCAAATTGCTAGTATGAACCAAATACAATGCAATCAAACACACTGTTGATTCAAAAGTCATATTTTCATGACTTTAATTTGAAACTATTTAAGTTCTCAACTACACATTCTAACAATTCTATTACCCTACTCGAAAAAAAAATTACTCTTTCACGATCTTTATCTCCACTAAATTTGCAATCTAATCAAGACCCATAAACACAATACATCTATTATTAAAATTCAACTCTTGTACATTATTTTACATGTAACTATAATCTAAGTGGTAGTAGAGAAGTGATGTTTCTAAAGATAAGGACGTAAAGATATGACGTTCCTAAGAAGGAAAGTAACTAGGATAAGGCGAACACATGCAAACTCAAATATAAAACGTCCATATTCCTCTTAAAAGAAACATGGTTTGAATATAGACCCGATATCGTGGCAGTGTTTGCATGGTCTGTCTTAATCGGGCGTTTTCTATATAACATTATCAAATATGAAAATCAATATTATAATTTTCAATTACTAGAATTTGTATAAACAAGTTGTTTTGTACCTTTTTTATTTTTGACTTTTAATTGTTTTTAAATTTGTATTCACTAGAATTTTTATTTTAAAAGCAATTTTTTTCACTTTTGAATTTGTTTGTATTTTAGATGTTAGCATGCTATTTTTTTTTATATTAAATAAGATTTTACACGTGTTTGTATTTCATATAATCAAAGCAACTTTTTTATTTAAAAAATTACTTTTTTCACATTTCAAAATTCTAATTCACCTTTAATAATAAAAAGGGACAACTTTTTTTATAAAAGAGGTTAATTGAAAAAGAATCACATTAAATGAGCATTAGCACACACCCTTGAACATCTAGGACATTTAAAGAAGCACTCACATATATACAACAATGATAAGACTTTCATTGCTAGACCATAAATAATGTAGGAGATCACACTTTGCACATATGGTTCATCATATGCATAAAACTATTGAGTCATTACAAAGATTTGACTAAGGTAGATCCTCAAATATGGTACAACACTATTTTTGTCTACAATAAACATTTTTAATACAAATATAAATAAATTTGTTAATGATTACAATTTTTTATTAGCAAGCACAACTACAGGGGGCTGTAAGCATGAATTTTGTAAGGGATGTTCTCTGGTATGGACTTTGTTATGGGTCTTTGGTTATCATGCAAGTTTGTTAATTACAGAGTCAATCTGTTTGCCAATTTACTAATTTATATATATATATATATATATATATATATATATATATATATATACTGTCTTTTGTTTAAAAAATAAATAAAAATTTAATTAGAAAATTGTAAAAAATATTATAATAAATATATGAAATATCACCATACCAATTAAATACAAATGAAATTATATGAAACATTAACACATATAATAAATCGTATTATGACTATACAAACAAAATCATACCGAACATAACAAGACCACCTATACTACCACCCCTATTAACATAAAACAATAAAAATAATATATAAAACCTACACTAAACCATCTTATTATCCTTTCAAACATCTTTCGTCCATCTGCATCTTTTCCTTTCTCTTTCTTCTTTCATTTCACTTCCTATTTGTAAAGAATCTTGAGTCATTTTTTATTTTAAAATTTAAAATATTAAAAGTATTTTAAGATGCTTTAGTTCTAAATTTTGAATGAAAATAACACTTCAATAGTCTAAGGTTGTTTAGATTAACACATTTAATATATTTCTATATTTCACAAATGATAAAAGATGGATACTATTTTTTAAGATAGATTTGAAAGGTGATAAAGAGAAGAAATAAAATAAAGCATTTTTATAGCATAAATGTCATACTTAGGTTATAAAAAAATAATATATTGATATCTAGAATAAAATGGGTCATTGTTGTTTTAAATATATTTTTAATAATCAATAATAGATAAAAAATAATACTAATGTAATTTTAATTTTAAATTTTAGTTAAATAAAATTAAGAGAAATACATAAATATATTTAATAGGTATTAGTTGAATATTTAGTGGTTAATATTTGTCAATTGGTTAATAGTTCAAATGTGAGAATTCAAATTTGACTAATAGTTCAAGTTCTAATGCGAATTGAATTGTCACATTTTACAAAATTTTGTGTTAATTTTATTTAAATCATCAAAGAATTTATCTTATTGAACTTTTAAACTTAAAAATTTGCCACAATATTTGATAATGACTAGATCAGATTCACCTAAATTTCATAAGTTATAGTATACATTGTTGCAAGATGGTGTGTCCCTTGGTCTTTCTTGTGCAACATGGTGCTTGGGTTTGAGACATGGCTTAATTGCCTCCCGTGGATCTTGTATAAATTTGACGGTTGTATCAGGCATTAACAGGCCGATCTTTTGGTGCAACGACAACCACCAATGTAACAATTGGTATCAAAGCCAAGGTCATAGATTCAAACCCCTCGCTTGCACTTGGGGGGGATTGTTGCAAGATGGTGTGTCCCTTAGTCTTCCTTGTGCAATGCGATGCTTGGGTATGAGACATGGCTTAACCTCTTCCTGTGGATCTTGTATAAGTCTGACAATTGTATCAGGTATTAATAGGTCGATCTTTTGGTGTAACAACAACCACCAATTAACATAAATCTATATTAATTCACCAACAATATATATCATAATTATTAGTTGCTTTAGGGTCATATTTCCAATGTTTAGTTGCCACCATTGGTGTAAAATATAATCTAATGAATCTTATTGTATTCTACGAGTTAAAATATACCCACGATTTGAAATTCTAATGGTGCTTGAACTTTATTTTGGATCGTTGATCTTCACTGAGATCAATGATGCAAAAGAAAGTTTGAGCCCCATGAGCATTATAGATTATATGTACATTTTACATTGAAGAATATAGTGAGGGTTGTTAAATTATATTTTAAATCAATGGTGGCAACTAAATATTATAGAGTCTACCCCTTAAATCCATTGATCATTTCCACCCTCGGGCCCCTACTTTTCATAAAAAATAATATTTTTACATGGAAGGATTCACCATCATAATTAATGCATTTTCATATTATTTTAAAACATTCACCAATATTTTCTACTTAATTTTAGTGATGTAAAAAATTGCCAAAAAAATAATATTTTTTCAAAAAAGGGAAAGATTTGCCAATAGAAATTAATATTTTTTTCAAAAAAATTAAAGATTCACCAATTTTTTTAATCTTTTCTTGAGGGGGACTTTCTTAAAGTTATCACTATTTATAAAAATAAAACAAGTTATATATTAAGGGAATACAGGAGTCTAAATGTATATTTTTATATATAAAAATAAAGTATATATTTGTAATGGTGAAATTTGTATATTTATGTTATTTTTTATTTAGCTTTCAATTATTTTAAGGAAATTGTTATAACATATTTATATATTGATAAATAGTGTAATATTGTATAAAGTTGGATTCTTTTTCTTCTACCATCTACATATTCATTACACACATTCTTATACACTTAAAATCTTTATCCCCATATACTTGTTTCCACATTCTTATATGTTTTCTGTATCCACTTATCTATTATACCTATGCATGCATATATTTCTATACACATTAATATTTTTAGTTGAATCCTTTCATGTTCCAAGATGAGTTCATGGTAATAGGGACATCTTGTGAGCTCATTCTTCCCAAAATTTAAATTTAAATTTAAAATTGGTTGACTCCAACCTATACCCTTCCCATCTAGGGTGAACTAAACATAAATTTGCATGATATGTTGTTGTCTATGTATATAAGGGAAATAAATGTGAGTATTCTAATGATTGAATATTTATGAGTCTTATCTCATTATAATGAGTTAAACTTTTGGATTTGGTGTACTAAAAGGAGTCGATATCTACACATCTTCTAGGAGCATATGTATGACTAGAGTATTTTTTTTAAAGCGAAAGGAAATAAGCCTGTATATATATTAATATATAGAAATATATTTTTACAAAATAGAAATTCATTGGCTCTTGATAGCCAAAAATATCAGTATAATAGCTTACAGTTGACAAAAAATTTTGCTTCCTAGTCCTATACTGAATAATTACAAGCATTTGCACACTATCCAATAGAAAAATTTAACCCCCTAAACACTTGATTGAAAACCCTTTGCAATCAAAGCCACCATAAACAAATTTGGTTTCATCAAGCACCACCTTAATCCTCCATTCTGTCTAATTTTATTTCATTTTCACTCGCATGCATAAGTTGCATTAACCCTATACTATCATACTCATTGTATGCTACACCTTGCATTCCCCACCATTGATTAGCTTGTCATCTCCAAGTCGAAGGGACTCAAAACATTGTATCTTCAAAACTCTATTGTCACCTCGATGTAACATTGTCTCTTAGTCTTTATCACTTCATCAAAGAGATAGTAGACCATCTCCTCTCGACAAGATGTGGCCTCCCCAAAATATGACAAGGTTGGTGGGCACCATCGAATCATCTCCACACCATTCAATCCTCCATCATCTCATGACATTACCATAGCTATTGGGCCATCGGGGAGACCTGCACCAAAGTCTCAGTGAAAGACCAAAGTTCCACTGACAATGTTTTCCTTCGGCCTTCTATCGGAGTGTCGAGGAGACATGCTCCAATGTCATAGAGACCACACAAATTCTTTCCAACACAATTCATCAAAGTCTCGAAGAGACATTCAAGAATCTCCGGCCAAGGTGATCAACTTGTTGTGCCCCTAGCACACATACCCCATTCAGAACGAGGACCCTCTATTTCCTTTTCGTCTCACCAGGTCGCTTTGTGGCGGTCTCATTTTTCGTGCCCTGTGTTTTGGTGTTCTAAGTGGTCAGTGAGCCTTAGATAGTTCATCCTGAGTTGACCATGTTTTTTCCCCCTCAAATTTTCAAGGTCCTTGGCCTTTGCGGGTTCCCACTACCTGTTTGCCTTAGCTTTTCAAAGCTAGCATCCTTGGAGCCCATCGGGTCCGCCTTGTTGGGTTTCCCCTCATGGGATTTTGTCTCCCTGCGACCATTTCAAATGGCCTTTCCTCAACAACTTTCTAACCACTGGGACCCGGACCCTCCAATGCTATCTATTTATTATTGAACAACTCAAATGACCATCGATCGACTATCACCTGATCGACAGGTCTCAATGCTCCCACTGCCATTTTCAAATGATAGCTCACCAAACCCAGCCCACCGTACAAACATTTAATGACCAAATTTAATACATCATTTGTTATAAATAGGTCATTTCCACCTATCATTTTCACTTGGAAGATGGTCAGAAAGAAGTCAGAACCTACTTCTAGCGTTGCCATTGCTTCCACATTATTTTTTCCCCATTCAAAATCTTTACTGTCTGTTGGGCTATCTTTATTCACCAGATTCTTGAGGTGAGTTTTCCATCCCACACCCTCCATTATGTTTTCTTTGATTTCAAAAAATTGATGGACTTGAAGAGAGAAATTTTTTGATAACTAGCTAAAGAAAACAAAAGTGCCCAAAACCCATGTGTTGAAAACTTGGAAAACTTCACAAATCACTCATTATCCGATCATGGAACCTCAACTCTTCGTCACCATTCATAAGCTAGAGTATTTACTCTCTGCGGGCCCGTGAACTCCCCTTACCGTCGATAACCTTTGAAACAAAGTTAAACTTAAAGTGGCGAACACCCCTTTTGAGTCTGCCATTGTGGGAGGACCCCCTTTCTTAACCGCTTGAAACTTGGCTAGAAACTCAGAAGCTGAAATGAGGAATTCAATGACTCATCCAAGTTTGCGTCCGTGGGATTTCATCCCCAGGGCACCACTCATGATCTACCATCCCAAACAACATTTTGACCCCGACCTTCCAATGGCCAGACCCCACCCTTTTAATTGGCCTATGATCAAACTCTTGGGAAATCTTCAAGTCATGGCCTATCGTGGATCCCACGTCGCGGACTTCTGCCGGTAGAGTTCCGTTAGTATTTCGCTGACCCGAGTGGCTTTTGCAGCTTGTCTGTTTGACCTTTGGACCTTGAGTCCTCCTCTGCTGATTGACTTCATTTATAAATGACCAAGTGCTAACCTCATTTCAGGTCTCACTTGATGGATTTCCATCTGCGGGCCACTATGGAAAAACTGCCATCTCGAACGACTTCTTTGGGCCACCTTTCTGCACTCCAGGATCCAACTCCACTATGGATGTTTGAATGCAAAGATGAAAATTCCCAAGGGCCGAACCATGAGCAGACCCCTCTTGTTGGGTCGTCCTCTTCGAGACTCTATCCCGTCCCAGTCCTTACGAAAAGGAAAAGGATCACCATCCTTCCGCTACCCAGAATCCGACCTCTCCATTGACTTTGCATTTTTCAAACAACAAAGTAAAAGCAGAGGTTCCTCCTCCTGTCGAACCCAGTGCGGCGAGCTGCTACCATCAGAATGCTGTGTGACTTTTCCCATCTCAAACGACTACAACCCAGTGTCCTTCCGTCCCTTCCGACCCAAAATGCCCAGACGACAACCAAACTATGCCACCACCTTCTAGAGCCATGGGTCCCACCCAACGAAACTCTGCCCTCAGGATGACGTCTTGCCAAAGTTCATTTTCAATGACAAACCCCCTAATAGCTAAGCTACCTCCTAATTTTGATTGCTCAAATGATGATATTGATGCCCTCCAATCTTCAAAATGACTTTGACCCACATGCCAAAATAGAGAAGCCTCCTTGATGGACCCCATAGATAGAACAAATTTGAAGGCAGGTTGGGACAGGTGGCTACTATGCCCTGATTGTCGTTCCTCCTGTAGCTGCCCCAAAACTACCATTAGCCGAAGGAAGTATGATCTCCTAGGCCCAAATTGCTCAAACCTGGGCTCCTTTAAAATGTTAATGCCAATCTGGAAGATATGTTAGGATTCTTAAAAGATGGATTATTTGATCTAACATCATTTTGTAAGATTTGAATAACTTTCCCATATTTTTTATGTTTGAACGTGATTACCTCTCTCTCACCCACAAAATTTATGCAATCAAGTGCAGGACCCTCAAAGGCAGCCGTGGAGAAGGACAAGGGAAAGAAAACAACCAAAGCACCCTATGGAAAAGAAGACAAGGACTAGATGAAATACAAGTTCCAAGGGGAACCTCTCATCTCCAAGGTCACCTCAACCTGGAAGGAGGTCTCAGACACAAACATCAGACATGTAGACATTGATGAATTCAAGCAAAGAGTTTGGATCAACCCTACAACCAAAAGTGCAAGAAGGATAAGAAGTAGTGGGCTAGCCAAAGCTGCAGGCTTCCCTCTCACTCTTATTTCCCTTGAACTAGTGATGGCCTATAGGGATGCATATCAGCCAGAGACCAGAACCATTGTGGACAGAGACAAAAATGTTTTGGCTAACATGTCTACCCAGTCAATAATAAATACTTTTCATATCCCTACCTTTGGAGAGATGGAAGAAGCATCCATAGAGGATGGCAAGGTGATGTGGGATGAAAACCTTCTTAAATGCAAAAGCCTTATCAACCAATAATGGTTGAAAGAAAAGAGGGGCAATGTAGGTAAGGTGCCCCAGGAGCTCTTCTACAGTGACTTTTATGAGGACTACCATGACTTGGTGACCTTGCTGAGTAGAGTCATGGGCCTCCCAACTGTGGCCTACTTCCAGGATTGGATGGTATATTCCATGGAAGAGATCCTTCAGAGTAAAACTAAGTTCTACTGGGAAGGAATAATTAGTGATTGCTTCCACGAGCAATTTATGGTTGTAAAGAATACCTTGCGCTTCTACATGACTTTGTACCTTGTCTACTTACTAGCTGACAAGATACAATAGAGAGGTCTGTTTTGAGCTCCTGATGAGGAACTGAGAATAGATTTGAAGGTTTATGACAGGTACCCTAAATTGTAGTTTAGAAACTTTAAGAGGGATTATTGTAGGGTCAATGACACTTTCATAGGTCATTACATCAGATTGCTCAGGGGTGATTATGAAAGAAAAGTCTCCCATAGCACGAATGCATTCCTTCGCTAGTTTTCCTTCCTATTCATTCAATTTCCAAAGTTTACCTACATCCGAGCTGAAGGCTTTTTAGAGAAACCGTACAAGCCGCCCTGGTATCCAAACGATCAGATAATATTGTTAGAACTCTCTCGGTAGCTACAACACACACATTCCCTTCTAAGAAACAAACATAAGGTAGGGATACATTATCCCCTCTCCTTCAAAAAAGGGCTATATGAACTCCACACATCCCATTGTGTCGACAATTCAGACAAAGAGCTCATGGAGTATCACTTGAGGTTCCACACTACCCAACCACGAATGGAGCCTTATGATAAACTGAAGAAGATGGTTGAAGCTAAATATGCCTTTTTACACCATGTTGAATATTTTTGGACCAATTGCAAAGATTATAATGAAGTGCAAATGAGGCACTATATGCACATGACTGTGTATTTTATAATGAGGGTCAACTTGTTCCCTATACCGGATCAAGTAGCAAAAGATCAAAACAGAATGATGGATCCTCGATATAGTGCAGTTGCCAACCTACCACTGCCACTGATTGATTGGGATGAGGAAGAGGTTAATGACCTCAATATTTTGACGAAGCCCTTTGAGGATAGAACACAAGAATGGATTGATGGGAAAATTGTCCAATTGAAGCCGTAAGGGGTCACTTTGACCTATGAGGAGCTTGAGGAAGAGCCTATAAGAAAAACTAAAAGTGGGACAGATGTTGGAGAGACCTCAAAATCTCCTCCAATCACCAAGTCTAGGAAGAGGAAAGAAGCGGCTAAAAGTCAGCCCAAGCCCAAAGTATACTCAAGAAAAGCTTCAAAGGGTGAATCCTCCAAGAAATAGAAGACATCGAGAGGTCTTGACACCATTTAGGAGGACCCTCTCCACGAAGGAAAAGAAGTAGAGGCTAAGCAGCCAAAGTATCCACCTACTACCTCCACCCTTGCAACCACTTCTTCCACTGATGTTGCTACTACTGCTGCCTCTCGAACAATGGTTGTTACTTCCCCGCCTGCGGTGGACATCTTAGTTCACCTTGCCTCCACTCCGCCCATGACACAAGTAATGATAATAGACTCTTCCTCCACCACCAGCTCTCCACTTTCCTTTGCTTCCATGTCTCCGACAACATCACTTCCCTTGAAAACAACAATTATACCAATGATTACACTCTCACTCCCAGGGGCCTTCTCCTGACATATGCAGAACATTCCCACAGAGTTGTTAGGAGTATTGATGAACCCAACTATTCAAGTTTCCTTGGTGTAGATTCTTGCTCGTATTCCCGCCTCCACTCTTCCAAGTGAGTCACCAGAAATGAAGGCCACAATGGAAATATCCGAGGAGTTGGAGAGATGAGAGAAGGAAGCCACTAAGGGGATTGAGGAGGAAGCAGATGATTACCTTGAGTATCCCGAGTTCCAGCGTCTGCCAATTGATGAAGTGGTGCACAAAGGTGAAGAAACAAAATCCTCTAAGAGTGATGGAGAAGATGCTAGAACCAAATATATTATGGAGAGATTTGAGGAGTTAGCTCAATAGTTAAAAAATGTTGGAGAGGAGGTAGAAAAGAAACCTTCTGAGGAAGAAAAGAATGAAGAAGAGGAAATGGAAGAAGATATTGAACCTCCAACTAGGGAGCATGGAAAAATCCCCAAACATGATGAAGAAATGCCTCTCTCGGAGGAGTAGGAAGAGAGAGAAAATAAAGAATAGGAAGATGTGCCACCCCAGCGAGAGGAAGAGGAAAATAAAAAAGAAGAAAAACCCTAAGAGGAGGATGAAACACACAAGAGCCTAGGAATGGAGCAACCCAAAGAACATGAGCATGATGAAGAATAAGAAAAGAAAACTACTAAAGGGGAAGATAGCCCCAAAGAGCACACAACCTCCAAGTCTTCAAAGAAGGAAATGGTGCTCATTTAGTATTTAGATGAGGAGGAAGGAAGAACAAAACAAGAAGCTCTACGTGACAAGGTAATGGAAATCCAACACACCCGCAAGGAAGAAGGTGGTCATGAATCACCAAGGGGAAAGTCTCAAATGCTCAAGTGGCTTGAGAAACAATTGGAAAAGAAAACTCCAAGCTGAAATGATCCAAGGGCAAGGCTAGAGGCCATCTTGGGAGGAGCCCAGATAAGCACAAAGAAAGAGAAGAAACCTAAGGTCAGATCTAAGCTAACAATGGACGCCTTAGGATTTGGAATTGTGCAGATAGCCACCCCAGTGGTGAATGACGAGGGGGTAAGCTAGAGCATCTCCACCCTTGATCTAGGAACCACCGCAAGAGAGCAGAAAATTGATCACTTCCGAGGGTCCGTTGCCACCATCGTGCATTGAATGCACAAGGATAAGATTTCCAAGGAGGAACTAAAAGTGCAGGTGGCTGATTTGATAGCCTATATTCAACAATGGTCATTAGTGGAAGAGCTTCCCACAACATCCTCAGCAACACCATAATTACTATCCAAGGACCATATTGATCAGCTTGAGAAAAGAAAGAATTGGAAAAAAGCCACAAAAGATTGGTTCAGACAGGTCATTTACAATTGCAATATGGGCATCAGCCGCATGGTTAGGACAACAAACAAATTATTGGAGTTGCAAAGAGTGCTCGAGTGAATAAGGAAATTCTGTACCAACTTCCCCAAGCTATATAAGATCATGTACCCAAAACTTGATGCTATCCTCAAGATACCTGATGGATCTTGGGAGAAGGAATTTGTTCTAGAAAAAGGCGATCATTGGCTCATAGAAACGTGGAAACTAGGCCTTGACCATAGAAAGGAGGTGTTAGAGCATGTTCTCCATGAGGTGGAAATTGAAATTGATTGGATCAAGGAAGTCTAGGCTATTTGTGAAGAATACATAAAGCTGATGACAAACTTTGATGTGACAACAGTTGAGTTGGATCCTGAGAAGATAAAGCCCTACTTCCACAAGAAGATGGAAAATGGCACCATGGATGCACTAACACCAGATTTCATGGGATTTTCTACTTGAGTCTTTGCTCAGTCCAAGCAGGTGATTAAGAATGCACATAAATTTGACAAGGACTAGGATTGCATCACAAACAAATCAAGGAGATTCAATTTTCAGGTGATCCAATATGATATATTGGAATGGGATAAGCTTTAGGGATTAATCGACAAGTTTGTGGAGTACGTCACCATGGAGAGAAATGAAGGAATTCTTGTGATTCATGATGAATTCCTTATAGTGTAGCTATAGAAAAAGGGAAATTAGCAAAAGATAAAAAAGCTATAGTGCTGCCACAAAAGACAAAATAGGGAAAAGACAAGAAAGTAATTTTAAATTGTAATATATTTGGGGGTAGGTGAAACCCTAGTTTGTAGTGAATCTTGGCCACACAATGCAAATCAATCTTGGCCATTCATTATACTTTTTGGACACTATAAATAGGGGGTCTCCTCTTATTTTCAAGAGAGAGTTGAGTTGTTGTAAAGGCATCCTGCTAAAATTTTAATAGAAGTTCATTGACTTTTGGTGAATTCTTGAGTTTTGGTTGCATGTTACATGGTTCTTCTCCCATAGTTAGTTGATTTGAGTAGATTTACTTTGTTGTTTTGCATGATTTAACTTGTTCTAGTAGATTAGTTGATGTTGTTCATTAGTTTTGAAGAATTTTGTTGTGTGCTGGAAAGTTTCCTTGTCCATACTTTTTACTGTTTATTGATGATAAATAGCTGTGTAAAGTTCATTTGGGCATAATCTAAAAGTTGATATGGACTTCTATCTTTTATTCATGCTTATGGTAAATGAATGGTTGAATATCTGTAGTCCTTAGAAGCTTGCACAAATTTCATGAGACTGTGAGGTAATCTGGTTAAGTGAAATTCTATTTTAGGAAGGCTGTCCGCAATAAAGTCCTCCATGATCACTGTTCACTGTTAGTTTCAGATCCAGGAACCTCTTCTCCTCCCTGCCCTTTTTTAATTTTCTTTTGGGTGATCCCACAATAGTGGTTTACAATTTTTGGCCAAACTAGACACTGAAATTATTATTTTTAACTAAATCTTCACATTTGGGCACCTATAGCAGCTAAATCGTGAGGAATTTGAAGATGATGCAAACTAAAGTCTTGTCACATTTTGTCTATAGATTCTAAAAATATTTTTTTCAAAAATTTTGGAATCAGATTGTACTTCTTTTTTCATCTCCCATGAAAACTATTTTTTCAAAACAACATTTTTAAAAAGTGCGCAGTATAACTCATAACTTTTTTTCCATGAAGGATAAAATTCTAATTCTTTCAAATTTAGATTTGTAACTCTGATATCTAGTCCTTCCACTTGGTTAGATAGTTTTTATTGAATATTTTTCTTTAATAAAGTTTCAAGTCAAACCAATTACAATTCGACATAGTCAAAACCTTTTTTTTGTATATATCGAATTCAATTTATTTTTGTTGATCAAGGACTTCAATATCTGCACTCATATTTTTCAATTTTTTTTGATAATCTACTATTTTTCCATATGTGCAAAACAAGACCTTCATTTTCAATGAAAAACCTATGTTTAATAAAAACTAAAAAACAAGTACATAATAAAACCAAAACATATTAAATTTATATTCATTGGATAAGGAAATTCCATTGGGTTTGTAAATATTCCTCCATTTTCATCCTCAACCCAAGCTTTGAAGCATAAAAAAATAGGTTTTTTTGTGAACAAGGTCAAAAATTAGGGAAAAAGGGGTTTGGAACTAGGGTTCATTTGAACCCGGTTCATTTGAACCTCAATATGAATTTTCCTTTTAGGCGGGAAATGTGGGCCCAATAATTAAATAGGTTTATTTGAACCCTAGTTCGGTTGAACCCCTCTTTTGGTTCGGTTGAACTTATAGGTTCATTCGAACCCCTAAAACCAACTTTTTTGCCATGGGGTCATTTTTTCTCAGTTTTCCTTCCTCCATCAAATTGTAAACCACTATTGTGGCTTCACCCTTTTAGAAATAACCTATGCTAAGGTTCATTGCACATTGTAAAGCCAAACCTCAAGCTGAAATTGGAGTTTTAAGACTGGTGTTCAAACTTGCAACAATTGCACACCAACTTTCCCATCTCATGAACTCCATTTTAGGATCCACCTTCCCTCCAACTTAACTCCGTAAGTATGCCCTATGATTACCAACAAAAATTACATTGAACCAAACTGATAAATTCCATGCAAGTCATGAGCTAACACCCGAGAGACCTTGGGGTGAATTTTAGCAACTTGTTGTTGGAGATTGCCTTTCAAGAGAGGTAGTGCACCTACACACTACCTGTGTTAAGAAAGTGATAAAACACCCATCAACACAACTCTTGTCAAAAATAGCTTACCACCTCCCAAAGTCTCAGCAAAACCCTAAAGTCCCACTGAAAAATTTCCTCCAGTCTTCTATCAGAGTGTCGAGGATACATGCTCCAATGTCACGATGACCACACAATGTATTTCCGACACACTTTCATCATAGAATTGAAGAAAAAATCAAGAATCTCCCATCGAGGTGATCAATTCTAGTTGAAAATAGCTTGCCACCTCCCAAAGTTAGAAAAATCCTAAAGTCCCACCAACAATGTTCCTCTGACCTTCTATTAGAGTGTCATTTTAATCATTTATACAAATTTATAAGTTGACCTAGCAGAATGTGTCCTATAGCAACATGAAAATTATACTAATGGATTTTTTAAATACCACTAGTCTATATAAATCAAGGAAACACATAGAAGCAAACTAAGTGAGCAAAAGAGCTAAATTTTATAGTGCACATGGATGAATCTAGACTTAGATGACTAGTTCACAACCTTTAACTTATCATATACATATGAAATTCTCCTCTAATAAGAAAAAAATCCATTGCATATTTCAAGATATCTCATTGACTAAGAGGAGTTGTTTCTTAGGTAGACATCTAACACATTTCTAATTATTTAAAATAATCAATCAAATTCTAGAACTGGCACTAGGAGGGAATTTGAGCTAAGCTGGATCAAGGTGATTCACTCTCCCCTGAGAGGTCCCAAAGAGTTTTAAGGTCTACTATGAACAAAGGGGAATTTTAGGAATTACAGCCCCCTACAAGGGCTAGAAGAACTAAAAGAGGGGACGTAGCTATTTCTTCTTCCTCTGTTCCACCCACTTCACCTTTTCCTACGCCTCCTTTCTCCTTCCATTTGCCCCATACCTAGTAGAATTCCTTCACCTCCATCACTTCCCTTCAACCGTACCACATTGCTTTCCTTCCACTTGCTTCCCATAGCCGAGGCGCCACCCCCTTCCCTGCCCTCCAAGTCCAAGGCATAGTCCCAACTGCTACTACCCTTGTGCAGCCCCAAGTTACTATTCAACAAAAAATACCACCCCTGCCCCCCCTCATGGCTTGGCTAGGGAATAATCCTTCTTCGTTGTTCTTCAACGCTCACAATGACATGCCTAAGAATCCAAAGAGATTTTCTATGAAGTTCAATCCTTGGGATTCATAGAGGATAGCTGAGGAGCACATCAAGATATTCCAAACAACGTTGAAAGACATGCAAATCGATTAGGAAGATGTTGCATGTAGGATTTTCCCTTATTCATTGGGGGAAGAAGCCTTCTATTGGTATATTAACTTGCCAGCAGGATCCATCACACCTTGGGATTTGATGATGAATGCCTTCTTGTAGAAGTACAAGATCCCGATTAGCCCTTCAGAGCTATATCGACAATTCACATCAGTTTGTAGGGAATTCAATGAGCTGATCAACTCCTTCAACGATCGATTCCACGCACAAATCTGCAAACTGGCATGAAGAGGCCTCAATGAATTTAGTTCTTGGTCATGAAATTTGATTAGAGATAATTCCTTGAATTTTCTTGAATTGATATTGAACACTACATCAACATATGAGCTCAAACAACATGCATGATGCAATAAATCTTTGACATGACACTGGAATCTTGATTGCTGCAATATTCTTCTACAAATTTTCCCTTGAATGCCTTATAAATTTCTCTTGAATACTCTCTTCATCATAAGTTTGCTAGAATGTTGTGGGTCTTGGGTTTTCCAACTCTTTCACTCATAGTGTTGACACTATTCAACCCATCATGGACTCCATCCTTGATGTCGCATGTCCTATGACCACTACTTTTATTGATGTTGAAAATGCTACTGCTCATGTCCCTCAATAGAACTTGCAAAAAAATAGATAAAGCCTTAGAAAAAAATGAAGATTTTGTGAGTATAGAATATATTATTGGTACTGCTATTCTTATCATAGATAATATGAGGATAATGCTTGATAATGAACATAGAATAGATATTGTGTGTAGCCTGGCTCACATTATTGGTAACCATATTCCTACAATGGATAGTTGCGCTAAAACTTTGGGATACACTCAAAGTCAAGGAGGAAATAAAAAACTCCTCCCACAACCATATATTCCATTCATACATATACCAATCCAACCGTTACCACAACTATACAACCAACCAACAATATCACTAAAACTTTGGGTATTTCCACCAGGAATCCTATTATCTTTATGAATTCATACATCATATCTCCAAACTCGTCACCTCTAACAAAATTATAATTTAGTTGTCCGGCCAAAACATACACACCTCCACCATATTCACCTCTATCTCAAAACATAAGCAATGATTTCTTCATAAACCAAGCTGTACAAAATTTCACACCTCTAACAACATATAGCAACATTGAACCAAAACCAAACCAGACAACCTTCACAATATGTAAAAAAAAAACTATTATCATTGGATATATTGAGATAAAAAATACAAGGTATAAAGATACCTATATTTGAGAAATACAATGGTAAAGGAGATCCTAGCAACCATGAGTCAACATACACAACCTTATGTAGTGACTTCGTTTTTTAAGATAATATCTTGGCTAATATTTTCTCTCGATCCTTAAAAGATACATCCTTGGAATGGTTTTATTCCTTACTAAATAATTCAATCCAATCAATTAATGAGCTTATTGATGCCTTTATTAACCATTTCCAAGTGTGATTGGTCCCAAGATATCCTTACCTTATTTTATGCAATGTAAACAAAATATAGATGAAAATGTCACTCATTTTATAACACATTATCAATTTATTTATTCACAAATCAACACTAAACTTCCTAATGCTGATCTTCAAAGAATTTTCATTAAAAAATTACAAAAATATATCCAAGATAAGCTTTGTATGATGAAATTCCCCTCCTTTACACACTTATGCATGATTCTCCATGATTATCAAAACTTTCTTAATCAATGCATAGGAAAAACTGCTTCAACTTATCCTGAAAAATTTGAAACTGTGCCTCATAACAATTTTCAACCATTGAAGAAAAAAATAAGGGATTATATAGATAAATCCACCTCAACCAACCAACCATGTTGAACCTCAAGTGGTTGCCATAAAAATAAAAAAAATCATACCAATTTCAAAAATAGAATAAACAATTCATCCCAATATTCGATACCCTCCATTCAATCATGTTGCAACTCTTGAGCAAGAACCTAATTACCTTACCTCCTGTTAGCCATCTTGACACAAAAAACACCTTTACCTCTGAACCATAATCCAAATTCCTTTTTGTCAATATCACTGACAAGTTGGACATGATCAGAAACTATGCAGGTGTCTTAAACATATAGTGTGATACCTCATTGATTCTAATCAGATCGAGTTAGGTGGTGTTAATGATAAAGGAAATAAATCCATCACACCACCCAATAAAAATTTATAAATCTCTACCAATACCATGCCAAACCATTATGCCTCCTTTGTAAAAGCTAGTGATAACAAGAATGATGCGATGAATGTTGACAGCATAAAATATATAACTAATGATAATAAAAGTGATAATGGAGATGATATGGATACATTGACATTCAACCTCGTAAGCACCAAACCAACTTGTCTCTAGAAATGTTTGGTGAATATTTTGTAATCCCTTTACAAATTATGAAATAGTGATTTCAGCCACAATTATGATGAGATAAATCTCTCCTCTCAGAAAGGGGAGGCTCCCTTCTTATTGTTTATTGAAACAAATGTAAACTTGCTAAGCTAAGGGTATTTACACTAAATTTAACCATGTGGAAGGAGTGTTCATTCATCATTTTTTCTTCTTTCATAAAATATTTTTAAAATGCTTCATGATATATTCAATAATGCTTCTACACTTCTAATATTAACCTAAACAATGATCACCAATATTCATATTAAATGTGTGAATAATGAAAGAATACTAATATAAAATATGTGATATGTGATTGAAAGACATGCAAAAGCACAAAGTCTTTTCGCTACCTTCAATGAGAGTTCTGTAGTAACCAATGATGGAAGTTGAAGCATAGTCTTCCAACACACTTCACAAAGAGATTAATGTACCAAGTGAATAATCCCAAGCACAAAGTCTTAAAATTATCATCGAAAAAGTTTTAAGGTAATTGTATCATGAGTTGGAGCACAAAGTCTATCAACTAATAATACCACTAATTCTTGAAATGAATAATCACAAACTCAAAGTCTTGTTAAGTCACCTCCAATAGATGCTTTCAACAAACACAATTTCAAGTAAATGATATGACACAAAGTTCATAAAACTTATCTTGAAAATCCTCCAATCTTAATAATGAAACACCACTTATCTAATCAACACAAAAGAAATCAATAAGAAAGACATAGGAACATCTTGATTCATACAAATTTGATTCAATATAGAGTTTGATACCAAAAATTCCTTCTTTATTAACTATAATTGATTTGAAATTTGAACTCAAAGTCTTAAAGTTGATTCTCAATTTGGGCATCAGTTCATTGTAATAGATAAAAGGTAAAAAATACAAATGAGCTCTCTCATATTTATAGATGAGAACCAAGAGATAATCTAGGAAAAAGTCTAACTACTTTGACTTATTCAATGATGGAGTCCAAAATTATTGGAGGACTTATTGTTGTTACATGTATTTATAATTTGAAAAATGACATGTAAATTGTCTTCAACTAACTAAAAAAACTTGTAAATGACAAAAACTTGAAATCTAAACTAAGGCATGATTAGCCTTCTTCAACATCCTTCATTAGGAAATCTTCATGTTTCTTCAGGATCATTTGTACTTTATTATCTAGCACTGAAGTATGTTTGATGATGCCACGAGCTCTTGATACTAAATCTCTAACAGTCCTATATGATTTTTCATGTCGTAAAAAGGTACTGTTTTATACTCTCCAATGTTAATTGAAGATAAAAAATTAGATCCATTAGAGGCACTAAAAATTCCTGGTCTTCAAATTCCTTTTGAATCATGTTGACAAATTGTTGAACCACATTCTGTGGGGGAATTAGTTTTTGAATATCATCTTGTAGTTTGCATGGAATTTCTTCAATTTTGTTAATAAGTTGCAATTCATGTTCTTCACCAAGTTCATGTGTAGATTGTTGATCCCTGAGTAAGTTGGTGAGAATAATGTCTTTGTGAATTAAAGACTCTTCAATTTCCACATACATGTTTTGATTGGGAGTGATCCCAAATTCCTCCAGTTTATCTATTTTGAGTTTCCTCATCTCGATCCAAGATTGCACTTTCTTTCCATATCCTCTTTCTCTTGAGAGAAAGCATTTACAGTCTCATCCAAATTTTCTTTTATTCGTCCCATCTTTTCCAGATTTCCCATGGAAGAATCTAGCATTTATGTTCCCAATGCAATCAAGTGATCAAGATACTCATTGACTACTCTTCCTCTAGCATGTACCTTTTCCAACTTTTGGATGATAGGATTTTCAACACCAACTATAATTTCCTCACACTGAATAGATTTAGAAAATTGGGTTATCTTTTGTAGCATAGCTATGAGTTGCTCTATTTTTTCCTTAGAGTGATGCTTCATCTTCTTCTCCTTGGAAAATTTCTCTGTGAGAGAATCTAGAGTAGATTGAACATCCACCTTCACACTATCATGAGTTACCTAATTCTACTCTTGTGGTAGAGCAGTCTGAAATATCGACTTCTTCATAAGTTTTATCAAAGGGAGGTTGAGCTATCTCTACATACTTATTACCTTCTTTGTCAAACAACATCCTAGAAAGATTCTTTGCTTTCTTTTTGGTTCTTGTCTTGATAGACATAAGTTGTGCAAAGTCAAACTCATTTAGAGAGATGGCTTATTTCCTCCTCTTTGGTGCTTGTGATAACAACCATGGTTGTAATGGTGAAATTTCCTTAGGTTTTGTAGCCATCGTATGGGATGTAGTAGCTACATTCATAAAAGTTGTAGTCATGATAGGAAATTTTTTAGTTAAAATAACCTTGGGAATTTTAGCCCTAGACACTTGCACAAAATCATTCAAGAACTACTCTAAATCAGAATGTGATGTGAGGTCAAAAGATGGTGGGGAAAAACTTGGTAAAGACATAGGAGAACGTCACATTATATAACCCTTGTTTTGGGATTTTAAAAGGTAACCTTGAGATAGGGGATGAATGCATAGATTGTATAGATATCGAAGGAGTAACCTCAACTATAAGAGTAGGGGAAACAATGACATAAGGGGAGGAGTAGGAGAAGATACAATATTTGCAATGGGAGACGAGGTGATAGGTGACCATTCCTTAGAAATATTCTCATGAGGGGAAATATCTATTTCCTCATGATCCTCTTCATCAATCTTCCCCTCTTCTTGGACATGCTCCTCTTGGGCCTTTATAGATGGTCCCACTACAAATTTCCCAGACTTCTTGCCACCCTTGACCACAAACTTGATCTTAGGATTTGAAGATTTGTTGGATGGAGCATCATTTCTATTTTTGGTCCTTAGCTCTGATTTCCTACCTGATTGACCTTGAGACTCATTATTTTGATCTAGTGAAGAAAGGTTTCAATTGTATATCCCTTTCATCCAACCGAACATTTGTATTGGCCAAGATGGTATCAGGACATAATAAGTCGGCCACAATAACCCTGGACACAATAACCCCGTCATAATAACCCAATGATAAAATAACCTAGGGTCATAATAACCCATGGAAAGAATAACTCGTGGTCTAAGTAACCCATGGACAAAATAACCCATGTAATTTATAAATCTTTTTTTCCTTTCTCTATATTCTTATCAGGATATTCTATCCATGTGTTATTCTGACCATAGGTTATTTTGGCTTGGGTTATTATGACCCTAGGTTATTTTGTCCGTGGGTTATTATGACTGGGTTATTCTGTCGAGGGTTATTTTTTCCAGGTTATTATGTTATGTAACTGGCCAAGATTGGCTGAAACCTTTCTCGAATTAATATTACTTCTTTCCAAAACCATTGCATTGAAGGAAGAGGAGAAGATACAACTCTATTTCCCTCATATGCAGGATCCAAAACAAGTGTCTTCATCCTCCATATCCTCTAAGATATTAGAAAGATCCAATTCCTTTATCTGATCCAAAGTCAATCTACAATAATCCATTCTCTTGATCTCTCACTCTGGCTTAATATCAACCCAAATATCTTCAACTTGATTTACATGTGAGAAATCCATTTTGATTCGAGACTTCATTCCTTTGTAATCAAAGTCATATTTTTCCTTGTACAATTTTATTATCACATGCTACATTTTTTATTCAACAACCTTGGCCTTATGCGAAGTCTAAATGTAGTACCTTCTGATTTCCAATTGAAATTTGAATCTTGGCTTATGGTCATCCATTTGTTTATTATGCACCACAACAATTTTCCTGCATAGCTCCATTAGAAATATTTTATCACTAGGATAACGAGGAAGCATATATGGATAGAAATCAAAGCATCCAACTCTTAAATAAGTAAAAGTTGGAAATTGTAGATAAAGGTAGCCATATTTGTTGACAATATTCCATGCTTCATCATATACTCTTTGTTTCTCTAGTTTAGGATCAAAGTTACACAAGAGTGGTGCAAAGAAGGCATTATTTACCCTTATAAATGTTTGATACTTCCCTTGAGGGTGATCTATGAGAAATAGTTGTAAAATTTTCAAAAAAATTTGTCTCCCTCAATAGTGAGACCTAGAAAATTCCTCATGGATGCTACAACATAGACCAAATATGAAGTAATGTAAAACTTGTGCATTGTAAGCACTTGGTCAATTGCTCATGGAGGGATTTACTGATTTCCTCAACCCAAAATATTGGTTGCATCACTTTCAAAATAATCTTGATGTACATGTACATCCAATCCTCAAAATAAAATGAAGTAGGTAAACCATGTAATCTACTGAGAAGAGTAATGGGGTCATTTAACTCTTTAATGTAATCACTATGTAGAGGATTTTTAGGCCATCTTGTAACACTTAGTCTAGGGGCCTTCAACCATTTACTGTTGATCATCCTTTTTGCAAGAATCAAGATCATTATCATATTTTTCCTGTGTGGATTCTTTGGAAATATCCACATATGTGTTAGCACCTAGGCACATGAATACTTTATCAAAAAACATTGAATCTAAATCCATTACCACATTCCCATTTGAATCTTGGGACCTTTTTGTCATCCTTGTTATAATGAGAGGTAACTTGTAGTACAAATTTAGGATTATCAGAGGCTACTAGAAATGAAGCCACAAGATGTATGTTAATGTGAATGATTGAGTTCATCCCATTGTCTACAGGTTGCTTCCTATTTCTCTCAAGAAACTTAGACATGTCCACATGATCAATCTATGTATCCTTGATTTCATCCAAATTTGAAGAAACTATTATAGGAGGAACCACAACTTCATATTTGTACTTCAATGCTTTCCCCTTAGAAGGAGACAAATATGACATTGGTCGAAGAATAGACTTGTAGAAGTGCAGATGCATGACAACCTCAGAAAATGTGCACAAAGAGTTGCATGACAAGATTATCATTTTCAGATGTTAGGAAAATTTTCATTTAGGAAATAGCAGCTAGGGTTGATAATATAATGATTGTGCAAAAATAGTGTTCGAGAGTGGTGAATGTGGAAAGTAGAGTGCAAAAGGGTTTACTTGGCAAAGCAAGGGAATTTCTAGTTTTAGGGAAAAATTTCAGTGAAAATGCATTGTAAAATTCATATGAAACTACATGTAGAAATTTCCTTTGATTTGAAAGTTGCAAAGTCATTAAAAATTAATGGCATTGTAAGTGGGAAGTTTTCTTTGTTGCAAAGTTGGCAAAAAATTACCAATTTTGCAAGTGGGTAGAATTGATTTTTTGGAAATTTAGCAAAAATTGCCGACTTTACATCTTGGAAAGATCAGTTGGTTTTTTGTCAAATTATTAAAATTAAACGATTATGCAAAAGAAATCTTACTTTTATTTTTGGGTCAGGGAAAAACCTCGACCCTACAAGTGAGGTTCAATCTTACTTGCACACTTGACAAAAAATGTCGACTATACAAGTGCTATTTGGAATAACAATCTTTTTACTATTTTAGCATAAATTGTCGATGATACAAACAAGATAAACTTTCTCGAAGGGTCATGGAAAATCCCCAACCATACAATTTGGGAAGTTGAAATGGATTTAATATTGCATTTAAAAAAAAAAAAATGCCGATCATACATACATTGTATAACAACATTTTGCATTTGTGGGTTTTTTTCACGTGTTTACAAATAACTTAAAAGATCTTTTGTTGGTTTGGGGAAATTCTCCAACCTTACAATATGTAAGGAAATAGTGTAAACATTGTTTGTGCCATTGAAATAAAATGTCGATGGTGCAAATCTCATAGGTTACTTTAAACAATATTGATGTGATTTTACAAGGAAGCAACTTTGAAACACTTGCATAATTAGGGAAAATACTCAACACAATATGTATGTGAATCACAACATACAATATCGTTAAATTTTTCCAAATGATGAGAAAAAATGATTAGAAACATTTTCCAATGTTAAATTTGAGGTTCAATTAGGATAAAAACCCTGATGTCATGTCACAAGGAAAAAACTTCTGAGTTTATCAATGAAATTTAGTGAAAAACCATTAACAGTAACTGTGATCTACTCACAAGCCCATCTGGTGCATCATGGAAATTCATATTTCTTTTAGGTAGTTTGAGCTAAACAAAACAACTCAAACATGAGATTTATTAGAGAAAGAGAAGAAACCTGTGGACCAAGACTAGGGTTTTTGGAAAGGACAAGACACACAAGAAGATCGAAAATACATAGAGTAATCAATATACAAACAAATAAAAAACAAAACATGAAGCCATTAAATACAGTGAGTCGTGTTTAAATTCAAAACCTTAATTATATACAAAAATAATCAACATAAATGGAAAGGTAAAAGGGGTGAATGTACTCGAAGAAAAAGATGAATCCCTAGGTCAAGATCCTACTGAAATCCATTTGAATTTTCTTGAACTCCAAATACACATGACTTGTGGAAGGTAGAGGAAGAAGAATGATCAATGAAATGAGGAAATAAATGAGACAAAACTGAGAATAAACCAATTTAAAAATATATTTAAAACAACAATAAATATATACGTATGAAGCTAGAATTGTAGGAGGGAACTTTTTTGGTGCGCTTACAAATTTTATTTGACAACCATAACTTGTAAAGTCATGAAAATTTGATGATTATGCAAGCAAAACCTATGTAACTTGCAAGGTTAGGGAAAAACCCTAACCATGCAAGTAACTTGTTCCTTTTGCAATCTTGTCTTGTAGGGTCGGGGAAAAACCTCAACCTTACAAGTACAAAAAAATTTCTAACTCCTAAAGATTGATTTTTGCTACTTGAGCAAGAAGATGAATTTTGATGATTCAATAGAGGTAATCGCTTAGAATCTAACATTCTAAGACTTAGGACCACACATGAGAGAAAATTGAGATTCACCTCATTTTTTGTGCTTAGATTACATGAGACTACGAAAGATACAAGTTTTGTAGCCAATGTTATCCTTTGAATCAAGTGCAACTGGATTCAATGATAACAATTGGCTCTAGCTGGGGAGCTTCCTTTGGTCATTCTTTGAAATGATTGAAGGGAGAAGAATTCTAGTATCTAAGTTCCTTTGTCCATCCATTGGTTGTAGAGTCAGGCGACAAAAAAATGACTCAAAAAGGCTCAAAAAATGAAGAAATGCAATGAATATACAATTATTTACAAAACACATCTATCAACTCATTGAGTAAAGTGTTTTAGATGTTTCCCACTATGTGGAAGCGAAAACATAGTGCCATCTTTGTATGCATGAAGAAAACTATTTTCACCACAGATTTGAAGAATCTTGAATGGTCCTCTCCATAGTGAATCAAATTTCCTGTGCATGCCTTTTGGCTCTCCTCTCTTTTCCTAGAAGAGAACTAAATCTCCAACTTGGAAATCTTGAGACTTTTCCTTCTAGTCGATTATTTACCTATTCTTGGTGTTCCATAATACAATTCACCATTTGAACACACTTTTTCTCCAATTCAAAGAGATACATAATATGCTTGTCAACTGAGCTGTCAAAAGTCTCATCCTTAATGGCCTTAGCCAATTTGAGGGTGCAAAATTTCAATGTGATCATAATTTTTGCATTCAATCCATACAAGAGTTGGAATGGTGACATGCCTATTGCTCGCTTGGTAGTAATATTTTCAGCCCACAAAGCATCGTATAATGCCTTGTGCCATGACTATTGATTCTCATCAACTAACTTACAGATGATAGTAACAAAATTCTTGTTGCTGGATTCAACTTGAACATTACCTTGAGGGTAATAATCAAATGAATGCAACAATATGATTCCATGCTCAAAATAGAACTCTATAATCTCACTTGATGAGAATGCAGTAGAATTATCTGTTGTAATTTTGTTTGGCACACCAAACCTGGAAATTATATTCTCTTTCAATAATCTACAAACTACCTTTGAAGTAGCATGATTTACTGACATAACCTCTACCCACTTGGTGAAGTAATTAGTGGCCTGTGAGAACATAAACATGTCCTGCACTTGAAGGTGGATTTACAATTCCAATGAAGTTAATGCCCCATTACTGAAAGGGCTCCTCAATGACAACTGGCTTTAGTGGAAGAACAACCAACTTAGGCTTTCCTATGAACTAATGACATAGTTCGCGTCTGGGCACCCAATTATATGCATCTTGAAACAAGATAGGAAAATAGTACTTTGCTCACAAAATTTTGTGAGCTATAACCTATGTAGAAAAATTTCCTCCACATGCCAAGTTGTGGAATGATTCATATAAGTTGCTTTGTTTATCTTTGTTAGCACAACGTAGAAAAGTTCCATCCAAGTTCCTTTTGTATAAACCATTATCCCATAAGAAGAAATTTTCTACCTTAAGCTTGATTGTCCTTCTTGTTGGTATGTGGCGACTGATCATGGAAATCATATTTTTCCATTGACATGGTTTTCTTGTTAACACATCAAATGAAAAATGACATTGTAAAACCCTAATTCTAGAAGGTTCCAAAAGGCTTCTTATAAGTGGCTAGGATGTATGTTGCAATAATGTGTTTGTGAGATTGTAATCTATTTTACACTAGATAATAAAATCATTGGATGGTTGAGATTCTATGGACGTAGCCCATATTTGGTGAACCACACTAAATTTTGTGTTGATCTCTTTTGTGTTATTCTTCATTGTTATTTCTAGGTTATTTAATCTACATATAATTGTTAATTTTGATTGCTTCAATCTACCTGAACCCTAACAAATAGTATCAGATCTACATGTATTTTGGTCAGTTGGAAAGAAACCTCTAGATTTGAGTGGGAGCAATGGAAGAAGGAAAATTCAAGGTTGAGAAGTTCAATGGCCATAATTATCAATTATGGAATATGCAGATGGAAGATTATTTGTATCAAAAGGATCTATGGTGGCCATTGCAAGGAAAAGCAAAGAAAATTAAATTCCTTCTCAAATTTGGAACATGCCTTACCTCCTATAGCAACCATTCATTTCCATTCTACAACATTATTTTTATCTTTCCTTTTCCAACAATCTAAAAAGGTTCATCATCACCCAAATATACTTGTCCAAAATCACCTTGAACATAATCTACAAAACATTTCCTATGGGGTGTGGCATGAAAGGAAGCCCCTGAATCTATTACCTAGGAATCATTAGCATTATCTAAACACAAAATTAAAGCATCTTATAATTTATCACTTGCAACATTAGCTTCACTATTGTGATCATGTTGTATGTCTCCTTGTTTTCCCTTTCGAGACCAACAATCCTTCTTCAAGTGTACTAGCTTTCCACAGTGCCAACAATCCATTCTTCCTCTAGAATTAGATCTACCTTTCTTCGACTTCTCTTGTGACTTACCATGATTTTTTGGGCTTTCTCCTCTCTCCTTTGTTCTTCCACTATTCTCTACATTCAAAGCATTGCCAAATGTTGAACTCTCACCCATGCTTTTCCTTCACATTTCCTCGCTAATGATAACACCAACATCATCATCAAATTTTAATGTGTTTGAACCAGAGGCAGAGTTACTTACAACCATTACCAAGCTATTCCAGCTTTCTGGAAAAGAACATAAAACCAAAAGAGCCCTCACCTCTTCATCAAAATTCACTTTTACAGAATTTAACTGACTAGTAATCGTGAGTATGTGCAAGATTATCATGGAAAAACAAGCCCTTAAGTGGCAAAAAATTGAGAAAAATCAGAGTTAGGCAACTTGACGTAAAAATTTGAATAAGTTATCTATATTATTTCAAAAATATGTAAGAATAGAATCTATAGCAAATTGAATGTGGTTTCTAAACTACTAGGTTTATTTAAAAAGAAAGAAATCTATTTGGTGAAAATTTGAAATTTCAATGCAGTAGTACTTAAATTTCGTGGAAAAATAAGTAGGTGTCTTTCCGACCACCCTAACCACAATAAAATGATAATATTTTTTTATAAGATTTTAGATATAAGTAGAGAACTCATGTCCCAATGTGATGCATATTTTTTTGTAATTTTTTTCCAAGTAAATAATTAATTATGAATTTTTTATTACAACTTTTAAAAAATATAAAAATCCATATGTGTGACCACCTTAACTTGGTCAAAACTTCATGAAATTATTATTTTTTTAAATCTTATAGTATGTGAAGCATAGAATGCGATGCATGTGTTGGATTCAAAAAATGTGATACTCTTTGAAAGCTATAGATGTTTTTCAATTAGCCCATCATTCAAGACTTTAATTGTAATTCAAATAGAAAATGAATAATAATTATTTGTTAAATTCAAAGTAAAACATAATTTATATTGGTGGAAAGTTGAAAATCTCCTTTAAAAATCCTTTTTGTTTCATCAATTTTGGGTAAAAAAAAGTCGTCAGCCACATACCCTACACATACCCATCATATCGCCACTTTTTGGCCCATCATGATCCTACACATACCCTCATATTAAATTCATTTAAATGATCAGTCACAGATCCACCTTCAATCATTTTCAAATTAAACAAATGCTTAATGAGAAATATCTTATTTGAGTCTAAGGGTTTTTCATACAATTTAGCCAAAGTTTCCATCATATCCTTTATTTTCTTTTCTTTTGTTATATTGAATGCCACATATGGTGCCAGGTACTACCCTTACAGTTTTGGGTAGATGCTATGCATTTTGTTGTTTATTTAATAAATAGGGGACCCTCAGATCCTTTGAATGGTGGCATTCCAGAGGAGGCATTGATGGGTAAAAAGGTAAACTATTCATTTTTGAAAACATTTAGTTGTGAAGCTTTTGTCCATGTTGATATTGAAAATAGAACTAAGCTTGAGGCTAAGTCTAAAAATTGTACCTTGATTGGATATGGAGTAGATGAATTTGGTTATCCGTTATGGGATTATAAAAATCACAAAATAATTAGGAGCAGAGATGTTATATTCAATGAGAAGGTCATGTATAAGGATCAACTGAAGGAAAAGAAGCATGAATAGGCCAAAAAGGAATATGTGGTATTGGATGAGATTCCAAAAAATAAAATACCAGTGGTACCTGATGCTCAACAACAACAAGTTATTCCACAAACTCCTACAAGTGTTAGATGTTCTACAAGGATAACTAGACCTCTAGAAATATTTTCTCCATCATTATATTCTATACTATTAATTGATTTTGGTGAACCTGGAGGTTATGAAGAAGCAATGCATGTAGATACCAAAAAGAAATGGGAGATAGGCATGAGAGAGGAAATGGATTCCTTGCTGTAAAATTAGACTTGGGACTTAGTTCAATTTCCTAAAGGTAAAAGAGCACTTCCAAATAAATGGGTTTATAGGTTGAAGGAAGAAGATGGAGGAAAGAAAAGATATAAGGCTAGACTCATGGTAAAAGGTTTTGCATAGAAAAAAGGTATAGATTTTGATGAAATATTTTATTTGGTTGTAAAGATAACTTCTATTAGAACTATTCTCAGTCTTGTGGTTGCAAAAGACTTGCACATTGAACAACTAGATGTGAAAATAACATTTCTCCATGGGGATTTGGAAGAGGAAATATACATGCAACAACCACAAGGATATGAGGTCAAGGGTAAGAAGGAATTTTTGTGCAGGTTAAAGAAGAGTTTGTATGGCCTGAAGCAAGTACCTCAAAAATGGTATTTGAAATTTGATAGTTTTATGGCTGAACAAGGTTACAAAAGATGTCATTCGGATTATTGTGTTTATTTTAAGAAATTGGGTAATGACAACTATATTATCTTGTTGCTTTATGTTGATGACATGATTTTTTGTGTGTCTAATATGCAAAATATTAATGAACTTAAGTTGAAATTAGAAAATTCATTTGCTATGAATGATTTGGGTGCAACAAAACAAATCCTTGGTGTGAGAATCAAATAGGATAGGACAAGCAAGAAATTATTTTTGTCTCAAAGTGAGTATGTAGAGAACATGTTGAAAAGGTTTAACACGCAGAATATAAAAGCAGTTAGTACACCTTTTCCTAGTCATTTTAAGTTAAATAAGGAGATGTGCCCAAAGACACAAGAGGAGGAAGAAAAATGTCTATGATACCATATGCATCAGTAGTTGGAAGCTTGATGTATACAATGGTATGAATAAGGCCTGATATTGCACATGTAGTGGGAATTGTGAGAAAGTATATGATCAATCTAGGAATGGAACATTGGAATGTGGTAAAATGGATTCTCTAATATTTAAGAGGTACTACTTCAAAGAAACTATGTTTTGGAGGAACAAATTATGCTCTAAAAGGATATGTTGACTTTGATCTAGTGGGTGATATTGATAGCAGAAGGAGTACTACAAGGTATGTTTTTACCATAGGAGGTACTACAGTCAGTTGGATTTCAAGGTTGTAAAAGGTTTGTGCACTTTCAACCACTGAAGCTAAGTATGTTGTTGCTACAGAAGCTAGCAAGGAGATGATTTGGTTACAATGTTTTCTAGAGAAATTGGGACAATGATAAGAAGATATCCCTTTATACACTGATAGCCAGAGTTCCATTCATCTTGCTAAGAACTCAGCTCTATATTCAAAAACTAAGCATATATAGATTATATATCACTTCATCCAATCAGTTTTGGAGGATGGACAGTTGAAGCTAGAGAAAATTCACATAAGTGAGAATCTTGCAGATATGTTGACAAAGCTAGTCACATGGGATAAATTGATTTCCTCATAAATTTTCATTGGTCTTCACGAATGATAATGGTGAACATAAGAAACTAGCCATACCTATAATCTAGTGGGAGATGCAAGTGCAATAGTGTCATCCAGGATTATTCTCCAAGTGGGAGATTGTTTGGTGTGGATCTTGATCAGTTTCCAAGTGGGAGATTGTTAGTATGTGGTGATTGTTTATGCAAATACTATACACTTGTAACAAGAAATTTGTTTGTTAGCAGATCAAGGTTTTCTCATTGAAACATCAAGTATTTTTCCTATTGACATGTCAAGTTTTTCTCGTTAACACACCAAATGTAAGATGACTTTGTAAAACCTTAATTCTAGAAGGTTCCAAAAGACTTGTTATAAGTAGCTAGGATGTATGCTATGGAAGTTTATTCACAAGATTGTAATATGTTTTGTACTAGATAATAAAATAATTGAATGAGTGAGTTTCTATGGATGTATCCCATATTGGGTAAACCATGTTAAATTCTGTGTTGATCTCTTTTGTGTTATTCTTCATTGTTATTTCTATGTTATTTAATCTGCATATAATTGTTAATGTTTATTGCTCCAATCTGCCTGAACCCTAACACTTTTTTCCTTATGTGTCAAATGCTTTGGAAATTCTCCATATGTTAGAAAGTAAGTGATATTAGAATACCGTTCGTCAATTGTTCTAACAAATAGAACAATTGAAATATCTTTAGAACTTACCTCCTTAGAATTGGAAACTTGATTAGGATTGTTGTCAACAATAGGCTAGCACAAACCATAACCACACACCAACTTTGTGGGCTTTATATCCACGTCATACTCTTGAATTTTGGCAATCCAGTTGCCCTTTTTAGTACAAAACCCTTGCTACATCAAGATGGAATTGACAGTAGAATTAGGCACTAGTGCAGTGACATGGATATTAAGTATGTAGAACCAAAAATGCTTCACTACCTTAACTACAATGAATGAATATTTTTCCATTTGAGAGTATTTCAATTCATGAGATTTTAATGGTCAACTCATGAATGCAATAGGGGACTCAAACCCCTCACTATTCTATTGCACTAAAATTGTTGAAAGTGTATGCTCAGAAGTATAACTAAACATAATAAACTCAATGTAATTTGGGTAGACTAACACTAGTGCATGTGTAATAGATTCTTTAATATCATTAAATGTAGCTTTAACTTCTGCAAACCAATAAAAAGTAGTATTTCCCTTCATCATATTCATGATATGACATGTCTTCTTCACAAAGTCAGGGACAAACCTTTGTAGGAAATTCACCTTATCGAAGAAAGACTGAACTACTTTCTTACTCATTCGTAGAGTAAGAGCTTGAATTGCATTGACCCATTCAGGATCAATTTTGATACCCTCCTTGGACATGATGTGACCAAGTAGTTTACCCTCTATAGCCCCAAAAATTGACTTCTTGGGATTCAAGGAAATCCCATGTTGTTAGCACCTCTCCAAACCTTGTCTCAAATGATTGAAATGCTCTTGACATTTTTTGGAAAAGATTGTTAGATCATCAAGATGAACAACAATGAACTTTCCTATGACATCACAAAAAGCTAAGTCCATTGCATGTTGAAACATGGCACCGACATTAATGAGAAAAAATGATACTCTATGGTAGGAAAAAGTACCCTAAGGTGTGGTGAAAGAGGTCTTATGTTGATCATCTAGGCTAACCTCCACTTGATTGTATCTTGAGAAACCATCTAACATAGAAAACATCTCAGATCTAGTTACCATTTGCAAGACTTGATCCATCACTAGAAGAGGATAATTATATTTCAATGATAACTAATTTAAATTATTGAAATCCACACATTTGCGAATTTCTCCATTCTCCATATGAACTAAAACAATATTAGCTATCCACATTGAATGGTGGATAGGAAATATGATCCCAACGCTTAGAATTTTTTGGATCTCTAAAAGAATGGTTCTAGAAATCTTGGGATTATACTACCTCTGCTTTTGTTTATAATGTAATAATCTTTCCTTCAATGGAATTTCATGTTGAACTTATTTTGGGTGAAAAGAATTTAAATCTTCATATGAGTACATGCAAGTACATCAATGTATTGCCATAACAATTCAACAAATTGCCCTTTCTCTTTAGGAGTACAACAATTTATGATATTCACCATTTTAGGATCCACCATAGTTCCCAAGCTGATTTGCTCAACCTTGTTAGAAGATTTTGAATTGGAATGTTGTTGCTTTTTCACATAACAGTCATGTTTGTCAAAAATTCTTTCTAGAGATACCAACACCTTAGGAATCTTATTCCCTTTGAGCCACAAAACTCCTCACCAATAATTGGATCAAGTTTAGAAATAAATTCTTGGGGTGGATAATCACTACCTTTAAAGTATAATTCATAAAAAAATTCTACCTTCTCTAGAAAGGCCACGATCTAGTGATTATTGTTGAAAATTTTCTACTTGTCTGAAATTTTTGGAACACTCAAATGATTTTTTTTTTCAATGGTGTAGGTAGAACCATGGATATATTTGTGTGGAATCAAGAGTGTAGCTGATATTGCCAATGAATCAACTTTTTTATTGTACTCTCTTTGGACAACAAAAAAATTAAAAGCTTCAAACTCTTCTATATTGTCCCAAACCAAATTATGGTAATGCCTTAGTCACTCATTCTTTGTTTGATACAAGTTTCTCACTTGGAAAATGACTAATTCAACATCTCCTTGAACATATACATTTCTTATCCCTTTCCTTTGTGCAAGTTCCATTCCCAACAACAATGCTTCATACTCTATAGTATTGTTAGTGTTGTCAAACTAAAATTAAAAAAAAGGGAAAGAATTTCCCTTGTGGGGAAATAAAAGAAATCCCTGCTCTTGAACCTATGGAAGAAGAAATTCCATCAAAATTAATTTTCCAAACATCATTTGGATCACCAATACTGGTAGTTTCAAAATTTGTAACTTCATTATCAGATGAAGTTTCACCATCTGTAAGAGAAATATTATCTGAAGACGATTCATTTTGTAGTGAAGATGAGCCATTACTTTCATACTCTTGCTTTGAATTTTAAGATGAATACCTAGCATCTTCATTGGTCTAAAAATAACAAGTCCCCATACCCAAAGAATCAAACAAAATTTGAGCTTTTAGATCATGAACCCCTTTTCCTAGTACTGCAAAACAACATGAATAAAGAGTTAGACAAGGATTTGCAAGCTAAAACAAGGATTCCCCATGAAATCCATTTACAAATTAAACTAGGAATGAAAATAATGAAGAACACAAAGAAAATGATAAAAACTTGATTCAATCCTAATTCAAATAGCAAACACTTGATCCCATGGGGGAATTGGTGCCAATTTGATGTGAAAATTGGCCCTTTCCCAATTCCTATGATGCAAGATTCAAATGTTGAAGATGATGTTGATCCACTTTGATGAGAAGATGAGAACTCCAAGCCAAATCTGCAAAAAGCCTAGCTAAGAATTTGAATGATGAATGGAAATGGCTAAGTATTTTAGCATGGTAACTTTGCTTGGATTGTGGATGATAAAATGAGGAGAGGAGCTCTTCATTTATAGGATTTCAAGATGGATGAAGCCCAAATTTGAGCAATGTGGGACTAACATTCATCCAATGATATGGTGCCACTTGTCAAGCTATGAATGGATGATGGTTGTGCAAGATTTGGGGTTTGTGCCAATAAATGCCAATATTTGAAATTCAAATTTGTTGAAATGACATGTAAGAGGGAAGGGAAAATGCAATAAATGCCACTTGGCTCAAGGAAAAGGACATGTAAGATGAATTTATTGCCTTGTTGGATGTACATGTTGACTTGGAATTTTTGAATTCAAATTGAGAGAATATTCCAAAAGATGCCATGTGAGGAAAATAGGAGATTTAATAAATGAATTAAATCTATTTTCATGTGAAACTTGCATTATCTAGAGGATGTGACATGAGATGAGGTTAAATTAATCAAGGGTTTAATTAATTTAAAGGAGATTAGATGATGTGACTTATTTGACTTAGATTTATGGATTTATTTAAATGGATAAGAGAGGAATATGATAAGAGGCTAATTAAATAAAGATTTTGATTTATTTAATTAAAAGGGATGGTGTTAGATTAAATCAAATAAGGTTTTAATTTATTTAATTTAATGGATAGAATTTAGGGATTTAATCAAATAAATTGATTATTTAATTAAATAGGGATAATTAGATCAGATGGATTGATTTAATTAACAAGAGAAAGTGATTTAATTAGACAAAATGATTTATTAAATTAAAAGATGAATATTGATGAATTTAATCAGATGGAATTTGATTAAATGGTTTGACCGAGGAATGATTTAGGAAGAAAATGTTAGTTGATTATGTCAATTTTTTTGATGTTGACAAGATCATCGACTTAGTCATTAAAAATTTGGATTCCCTTTTAGGAAGCAACTTTTGCATTACACCCTTTATGGGTATCCTAGCCTTAGACATATCCATGTTAAGCTCTCCTCCAATGTCCTTAAAGAAATTACGTTCCAAAAAAATACCATAGGATGCTGGAACATTTGCTACCAAGACCATCATCTTGATTTTCTTCTTTGGATATGCAATGAATGTAAACTGTGCATCCTTGATTTTCTTGATCAAAGGCACTTTCCTATTTTCCATTAAGAAGCAATGATCAAAAGTATTTGTAAGATTCAATCCCAAAGCATTAGCTACCTTGGTGGGAATTACATTATCAAATGCACCAAAATCTATTACATAGTTACTCAACTTAAAACTGTTAACAATCAAAGAGATGTAAAATGGGTTTATTCTTCTAAGAATGGATGAAGGAATAGAAACTAAGTTACTCTAAGGAAACTTAGATTTTGGAACAACAAGGATATCTAAAAATTAATATCTACTAGGGTGAGTTCTCTTATCTTTAACAAATTCAACCAGTCTATCAAACTGGTCAGGATTGGCCTTTAGATATTTAGCTTCAAACATTTGTATCTTTTTGTTCTTTGCATGATCAATAATATCAAAGGATTAGAAAGAACTTTGCAAAGAGGATGGGTAATCTCATTGGTAGGTTTTTAAAATGGAACACTAATCTTTGGAACCTAAGTATTGGCCTTTGGTGTTGAGGAAAGTATAGGAGAATGAGTGGTAGTTACTTGCTTATTGGTTTTTGTATCTTTGGGTTGCATTGGCGAAGGAGTTCCCCTTTTAGCAATAGTCATTGGTGGTCATGAACTATCCTTTTCTTTCATCGCATCAGCTTGAGGTTGATCAAGTTGATTTTTTTGTGAACGTGTGAGCACAACATAAGAATCAGTCACAAGATCCTCTTCATTAGATTCATTTTCAACATGTAGATAGCCAATATTTGAGTCACTAGTAGGATCTACTTCATCCTCCTAGAATTGATCAACATTTTCCTTGATAGGATATTCTGGTTGCACATAATCATTTTTCTTAGCTTCATAATAGCCCATGACTACATTGGTGGGAGGAGCTTCAAGAGAAAGTATTCCTTGTGGTGGATGAAGTCTATCTTGGTTTCTATTACCAAAATAGTTGTAAGAATTTGCAAAGGTTCTCCTCGGAAAATATTTGTATGCAGGATTAGATGAACCTTGAGAAACCTGCTTCTTTAATTCTAGAAATTCATTTGCTAGTTTTTGCACCATTGGATTAGTGCTTGTGTTGGTAGATGAAGATGATGATGCTTGGACTTTATTCCTATTTGTTTCCTTACTTATTTTACCAGAAAGTATCAAATCATCTTCGAAGCTAGTAAGGAATTTATGTGCTACTTCAAGATCAGTTGGAATTTCCCTCCATAACAAGAAACTTACTTCAAGTAGTTGTGTGTTTATGAAGAAACATTTGAGATTAGGAGCCATTGGCTTAGACTCAACAAGAATCCTTGTTACCAACTTATTGAATTTAGCCATGAACTCATGCATGGGTTCATGTGCTTCTTTTCTCATAGTTATAAGTTGTGCTAACAAGGCATGCAGATCTTCTACAAGCTTGAAGTGTTCTATAAATTTGGTATGGAGAGTAGAAAAATTGGCAATAGTACTAGGAGCAAGAGTGTAAAACCATTCCAAAACTACTTCTTCTAAGGTCTTAATGAATAACCTTACAAAAACATCCTTTTGTTCAACACCAAGAACACCACAAAGAATGTAGAAAGTAGTAATATGCTCATCAAGATGCTTCTTACCATCATTAGAGAATTTGGGGATGTTCTTGTGTGAAATGTGAGGAAGTTCATGTAAAGGGTTTTCCAAATTTAAAGGACCAAAAGAATTACCCCAAAGACCAACAGGTGGTTGAGCTTCCATAGCACCTTAAACAATATCTACTTGAACTCGTGTGATAGATAAAGCCCTTAGAAAATTTGAAGATTCACTTGAAAGTGGTGATCTGATTCTTTGAGGTTGATAACTTACTATACACTATAATGGTGACCTTGCTTGTAGAGGAGAAGGTATAATATTATGGTGTTGCAACAACTTGAAAAATGGATCAACTTAACCTTGCACCCTTTGATTGCAAGTGTACCTTCTGTATGCCAGAATGTAGTCCTTGAAAAAAAAACAAAAATCAGCAATACAAGATATTCATAAACTTGCAGTAAGACACTGGAATACTTTTCTACTTCAACCAAAAGCATGAGGCTTTGATTGCATACTTGTATCCCTAGTAGAGTTGCCAAAAAACTGTTGTGTGAATATTTTATAACCCCTTTACAAATTACGAAATAGTGATTTTAGCCACAGTTATGATGAGATAAATCTCTCCTCTTAGAAAGGGGAGGCTCCCTTCTTATTTCTAATTGAAACAAATGTAAACTATGCTAAGCTAAAGGTATTTACACCAACTTTAACCATGTATGGGGTGTGTTACATTCATCATTTTCTCTTCTTTTAGAAAAATGTTTACAATGATTCATGGTAATATCAATAATGCTTCTACACTTTTAATGTTAACCTAAATACTAATCACCAATATTCTAATTAAATGTGTGAATAATCAAAGAATACTAGTATAAAATATGCAATATGTGATCAAAAGACACACAAAAGCACAAAGTATTTTTGTTGCCTTCAATGAGATTTTTGTAGTAACCAATTACATAAGTTGAAGCAAAAATTCTTTCAATCCACTTCACAAAGAGATTGATGTACCATGTGAATAATCCCAAGCACAAAGTCATCAAATTATCCTCCAAAATGTTTTTAAAGTAATTGCATCGGTAGTGGGAGCATAAAGTCAATCAACTAATAATACAATTGACCCACAAAATGAATAATCACAAACTCAAAGTCTTGTTAATTCTCCACCAATAGATGCTTTTAACACACACAATTTCACGTAAATGATATAAAAAAAGTTCATAAAACTTATCTTGAAATTCCTCCAATTTTAAGAACGAAATACCACTTATCCAATCAACACAAAAGAAACCAACAAGAATGTTGTAAGAACATCCTTATTCATATAAATTTGATTCAACAAAAAGTTTGATACCAAAAATTTCCTTCTTTATTAACTGGAATTGATTTGCAATTTGAACTCAAAGTGTCAAAGTTGATTCTCAATTTGCACAACACTTCGTTGCAATAGATAAAAGGTAAACAATACAAATGAGCTCTCTCATATTTATAGATGAGAGCCAAGAGCTAATTTAGGGAAAATTCTAACTACTTTGACTTATTCAATGATCGAGTCCAAAATTATTGGAGGAATTCACTATTGTTAGTTGTTTTACAATTTGAAAAATGACATGTGAATTATGTTGAACTAACTAAAAAAACTTGTAAATGATAAAAATTGAAATCGAAACTAAAGCATGATCAACCTTCTTCAACATTCTTCATTAGGAAATCATCATTTTTCTTTAGGATCATTTGTACGTCATTATCTGACATTGAAGTATGTTTGATGATGCCATGGGCTCTTGATGTTGAATCTCTAATAGTGTTGTAGGCTTTGTAATGTTTCCTGAGGTATTGTTTCAATTTCTCCAAAGTTAATTTAATATCAAAGATTCGATCCATTAGAGGCACTGAAAATGCCTAGTCTTCAAATTCCTTCTGAATAATGTTGATAAAGTACTAAACCACATTAGGGAAGTAGTATCTGACTATCATCTCACTTCTTGCATAGAATTTTTTCAATTTTGTTAATAAGCTACAAGTCATGTTCTTCACCAAGTTCATGTACAGATTGTAGATCATTGCATAAGTTGGTGAGAACAGTGTATTTGTGAATCAAAGAATCTTCAATTTCCACATACATGTCTTGGTTGGGAATGATCCCAAATTCCTCCTGTTTATCTATTTTGAGTTTCCTCATCTTGATCCAATATTGTACTTTGTTTTCCATATCCTCTTTCTCTTGAGAGAAAGCATTTACAGTGTCATCGAATTTTGTTTTCATGCCTTCCATCTTTTCTAGCTTCCCCATGGTGAGCCCTAGCATTTCTATTCCCAATGCAATCAAATGATCAAGATACTCACTGAACACTTTGCCTCTAGCATGTACTTTTTCCACCTTTTGGATGATAGGATTTTCAATGCCAACTACAATTTCCTTAGGCTCAATAGATTCATAATATTGGGTTATCTTATGTAGCACAGCAGTGAGTTGCTCTATTTTTTCCTTATAGTGATCCTTCGTCTTCTTCTCCTTGTCAAATTTCTCTATGAGATAATATGGAGTAGATTGAACATCCACCTTTGCACTACCATGAGTTACCTTATCCAATTATACTCTTGTGATAGAGTAGTCTACAATATCCACCTCTTCATAGTTTTTATTAGAGGGAGGTTGAGCTATCTCTTCATACTTATTACCTTCTTTGTGAAACAAAATCCTAGAAAGAGTATTTGCTTTCTTTTTGGTTCTTTCCTTGGTAGACGTAAATTGTGAAAAGTCATATTCATATGGAGAGATGGCTTCTTTCCTCCTCTTTGGTGCTTATGATGAAAACCATGGTGGTAATGGTGAACTTTTCCCAGGTTGTGTAGCCATTGTATGTGATGTAGTAGTTGCATTCACAAAGGTGGTAGCCATGATGGGAGAAGTGTCAGTTAAAATAACCTTGGGAATTTCATCCCTAGACTCTTCCATAAAATCATTCAAGAACTGCTCTAAATCAGAATGTGATGTGAGGTCAAAAGATGGTGAGCACAAACTTGGTAAAGACATAGGAGAACCAATAACATTATCTAACCCTTGTTTCAAGCTTTCAAAAGGAAAAAATGAGATGGGGGATGAATGCACAGATTGTATTGATACGATAGGAGTAACCTCTACTTTAATAGTGGGGGAAATAGTGGCAATAGGATCATTAAAAATGGTTGAAGACAAAAGGGGAGGAGTAGGAAAATATACAATATTTTCAATGGGAGATGAGGTGATAGGTGGTTCCTTAAGAATATTCTCATGAGGGGACATCTCTATTTCCTCATGATCCTCTTAATCAATCTTCCCCTCTTCTTGCACATGCTCCTCTTGGGCCTCTAGAGATGGCCCCTCTACAAATTTCCTAGTCTTCCTGCTACCACCCTTGACCACAAACTTGATCTTAGGATTTGAAGATCTATTTGAGCTTGGAGCATCATTTATGTTTTTGGTCCTTAGCTTCAATTTCTTACCTGATTGACCTTGAGACTGGTCTTTTGATCTAGTGAAGAAAAGTTTCAATTGTATATCCCTTTCATCTAACCAAACATTTGTATTGTACAAGATTGGTTGAAACATTTCTCAGATTGATATTACTTCTTTTTGAGACCATTGGATTGAAGGAAGAGGAGAAGTTGTAACTGTGTTTCTCTCATATGTAGGATCTAGAATAGTGTCTTCATCCTCCATATCCTCTGGGATATCATCAAGATCCAATTTCCTTATCTAATCCAAAATAAATCTACAATAATCCATTCTCCTAATCTATTGCCCTGTCCTAACATGTGAGAAATGAATTTTGATTCGAAACTTCATGCCTCTCTAATTAAAGTCAGATCTTTCCTTGAATAATTTTATTATCACCTATTGCATTTCTGATTCAACAACCTTGGCCTTATGTGAAGTCTGAATAGAGTACCTTGAAATTTCCAATGGAAATTTGAATCTTGACTTATGGGCTTCCATTTTTTTATTATGCACCATAATAATCTTCCTGCATAACTCCATTAGAACAATTTTATCACTAGTATAATGAGGAAGCATATATGGATAGCAGGCAAAGTATCCAACTCTTAAATAAGTAAAAGTTATAAATTGTAGATAAAGGTAGCCATATTTTTCAAAAATCTTCCATGCTTCATTAAATACTCTTTCATTCTCTAGTTTAGGATCAAAGGAACACAAGAGTGGTGCAAAGAAGGTATCATTTACCCTTCTAAAATGTTTGATACTTCCCATAAGGGTGATCTACAAAAAATAGTTGTAAACTTGTTTAACCTTTCTATCTCCCACAATAGTTGAACCTGGAAAATTCCTCATGGATGCTACATCATAGACCAAATATGAAGTCATGTAAAACCACTATGTTGTAAGCACTTGGGTCAATTTCTCATGGAAGGCATTGCTGATTTCCTCAACCCAAAAATTTTGTTGCTTCCCTTTCAAAATAATCTTGATGTACATGTACATCAAATCCTCAAAATAATATAAATTAGGTAAACCATGTAGTATACTGAGAAGATTAATGAGGTCATTTACCACTTTAATGTAATCACTATGGGGAGGATTTTTAGGCCATCTTGTAACACCTCGTCTAGGGGCCTTCAATCATTTATTGTTGATCATCCTTTTTGCAGAATCATGATCCTTATCATATTTTTTCTATGTAGATTACTTGGAAATCTCTACATATGTGTTAGCACCTAGGAACATGAATACTTTATCAAAAAAAATTGCATCTAACTCCATTTCCACATTCCAATTTTAATTTCATACCTTTCTATCATCCTTGTTATAGTGAGAGGCAACTTGTAGTACAAACTTAGGATTTTGAGCTACTACCAGAAATGAAGCCACAAGATGTATATTATTGTGAATAATTGACTTCTTCCCATTGTCTATAGGTTGCTTTCTATTTCTCTCAAAAAATTTGGACATGTCCACATGAATGATCTTTGTATCCTTGATTTCATCAACATTTGATGAAACTACTATAGGAGGAAGCACACCTTGGTATTTGTACTTCATCGCTTTCCCCTTGGAAGGAGATGGATTTGATATTGGTAGAAGAATGGACTTGCAGAAGTGCAGATGCAAAACAACCTTGAAAAATGTGCACAAAGAGGTGCATGAAAAGATTATCATTTGTAGATGTTAGGAAAAAATTGCATTTAGGAAATAGCAACTAGAGTTGATAATAGAATGATTGCACAAAAAATTGGATTTGAGAATAATGAATGTGGAAAATGAATTGCAAAAGGGTTTACTTGGAAAAGGAGGGAAATTTCTAGTGTTAGGTGAAAATTTCTATGAAAATACGTTGCAAAATGATGAAACTACAAGTGGAAATTTCCTTTGATTTTGAAAGTTGCAAAGTCATTAAAAAATAATGACATTGCAAGTGGGAAGTTTGCTTTGTTGCAAAGTTGGAAAAAACTACCTATTTTGCAAGTGGGTAGAAATGATTTTTAGCAAATTCGGAAAAAATTTATAACTTTACATCCTAGAAAGATTAGTTGGTTCTATGTCAAATTGGTAAAACTCAATGATTATGCAAAAGAAATCTTACTTTAATTGTCAGGTTGGGTAAAAACCCTAGCCTACAAGTGAGGTTCAATCTTACTTGCATACTCGACAAAAAATGCTGACTATACAAGTGATATTTGAAATGACAATCTTTTTGCAATTTCAGAAAAAAATACCAATGATACAAACAAGATAGAATTTCTTGAAGGTTTGAGGAAAATCCTGAACCATACAACTTAGAAGTTCAAATGGTTTTAATATTGTATTTTTTCCAAAACGTATCAATCATACAAACTTGGTAAAACAACATTTTACATTTGCGAGGTTTTTTCACGCATTTACAAATGACTTAAAAGACCTTTTGTTGGGTTGGGGATATTCCCTAACCTCACAATATGCAAGGTAGCAGTGCAAATATTGTTTGTACGATCGACAAAAATTTGACCATTATGCAAGAAAAACCTATGTAACTTGCAAGGTCGGGGAAAAACCTTGACCATACAAGTAACTTGTTCCTTTTGCAATCTTGTCTTGTGGGGTTGGGTAAAAAGCCCGACCTTGCAAGTATACAAAAATTTCTAACTCCTAAAGACTAATTTTCACAACTTGAGCAAGAAGATGATTTTTTATGAAACAACGAAGGTAATCACTCAAAAGACATTCTGACACTTAGGACCACAGATGAGAGAAAATTGAGATTTACCTCATTTTGTGTTCTTAGAGTAAACGAGACTACAAAACTAACAAGTTTTGTAGGGGTTATCCCATGAATCAAGTACAGTTGGATTCAAGGATAACAAGACATTGCTTTCTCAAACAATAATAAAATTAAACATGCACCTGATGGTCCTCTGTACATAGCTAGAAGAATTAATGACAAGCCTACAAATGGGATATTAATTGGTCATGTATGTGTAGAGAATGTGATCACTGAGTAATTTTTATTTGTGCATGAAATTTACCAAGATTCCTAGAAAAAATCGAAAGAATGGCTCAAAACACATGATGGTTTTTCTCGCCCTATGATAGGTTTGATTACTCTCCCATTAAAAGTTGGACTGAAGCAATGAGATGTATCATTCTCCATTATCCTGAAATTGGATCAATTTTGTGTTAAGTTAGGCTACCAATGGCTACGCTTCATGAATACCATTCTGTTGGTCATCCACGAGTGCTTGAAATTTCCATTTGATAACAAGATTTTTATAGTGCATCATATTGGATTTAATCCTTTGCCTTCTTGAGGGAACTTTACATTGGATTTCTTTTGGACCGAACCTATAGAACCTATAAAACCACCTAAAGATTTCCTTTTCAAATCCTATCAGAAGTTTAAAGAAAAGCATATTGTATAGCTATCCCTTGCCAATATCCCATCTGAAATTGAAAGACCCATAGTTATTCCTCCCACTCCAAATATTATGGATGAACCTATGATTGAACACAAAGAAACAATATATGGTGCTATTTCACAACCAAATCCTACAAGAGACCAAGAGATAACCATACAATTCCCTTGGTTTCTCCTAAATTCAAACAAGGTTATAAGCCTAAAGAGAAAGTGGTTACACAACCCTTAGAGGTCCCTTCCATTCCTACCTTGAGGGAAGAAAGGAGATCGATGAGTTAAAAACCTGCTCCTACGTCGTCACAACTTGAAAGCCATGCAAGGAGAAATCAAAATGATAAAGAGTCTAGATGTAGATGTCATGCTATTGCTTATAAATTAGAAGAAAAGAACAAACCAACAAACAAAGCATGATGATTCTCCACCTTTTCCACAAAATGAAAATTATAAGACAAAACGAAAAATAAGAAAATAAAATGGACATTATCATTAGACTGCCTATTGTGATTAACTTAGATGATGATGATAAGATTGCTAAAATTGATGAAGTTCATAATGAATTGAATTTATTATTTTCCACTTCTATGAACTTAGATGGGTACAACCGTGATGATCCTCCTAAAAAGAATGCATGACCATGTGTTGAACCTGATGATTGTCCTAGTATGGAACTTGTTGTTGCTCCTTTGGCTAGCTATCCACATTTGAGATAGGATGAACAAGATTGGGATGTAGACGACCTGCTATAGTTTGGATCACATTTGACATACTAGTTCTCTATTCATCTTTGTGATTGTATGTGCATAATGTGATCCCCCATATTGTGCTACTTGGAATGCCTTTATCTTTATGAGATTTCTTTAGATGACCTTTGTTACTCTATTGGTGCAAGGATACAAAGGAAGAAAATCCATTGTGACATTCTTCTATTTGTATCTACATTCTTCTATCTATCGTAATCATTGTCTTGTATTTTCCTTTTTGGGATGATGCAAAGCATTGAGATGTTTATGTCTCCTCCATGTTGACCCAAAGGGATTATTTGTCTTCTATCTCTCTATGTGTCATTCCTCCTTTGTGTTTGTTGTTCCATGAATTATTTGAGGAATGATGAGGGTTTCAAGCTCTATTATATCACAGTAGCAAAGACATGTGTTGACCCTAGATCTGTGGATCCCTTATGTGTATGAGATTGCATGTGGGGGTAAAAGCCTTCCTTTTTCATGACGTAGCTTTATTTTGAAGCATATGATTGGAATAGGGCTTTCCAAATAAGCTCTCATGGCCCTCTTATTAATTGGCATATATCATTTCTAATATAAAGTAATTACTAACATCACGGTGTTTAGAAATTCATTTAAAGTGGGGGCATACATTGGTATTATTACATTGGAATTCTCATTTTTACAAACATATTAACATATTTGTTTCAATTTTGTTCATAGAGATTGGACTTAGTGTAGTTTTGGCATAGTATTGATCATTTTGGCATTGACTTATGGGTACACAATTTTTGTGGTGACTCTACTCATGTGCCACCATTTGTTATGGGTACACACCTTGTAGACCTAGTGTGTGTTTCTCATCCTTCCTTTGGGGCTCACCCCTTATAGCAAAATTACAATAGCCATTTTGAGCATATTTTCATGGCCAACAGGCATAATGCAACTTGCTTTCCCATGGAGCCATGAGTGTATTTGATGCACAACAACACAACTATGGCTAGTCCATTCCTTTTGCATTAGCTTTACCATTGTATTCTTGTGTATCTTGTCTTGCTGCATGTATCTTACACATTTTGTGTGTCCATTTGTCCTTATCTGGGGTTGCCATGGGATCTTCGATCCTAGAGGCTTGATCATCCTCCTTGATCTTTTTCATCATATCTTTCTATCATTTGTACTCTTGGACCTCTCTTGATGTATATTTGTCTACTTTAGTGTGAATTCATACTCTCACTAAAGTGGGGGCTAGATGTAGTGTAGGAAATTGTATACCTTTACAACTTCACACTATCTTTGGGTTCCTTAACTAATTAGACTTAATTATGCATTCCAAAGCCTTACTTATCTCATTTTCCAAAAGGGAAACCAACATTTAATAAATGCAATTAATATCTTAATCACATTAGAGAATGAGTGTCCTGGATTTTTAGACCAAGACCCATTCACCCAAGGGTGAATGGGTCCCCTTCAAGTCCTAGGATCCATTTCTAAATATGATTTTGGTGGTCTTTTAATGATTCAAATTCTATATGCAATTATTGGCTTTTGGAATCTATTTTTTGGGAAATTAGATAAACATTTATAAATACATAATCTTTTTATCATTTGAAATATAAAAAGCAAGAATATTTAATGAATTTTTTTTGCAGAATTAAGTATTATTATTAAGAGTATTCAAGAGTAGATTTATCAGTTTTTACTGTAGCATTCAAGATCCTATCATCATGTTCAAGCTTATGTGTGTTCATATCATCTTGTGAAGGCTAATATGCATTGTTGATCATTAAAGCATCCAAGCATCAAGTAGCCAAAAAAATCAAGTAAAGCAAGATCAAGTTCCTTGGAGTGATGTGTTTGACTTCATTCCTCTAAGGGAAGCCATTGAAGGTTTGGTGAGTTGTAGCAAGAAATTGTTCATTCACCATTTCCTTCTCCATTGTCATTATTCTTCTATCAAGGTATACTTATCGAACATGGGTTTTGAATAGGGAAAACCCCCATTGACACAAAATAAGAAAATTTTCCCTCTTTGTCTATGTGCAGGTTACAAGTTGAAGGAGTGGAAAGATCTTGAAGAAGCAATTTTTCATTTTTATAGTTGTTATCATCAATGTTGTCAAGTCATAGAAACTTAGATTTAGAATTTATTTTTGACTTTCCGACAATGAGACCTAGGGCAAATAGAAGCTCATATCTTGTACTATAGGACCCAAAAATTTGATCTAAACACCTATATAAAAACTCATTTCCAAAGGAATAATGAGTCCTTGTAGTCCCCTCAAAACCATTTTTCCTAAGCATATTTATTGTTCTTCGCACTTCTCAGATCCACTGATAAACTATTGTTTCTAACTGTTAGTATTCAAGATCTTGCATTTTTAATATTAGGGCATATAGGATCATTTTGTTAATCATTTCAAAATATTTCTAATCAATTTCAATCCCCCTTAGGATATATATCTAGGGCTACTTGGCTCACTGTTAAGGTTGATAGTCAATTAATTCACCTTGTTAATCTATATCCTAATGAAATTTATTAAAATGTGGAAATGGGCCTAGGTTATGGACACTAATCTTAGAGTCACCATATTTTTATGTTTCAATTACTTTAGGTTGAATATCACTAATATTTAAAGTTGCCACCATTGATTAAAAATATAGTCTAATAGCCCTTGAACTACATATTCTATGATGTAAAATGTACCTTGATTTTTAATGCTCATGGGGCCTAAAATTTCCTTTGGATCATTCATCTTAATGGAAATCAATGGTCTAAAAGCAATTCAAGCCCCAGTGCATTGCAAGTTGTGGGTGCATTTTACCTTATGAAATACAACAAGAGCCATTAGATTATATTTTAAATCAATAGTAGGAACTAAATATTATGGATTCTACCCCTTAAACCCATCAATGATTTCCACCCTTGAGCCCATACTTTTACAAAAGAAAAATATTTTATTAAATTGAAAGGATTAGCCATCGTAATTAATATTTTTTCTTATTTTTAACCAGGATTCGCCAATATTTTTACAAAATTTTACTAATGTAAAAAATGCCAATGAAATTAATTTTTGTTTTTAAAAGAAAGATTTACCATTTGAAATTAAAATATTTTTTTAATGAAATATTCGCAAGGATTTTACATCTTTTTTGGGGGGTTTTCTTAACTTTATCCCTAAGATTCCCTAAGTACCAATAAATCTAAAAATACATGTATGTTGTGTCACTATAGATTGGGCTGCAAAAGTGAAAAGGTTTTTCAAGATATTATAAATAAAAAACATGTTTGGTGGTTTCTCCTATTCTAATGATTTTTTAAATTTTTGTGAGAATTTCCTATTTGGGAAATAAGACAAAGCTTCATTTCCTTCAAGAAGTAAAAAAGAAAATAGTAAATTAAAAATTATTCATATAGATGTTTTTAGACTAGTGAATAATGATTATTTTGAAAAATTGATATTTTGTAACTGTTGATGTCAAAAATCGGCAAAGTAACAACCCTTTGTGGGAAACTCAGTTTGTGGGGGACTTATTGCGCTAAACTGAGTGACCTTTGGATTTTTAAAGAAGTTGGATTCTTCTATAATTGGTTTTTTGGAATGGGAAAAGGAAGCAGATATAAAAATAAAGGATCTAACTAAGGCGATATGCCAAAATTTAGATAAAAGGCACGATAAACCTATCTTTTTGTATATGATGTAAGGGCCTGCTTAGCAATTTACCATGTCCTAGAATAACAAAAATTAAAGATTGAAGCATGAAAAGCTCATTCAATGAGATTAAATAATTTTCACACCCATTTACTAAAAAGAGGAGTCAAAAAACATGATCTAAACCAGAAAACTTTCATTCAAATTATAGATGTTCGGCAAATAAACCATTCAAACAATAATGGCACAGTGTAAATTTTATCAATAGCATAAGAAAACAAAGAGGCCGAACAATGGTACAGTCTATGAGTTCTTGAATTAATCTAAACAATAAAAAGGCACGGTGTCTCTCTAAAATACTATAATTCTTGAACCCATGGAACTTGGAACATGTAACATGTAATCTTCGAACCCCTCTTTAGAAGCAAAGAGCAATATATATAGCTAGCATTCCCACTTCCTGGAAAGCAATAACTGAAGAGATTTATAATCTTGAGCAATGATGTCACAACAATGATTCCCCTCGACCGTTGTAACAGAAAAGGTTTGGGCCATAACATTTGGTTACCTCCCATCCAGGTGCATTCCCTATGAATCATGGCAGTGGTCCCGTGCAAAAAAGTGTCGCTACATAGTATAAGTAGTTAGAACACGTGGCAATATCTCACAACTTGTAATTTACTCCATCCTATGTTGAAGAAGCGTTGACAAGGAGACAAATGACAACATGGTGCAGGACGTGGTTCATTCTCCCCTTTCTTTGTTGACAACTTGCATTGGGGTGACGCATAGCAAAATTTTTTACTATAGACGCCACTTGTAGGGCACACCAAATCTCTACGCAAATGGAAGCTACATGGTATGTGGGTGGGCCCTGATGAGGAAGTGAAGGGAAATAGTTAAAATAGCCCATGGTGAAGACACGTGGGAGCATAGTGGGGGCCGGTAGAAGAGCAAAGGAAAAAATTCCCTCAAAGAGTGCTGAGCAGACACGTGGCAAAGACCAGTGGTCATTTATCAAAAATGGCGATCGATATTCATTGAAGGCATGGGCCAGTACCGTACATAAAACAAAACTCGAGGGAGCATGGTGAATTTTGTATTCACAGCTTCTAGCGACTATCATGGTCATTTCAGTTGAGCAACGAAGAACCAAAAATTTTCCCTAGAATGCAAAACAGAGTGCAATCCATTGGGCGATGAAATTAGAGCTCGGAAAAGGTTACCTTCAGGGACGTCCAATCATCTTCAAAGGGTCTTGTTATATTGCACAGATTTTCCTACGCTCTGCCTAGGTGAAGCATTTCTTTATAAGGTAGCACCTTAGGTAAATTGGCCCCTGCCTCACAATGGAAAAGTAGTTGCACGAGAGGATGAATGAAACCTTCAATGTCTACTGTAGTAGGAGGTTGGTTGAAATCCTAGAAAGTGGCTAGGTCCTGCTCTTTTTCTTCAATCCTTTCCGCAATTTTCTCGGCTATGGCAATCGACCCATCTTCAAGAAACGGGGATGGTAGGCCCATTTTAGCTAGTTAGGAGAAATTTTCCTATATGCCATCCATAGTCTTGTTCAAAGTAGTTGCATAGGTGTTAGTTCGTAGGAAGGTTGAGTGGCAATGGATGAACTTGTTTGCCATCTGGGCAACAACATCCCAATCTTCGATTCCTGTCTTTGCCAAGTCTTCATCAGAGACCATGTATAGCTTGCTTAGAAAACTCTTTGCCTTAGGAACCCTTTCTGTGATGAACTTTGGGAATTTCTCGATTGTTCCATGAACCTCCTAGCTCAATTTTGTCACCTTTGAGATGAACCAGAGCATTGGTTGTAGTGTTAGATAGAAGGCCTTAACCTTTTCCTAGTATGAATTGTATAACTGTTGAGCTACTGGGATGAGGTCCAACTACACAATAGGGGTTTGGGGGGTGCTCTTTAGAAGGTAAATCTCTACATCCTTTGAGCCAACATCCTTTGTTAATTTTGTAATTCTCTTTTTTGTGGATGCAAGTTGCTCCTCGATGTTACTTAGCTCCTTATACCAGTTCTCCTCGGCTCGGGCGTGGTTCACCAATTCTATGTCAAGAGAAGACTTCGTCTCTTGGAGATCTTTTTCTAATTGGTCCTTTTGACCTTCAAAGTCCATTTGATTCTTTTCTAATTTATGCTCATGTAGAGCATGTTGAGATGCTAGTTCTTCATCCTTTTGCTGCAAATTTTGCTTCGTCAAGGCCAATTGTCTCTGATATTCTTGGTTCTTCACCCACAACTTGTTGATCAGTGTGAGGTCAACGGATTGGGACTTCATGAGTTCTTGGAGTTTTTCCACTCCAATTATTTTGTATGTGATTTCTCTGATAAGCACGCAACTTCTACTTCCAGTGATTTCTCCCTCATCTCTAGGAAACTGACCCTTTCCTTCACAAGCTTGAGGTGCTCCTCCTTTTTCTTTAACTGACAGCCATATTTGAGAAAGTCGGTTGTCACCACCCACTACATTTCCTCCCTGAGTTCTACCTTGTCTTGTGGTCGAGCTGCATTCAAATTGAGTCCCACGACATACATGCTATAATCATTCAACAACATCTCCCCTTGTAGTTTGGTAGTGTTGGGGTACATGGTGGAAAAATTCAACGTTCCTTGCACCTCATTGTATATAGTATACACCTTCAACTCTACATCTTTTTTGTCATCCTTAGCCTTTTTCTTTTTCATTCTGAGAGCCCGCGCTTGGTTTGTGGCTACTCCTTGGGCTATGAATTCATATGGAAACTGAATGATCCCACCTACAAAGGGTGCACTGGGAGGTAGGCAAAAAGGGAATGTAAGTGTGGCAGGCCCCTACGTTTTCCTCTTCTAGAGAGTAACAGTCTATGGGGAGAAATAAGGGACTTGCCAGAGTTTGATTTGCGAACTGGTGGAAGGGCTCATCAGTTGCCATGTTGATGGGGTGGTCATTATAAACTCCATTTGCTAGGAATATTAGGTCGGACCCAAGGTAGTAGTGGCAATGGGGGTACCAATGGTGATTGAGCCTTCAGAAAGAGAGGTGAGGATAGATTGGGCAGCAGCGGATGGTGTCAAGGTTCATAGGGGCGTTAAGATAGATGGCCCTATCTAGGTGAATTTCTAGAAACCTCCTGCAAACATTGTGGTAGGGTTAGAGAAGGTAGGGCCGACACTTGTTGTAAGGGACACCATGGGAATGGTAGAGGATACCAAAGATTGAGAAGTAAGAAAAGAAGGAGCAAACATTACATGCTGACCATATTATGGAAGTGGTCCACTTGTTACTGGCTCCTCACTTACTTCAAACTCCCAGCTTGTTGGGATCACTTATCTTGTAACAAGTTCTTGAGAACCTTCTCTCATAATAATTTTTGTACGCTTTCAATTAGGGGGCATGGAGTCTCCGGCCTCTATAGTCTCCGACTGTTGTTGTTGGGACCCTCTTGTTGCTTTCGAGGCCCAGGTGAGCGTCTGTTAGGCTCTTGATATATTTAGTCACACATTTAAAGTGACATAGGCAGGCTATCCTGTGGACCTTTTCCTTTGCTGGGCAGAGGATGTCAATGTCTTGACTTCCTCCTCTGCCTGCTCTTCTTCTTCATTGGGGTCATTTCCTCTGCTAACACTTGAATAGGAAGTAGGACACTCATCATCCCATAGCTTGTCAAAGTGTTAATCATCTAGCATGCTTTCATAAGGTGCATCAAGCTATTTTATCTCTTGGCAATACACCCAAAAGGCTCTAATACTTTCTATACTTCATTCTTCTTATTTTCTCAACCTATTGAATAGGGCTTTTCCCATTTTGTAGTTCTCATCATAATCCACCGTAGCGAAGTAGAATCTATGCCATGGCAGCTTGTTGTCCTCTATGGGAATATGAATTAGGTCAACCAATAATTCATCTTCATCCTCCAGTGGGTTGCGCCTCTTTTCCCAGTAAGGCCGAGAATTGTGAGCTACTTTGATATGCTCATATGGTAGATCATTGAAAGGGTTGTAATTCTATTTGTCATAAATCATTACCAACCCTAGATGAGGTAGCTTATCCTACAACAATAGGTGTGTCTGCTTCTTTTTCATGGCCTCTATTTTGAAGCTTTGCAGACATATGAAGAGTCCCTTCCTCTTGGGTTTTTTGTTGTAGAAGGTAACATCAATAATGCACACTTTCCAAAAGATTTCAAGGGACAACACTCGATTAGTAACACATGTCGGAAGGTGGAATGGTTACTCAGTGAAGCCTCACATCTGGATGAATGTAAAATCTACTCCGAAAAATGAGTCACATCTAGGAATGAAGTTCTACATATACTCTATTTGCATCAAGGTGAGTCGATTAATACCATCCTCCCCTTGCAAATCTTACAAAATCGGAGTCAAGAAATAATCCGAAAATGCCTAATAGTCGAAAGTGGAAGAGAGGAGAGGGGTCTAGATAGAAACCAACTTTCTTCTATTACTTTTATCAAAAATAAACAGCTCCACATGCTTACCAAATAAATTAGGGTTCTGATGCAAAAATATATGGGAAAGATAGGAAGGAAACTTGAACTTCCATTCAACTTGGTTATTGTTAATTTTCCCTATCATCTCCTTTGTGAGGTATTCTATAAAATCATACTAGAAGTAAGATTGTTTCCTGCGGAACTGGAAATTCGGGCCCAATTGAAACACATGCACCTCTTTTTTGGTTTCCAGACCGCAAAAAAATGCCATCATTGAAAAGGCATCTTGCAAATATGTTTCAAAAGCACCATGTTGCACCGGGATCTTTGGTGGCTTCCACTAATCTACTTCAATCCTTTGTGTTTCTTTGTTATAAAACTCTAGAGCCTTGTCCCTTGAGTTCCATATATTATCCCCTTTTGTAGGAGTGAATGCCTCTATTTTCATCCCTCTTTGCATATGATTAGGAGTACATAGCATATTCCAAATAACACCTAGGGTGATATTAATTGACAGAGTTTGGCCCTCAATAGTGTTGGTGCTTGTGTTGAAATGCTTAATGGTCACATCGACTAATTTTGGGTAGTAGTGCACAGATGGGACCATATATTGTGGAAGCCTGCTAAACCATATTTTCTTTGTCATCTACATTATATTTTTGGATATCTTCATTCTTTCGTAGGTCACTTCCCTCAATCCTTTAGGGTTCTTTGCAAGAAAGGGATGATGAATATTATCCTAGTCCCCCTGAATTAAGTTATGGTCTCTATAGCTTTTAGGCTTCTCCAACTCCTGTCTTAGCCCACTTTAGCTTGTCAAGAATACCCGGTGTGGCATAAGAAATGTTTTCAAAGATATTGACCACTAGTGCTCCTCACATAGCTTTAAATAAGTTTCATGTCACCTCTCTCCTAGCTTCTTGGCTTGAACTTTCTGCCATTTTTTATTTGTGGGAAGCTTTTTCTTAGCTTGAATTTTTCTACAGTTTTACCCTGGCTCTGGCTGTGCACTAGAAATTGCTTTTGCTCTGGGAAATGTATTTGAAAAGACCTATTAAGTGCTTAAATATTTTACATGCAATACTTAGCTATTTTTTCTCAAGGTGGTAGACGAGAGTTACCTTTTTTGCATTTAATTCGACATGTACCACCAAACTTTTGGCTTGTGCGAGATGGATCACTTGCCATTTTTGATTTGATAAGAAATCATAATTACAATTAGCAACTATATTGTACACTGCAATTTTCTTGGAACTTGATCCAACGCTTTGCTAGCAGCTTAAGCATTCGTATGCGTTAGAAATTAATATCCCAAAAGGAATGATTAAGCTGAAGATGCGATCAACGTTTGAAAAGATATGAGCTCTACCTTAGAATAAGAAAAATAGTTGGAGAATGACACCTCAGTCTTTGGTCGTGTATAACACTACCAATTGCTACCACCAGCTTAGGCTAATTAATTAACCCTTATTACTTTTGCATGCAGCAATTCGTACTCAATAGATGCAATTAGGTGGGAAATTTGAGCAAGCTCTAGCAAAATTTTCAAGTTGGTACTCGATTAGCATCATGTTTATGGTAAGCCAATTACCACTCATTTCCTCGCTTTTTCTATAAATAGGCACCTAAGCAGTAGCCAAATCACACTTAGTGATTAGAGAAAAATTGGTAGTAGGTAATTGGCTTAATAGTTTAGCATTAGCAGTGCATAGAGTTTTCATAGGCTAGACTTAGGTACTTTGCAGAGATAGTTCTAGGATAGTTGCAGAGTGATTTCCAGCATAAATACCCCAATTAGGCTAGTGTTTGATAAGTCTTAGACTGATTTCTTAGGTGAGATTTCTTCTAAGCGTTTGAAGAGGATGATGAAGAATAATCACTCATTGGCTATTATAGACATGAAATGGGTTCTAGGACAAGACTACCTCAAATATGAGGAAAAGTATTGAGTTAACACTGATGTGTGCTCACACTTTGACACCTCCATGCTTGATATTTTAATTCCCAAGCCCCTGATTCTTCATCTTGTCAAATAAATATTTCCCAAGAAATACCTAAATGACCTTAGGGAGGTTGTGGAAAATTGTGCATATGGTGGAGGCATTCTGATCGTGAGCGAACTTCGAAGGTTCATAGAAGAGGATGTGGTTGTACCATGGTTTCCATTTCTTAGTGGATTTCACCTCCAGTCACAAGATGAGCACCTCCAGAGGGTAACCTGTGCCTGCCACTTTCTTTTTCACATCTATAATGTGGTGCCATTCTACGATATCGATTAGTACACGAACTTCAGGAACCTTGTGTTCCCTCCACCTTTGGTTGTTGCTCCTATTAATGATGTTGCTGTTGATGATGATGCCCTTCTGGATGAAGATATTGTGGACATTGTTGTTGATGCATCCATTGTTGCTACCCATGCTGTGGACTAAAGACTTTTGTGCTTTTCTTTTTTCTTTAAAAAAAAATTAAGCTATTAGCCTATTTTTTGTATACATGCCTGAAAAAGGATTTTCGTAAAATATATGAAAGAAGCATAATAGAACTATATAATTTTAGAAGTGTGGCCTTTGAGCCATTTTGACAATGTAAATATCAAAGCATATATATAATGAAAATATATCTTTATATAATCATCTTGTTGTCTACTTTTGGATTTTACAACTGGGTCATCTTTTCCTTTTCAACATGTATGTATCAATTCTACATGTGGGTGTTTAAGTTTTTTGCTCTTTTCAGCTACAAATTTATTTTCCGCTCTCTGCAATAATGGGCTACTTGTTCCTTTCCATCTTGAACCATAAAATAAATAAAAGAACAGCCAACAAAACAAAAGGGAAAGAAGGAAAAATCATTATTAACATATTTACATCAGTAGGATAAGCAAGCTTAATTAAATAATTTAAGGTGAATTCCATTGACTGGAATTCCCAGCGCTTCTTTTTCCATAGTTTCCAATTCATATGCATTATGTTCTTTCCATTGAATTATCCTGAACAGGCCTTCCCAAAGGCTGTCAAACTTTCCATGCTGACTCGGCTTCACAACACGTTCATTAAATTTTAGCACTAAGTCTGCATTTTAGACCTTGATCAGATGCTTTCTTTTCAAACCACCTTTTAACCACCTGTTGGTGGTTAGTCATGGTTGTTAGGGACTTTTCCCATTTCTCTTTTACTTTTAGCAACTAGGCTAACTGCACCTCCATTGTGCCATTTTGTTCCACCTTGAGATATTTTACTAATTGAAGCATTGGAATCTCTATTGAGATAGGTAATAGTGCCTATTTTCCATATACTAGCTCATATGGCGAAGTCTTGAGGACTTGCTTAGGAGTTATGCGGTTCACCGAGAGTGCTGCTCAAAGGTTTTTATGCCATTCCCTTTGATATTCTGACCCGATCCTTTTGAGGACTTAGAAGAGATTCTTGTTCATCAACTTGGCTAAGTCGTTCCCCTATGGGTAGTAGTTTGTTGATGTTTTAAGGAATATGCCATGTGTAACTACAAATTGACTTACCTTAGAGCCCAGGAAAGCTTTAACATTATCAGAGATAGTTTTTGGTAGGCCGAATCTCATCACCAGTTCCTCTAGGAAATCCACTATCTCTACCTCTATCACATTTTTTAGTGGCATGGCTTCAGTCCACCTTATGAAGTAGTTTGTGGTCATCAAGATCCATTTACGTCCTACGCTAGAGGCTAGGTTGATCATTCTGATGAAATCCAAGCCCCCATTGCATGAATGGCTCATTAACCACTATCAGATTGAGAGGTATTGTAGAATTCTTTCTTCCTATGAAGAACCGACATTCTTTGCAAGATTTTACCAGGGAGTAGGAATCATTGAATAGCATTGGCCAGAAGTACCCTATGCAAATGATTTTGATGTTGGTGGTCTTTGGAAAGAAATTCCCACCTATAGGACTACTGTGGTAAGTGTCGAGGATCCTTTTTTCTTGCTCTATGGTAACACACCACAATAGAATTCCATTAAAATTCCTTTTGAACATGATCCCTTCAATGAGCGTGAATCTGTTGTTTTGTAGTCAGTAGAATCTCCTCTTATGAGAAGGAATTCACGACAGATATTTTCTTATGTGCATAAATTTTACTTTTTCTGCCAACCAACAACCTTTGGACTCTGACTCATTCGTTAAGACTAGCTCTGATTGCTCTTCTTCAGTGGCCATTTCTTCATCGTGCACAAGATATTCACACGGTCCTCTTCCCTAAACAGTCTTTGTAGGCTTAACCTCAATGTCATATTCGAGGATATTGTTGATCCAATTGGCTCTTTTCTTGATGATTTCTCCTTTCATGATGTATTCATGCACACTAGAAATCATGACATAGACAATCACCTTATTTCAAGAGATTAAGTGTCAAAACTTCTTGAGTCCCTTAACTATTGAAAACACTTGCCTCTCTACAAAGTTGCAGTTTGTCTCATATTCCTTCAGGGTCTGGGATTGAATTGCTATAAGATGATATCGCTTGCCCTCCTCATCTTTTTGAGTTAAGACAGTAGCAATGCTTGACTTGCTACTGAATACATAAATTATGAAGTCCTTTCATAAGTCTAGGTTGACTAGAACAAGAGTAGAGGAAATAACATCCTTGACTTTCTCAAAGGCTTGTCTAGCTTCTTTTGTCCATTTAAATGTTTGTTCCTTTTTCAGCATCAAGGTGATTGGCCTAATTATTCCTACAAAATCAAAAATATATTTGCTAACAAAATTTACCTTTCCCAAGAAGGACTGGATGCCTTTCTTGTTGACTGGAAGGGGAAGCCCTTTGATTACTTTCACTCACTCGAGATCAATTGAAATTCCTTCTTTGGACACTATGTGCCCCAATAGCTTTCCTTGTGTACTCTGAAGACACATTTTTTTGGGTTCAGGGATATCCTCAACTCCTGGCATTTCTTGAACACCATCTCAAGGTGATCAAAGTGATCATCCTTGGACTTGGAGAACACTGTCAAATCATCCAAATAGAATAGGATAATCTTGTTGATTAGTTTGCTAAAAGAGATATCCATTTTCCACTGGAAGGTGGCTCCTACATTTGAGAGGCCGAATGACATCTTAGCATATGCGAATGTTCCCCACTTGGTAGTAAATGTTATCTTATGTTGATCCTCCTCTTTGACTTGGATTTGACTGTAACGAGAGAATCCATCTAACAGGGAAAACAACTCCGATCCTACCACAGTTTGCAAGATTGACTCCATTAAAGGTAGCGGATAATGATTCTTTAGGGATGCTCTATTCAGGTCCCGAAAGTCCACACATAGAAGAATATCTCCATTATTCCTTCGAACCGAGACCAGATACCCACATGCTATGCTTGATTTAGAAGACAATCTATGACTGGATTAGCTTTGTTAATTCTTGTGCCATTAACACTTCAATCTTGGGATTCACTAGCCTCTGTTTTTGGCAAATTGGTTTTGCACCTTTCGCCAACTCTATTGTATGCTGGATGATATTGAGATCATATCCTCTGAGGTCATCATATGACTAGGCCACCACTCCATATTTTTTGCAAAATTTGATAATCCTTTTTTTATCATGATGCGGGACATCCTTCCCGACTTTGAGCTTTCTTCCATCTCTAACCTGAAGATCCGCATAGTCACCTTTGTCTACTACAAACTTCCATTTTCCATTTCTTGCATCTTCACAATTGAAAAGATTCTTAAGAGTAAATGATCATTTTGGAAGCTTGTTGGATTTCAGTTGAATAATCTATCCTTTATAAGCTTTGGAAATCTCTGGCTGGAGCTGATCAAAAAATTCTCTCAATTGTTGGATGAACAAGACAATGTGTTCATCACTATCAAACACTTGCCATATTTGGTCATTGTTTGGAATGGCTGGTCGGACTATCACTCGTACCAAGTGTTTGTTGTGAGCAAGGTCAGAGGTAGGATTAAACTAGGATCTGATTCATGCCATGTAGTCCACATCTATATTTTATTCTTAGGGCACCATTTGAATGTTGAAGGCTTGAAAGCCCTCAATTAGGTCCCAAACTCAATGTCTATAGGATCACATATGAATATTCTTGGTTGGAGAAATTCCTCATACTTGATTGACTACTAGTTCAAAATCTTTGAACACCATTATTTGCTTTATTCCCATCCATTTCGCAAGGATGATACCTTGCACTAGTCCTTCGTATTCAGCTTCATTGTTTGAGCAAGCTAATTGGAAGGTGAAGAACCTCAATGTCTTTTCATTCTATGGGGAAATTAAACATATCCTGACTTTTGCACCATTTTTGAATCTTGGTCTGTCGAAATGCAACGTCCATAACTCTAAGGCTTGACTCCTCTCTAGTTTTTTGATGAACTTTGGGAGCACTAGATTCTCATCACAGATGACATAGGTGACCAACCTAGTAGCATGGTAGTTGTCGAAAGGATCAATATCCATATGTTCACTTAATAGAACATCTTCTTGATCAGTCTAATCTCTGGTCACTTTTTCATCTTCCAATAGCTAAGCGCAATACATGTCTTGCTTGGTGATAGAAGTATGAGCAGCCTCAAAGTTGATCATGGTTTCATTGGCCACATGTTCTGAATGGAGGGCTTTAGATTCTATATTCATTTTCACACCACGCTTGGTCCTAAGGATCATGTGTGACCAATCCAAGGATAGGTATCTGCCCACTTTTGAAGTAAATTCTCAGGATAGACAAATGCTAAACTTGGGGGGAACATTTATGATCACCATGTCTTGTGACACTATGATGCTAGGGCAGGTGAATAGAGTCAAGGGAAGGTCCTTGATGAGACTGATGGTTTTGACTCCATTTCCATCAAGTTGCATCATTCCCTTTTTTAAAGGTTCATAACTGAGCCCTAAAGCTTCAACTATTTATTTCAACATAACTATGGTGTTAGCACCAGAGTCAATCATGGAATTGTGTAATAACTTCTCTCCCACAATAAGCATTAGGAAGAAGGGTTTGGGTTTTAGGTTATCTCTTACCTCAGCGAGAGCTTCCACTATGCTATTTGTGAGAACTTTGGCTGGAGGTTATTGATCAATAGCCTTTCCTTTGAGATATTGCTCCTTTGGTTCAATGATTAGATCCTCCTAGAGAGCCTTCTGTAGTAATGTCTTCTACTCTAGAATAGCTAATATATCCCATAGAGACACATTAGCGGATGATTTTTTTAGCTATTCCACCACATTGAATGGTGGCAGATTCAGAGGTTTCTACTCCTTAGCTCTTGTTATAACAATTTCCCTTCATGGCAGACATTGTGGAACCACTATGGAGGTAATAGGCATTTGGTCGAAAGAATTTTTAGGTTTTAGTCTAACTAGTTGTAGGATGACTAGTTCACCTATGAATCTTCTCTTCGAGCGGTTGTTGTAATCGGACTGCACTTGTAGTGTTTTAGATGTGGATGCCTCATTGGAAAACATCTCTTCTTCTCCTTCCATCCATGAAAAGAGTGTGTGATCAAGAGTGATGTCTTCTTCCATCTAGTGACATCCTCTTCATTTGTGTGGTGAGCACCACATTGTCCATTTGCGAAGAGGTATACACATAGCTTCCATGATCTAACATTGTGCCTTGGCTGTGCTACTCCACCACCTTTTGTTGTAGGTTGTCACACAGACAGTTTCGAGGCATATGTGAATCACCACAAGGGAAACACCAAGGGTTGGTGTCGTGCACTAAATTATTTTTCCCTACAATTAACTCTTTGCTCAATCTTATATTGGTGCTTTGTAGCGGAGTTGGTATTGGCACTATTTAATTTGTTGTTTGCACCTGCAGATTTGTGTGGGTACCTCCTTGGAATTGGTTTTGTTGGTAAGAGGACCTTCCACCTTGATAATTTTGATAGGTTGGGTTTGAAGGCACGACCTGGTTGTAGTTGATAATGATTATCTCATTGGCCATATGTCGCAACATTTCATTGACGTCACTCACATCCTCCTTGGAAGAACCAAATATAGAAACAACATTCTGCGGCATGCTCGGATAAGTATACATAGACTAGGTAGGAGCTAGCACGCTAGTAGAAAGCATCTCTTGAGCAAGAACCAATATTTATGGAAATATAGGAATGATGGGCTGAGGTGGCAGCTTTCTGGCATCTATCAAATTGTTCTCCACCTTGATAGTGATGGTGTATGCACCTGGTAGTGTGGTCCTGTTGAGAGATTGAATCATCATGGAAATGTCAGGGTTGATAGATTTTAAGTATAACATGAATGCCAAATCGGGTGGTGGGTGGATATAAACTTGGATTCTCGGCCAGCTTGTATGGAACCAAGCATTGAAGTTAGCCACGACTTTGTTTAGGTCTCGCTTTATGACCGATAGTTGATAATATAGCAAGGATTGGTCTCCTTCGTTTGAAAATATTTGATCGAAAGGATCTCTGAGCTCATCCCAGGTACTGATAGTATTTGCTTATAGTGTGCAGTACCAATCTAGCACCTTGCCTCTGAATGAGGCGATGAGCAACCTTAGCGCTATATTTTGGTCTATAACACCATGTACCAGACATACATCTGCAACATCTTGTAGATGTTCAAATGGTGTTGTTGAGCCAACTTCAACGAATTTAGGTATAGCTTTTAGGGTGGAGACCATAATAGTGACCAAAATGGTGGGCGCTACAAGCACTACAAGAGGACATTTAGTATCCCATGCCAATAATTTCTATTAGCGACATACAACATGGCTAGCAGAAAGGGTAGAGGAAGTAGAATGTTCACTAATTGGGTTGCAGGCTATACTATCCCTAATGGTGGTACTAATAAACCAGGATTATTTGTTGTTTGGGACTTAGTAACAGGTCGATGGTGCATACACCCTTCTTAAAATTAGATTCATTTAAGCTCAGTCCCACCGGGTGTGCCAGGAAAAATAAAATCTGTCGATGCCAAAAATTGGCTAAGTAATAGCCCTTTGTGGGAAACTCAATTTATGGGGGACTTATTTAGCTAAACTGAGTGACCTCCAAATTTTTAAAGAAGTCAGATTCTTCTATAATTAGTTTTTTGGAAAGGGAAAAGGAAGAAGATATAAAAATAAAGGATCTAACTAAGGCGATATGCCAAAATTTAGATAAAAGGAACAATAAATATATCTTTTGGATATGATCTAAGGGCCTGCTCAACAATTTACCATGTCCTAGAATAACAAAAATTAAAGATTGAAGCATGAACAACTCATTCAATGACATAAAATAATTTTCACACCCATTTACTAAAAAGAGGAGTCAAAAGACATGATCTAAAGCAACAAACTTGCATTCAAATTATAGAAGTTCAAAAAATAAACCATTCAAACAATAATAGCATAGTATATAGTTTATCAATAGCATAAGAAAATAGAGAGGTCAAACAATGACATAGACTATGAGTTCTTGCAATAATCTAAACAATAAAAAGGCCTGGTGTCTCGCTTAAATCCTGTAATTCTTGAACCCGTGGAACTTGGAACATGTAACATGTAATCTTCGAACCCCTCTTTAGAAGCAAAGAGCAATATATATAGCCGTCATTCCCACCACCTAGCAAGTAGTAACTAAAAAGATTCAGAATCTTGAGCAATGATGTCGCAACAATGATTCCCCTCAGCCATTGTAACAAAAAAGGTTTGGGCCATAGCATTTGGTCACCTCCCATCCAGGTGCATCCCCTGCGAATGATGGAAGTGCTCCCATGCAAACAAGTATCGCCACCTAGTATAAGCAGTTAGAACACATGGCAACATCTCACAGCCCATAGTTTTCTCCATCCTATGTTGAGGAAGCATCCACAAGGAGACAAGTGGCAGCATGGCGCAGGTCGTGGTTCATTCTCCCCTTCCTTCATTGAAATTTTGCGATGCAGTGACACATAGCAACAATGTTTACTATAGACGCTGCTTGTAGGGCCTACCAAATGTTTACACAAATGGTAGCTACGTGGCACGTGGGTGGGACCTGATGAGGAAGTGGAGAGAAGTAGTTAAAATAGCCTGCAGTGAAGACACGTGGGAGCATAGCGGGGGTCGGTAGAAGAGAAAAGGAGAGAATTCCCTCAAAGAGTGTTAAGCGAACATGTGGCAGAGGCTAGTGGTCATTTATCAAAAAGGGCCATTGATATTCATTGAAGGCATGGGCCGATACCTAGCAAAAAATAAAACCCAAAGGGAGCATGGTGAATTTTGTATTCACAGTAACCTTCATTGATTATGTTTCAAGATATACATGGATTTATGTTATGAGACATAAATATAAGGTTTTCGCTAATTTTATGTAATTTAAATACTTTATAAGGTTTGAATCAAAAAATTATATAGAAGTATTCAAATCTGACATTGGAGAGGAATAATATTCTAAGGAATTTGTTGAGTTTTATAATCATGTTGGTATTGTAAGAAAAAGCTACTTTATATACACCTCAATAGAATGGGATTGTAGAAAGGATGAACCAATATTTAATGTAAAAGAGTTAGAAGTATGCTAATTGATGCAGAATTAGATAAATATTTTTGAGTAGAAGGTCTATGTACCTCTTGTTAAGTTTGATAAATAGATCCCCTTATAAGGATCTTGATTTAACACCTTACAAAGTGCAAATAGGTAAGAAAATTTATGTTTCATATTTTAGGGTTTTTGGTTGTGGTTTATTAATGTGTCTAAGGAAAAGTGTTGGGTTGGTGCAGGATCATGGGGGTCCAAACTAGGCCCTTAAGTGACAATGAAAATTCAGAAAAACAAACTTAGGCAACTTGACATAAAAAATTGAACAGGTTATTAACATAATTTAAAAAATATGTAAGAACAAAAATTGTAGCAAATTGAATGTAGTTTCTAAGATACTAGTGCTCTTTTGGAGAAAGTTAAATATATTTTGTGAAATTTTGAAATTTCAATATAGTAGTACTAAATTTGTAGGAAAAAAATAGAAAGTAGGTGTATGTCTGACCAAACTAAGTACAAGAAAAAAAAATATTATTTTGAAACTTTCAATATAAGTAGAGGACACATGCCTGGATGTGCTATTTTTTTTTTCAAGTAGACAATTAGTTATGAATTTTTTATTAGAAATTTTTAAAAATATTAAAACTTGGTCAAAAATTTATGAAAATCAAATTTTCTTTTTTTATACTATAGTATGGGAAGCATAGAATGCTCCACATCTTTTGGATTCAAAAAATGTGAAATTTTTCAAGAAGATTTTTTCTATTAGTCTATCAATCGAGACTTTAGTTAGAATGCATGTAAAATTCAATAATAATTATCTATTTAATTCCAAATAAGTCATATCTTATATTGGTGGAAAGCTGATAATTTTATCAATAAACCCTTTTCGTTTCATCAAATTTGGATTAAAAATGTCATTAGCCACTTTTGGGTCATAACACCATTTTTTGGACTCCCATGATCCTACACTCACCCTATTATAAGTTAGATCCAAAAGCACATAAATATATCTTCATTGAATATGGTGAAAATATTAAAAGCTATAAGCTTTGTAATCCTCTAACTAGGAAAAATATCTATTATAGAGATGTTATTTTCAAGAAACTTAGAGCTAGTTCTAATCCTAAGAAATGAAAAGATAGAGTAAAGAAAAAATAGTACATTTTGACTTGAAGCAAGAAGATGCACATTAGAAAGAAAAAAATGATGGATTTATCATGAGGATAAAAAATAGGGTTCAAGTGGTAGTTTTGAGTAGGATGATCCTAAAGTTACAAAAGAGGTTGAGCGTGCAAAATAACAAGAGGAATATCCCCTTACTCCTACCTTGAGAAGATCATCAAGACAAAAAGTTCTAGTTGACAAGTATAGGCCACTAGATTTCCTTTGTGTATTTTCTTTACTTAGTATTGACACTGAATTTAGATCCTACAAGGAAGTAATTTTAGTGAGTATGAGGAGATGATGGCTTTAGATGAGGTTGTGACACCAAGGATATTGTATATTTTCCTAAAGGAATAAATTTATAGGATGTAAATAGATCTATACAAATAAATTTTGAGCAAACAATTAATTGGAGAGTTTAAGGCCAGATTGGTGTACAATGGATACTCCTAAAGAAAGGGGGTTGATTTTAGTGAAAATTTACCTCCTATTTCTAAATTATACGGGTATGTGCAGGATCATCATGGAAAAAATAGGCCCTTAAGTGGTAAAAAATTCAAAAAAATCAGAGTTAGACAACTTGACATAGAAATTTGAATAAGTTATCTATATTATTTAAAAAATATATAAGAATAGAATTTGTAGAAAATTAAATGTAGTTTCTAAACTACTAGGTTTGTTTAAAAAAGAAAAAATCTATTTGGTGAAAATTTGAAATTTCAATGCGTGGTACTTAAATTTCAGGGAAAAAAAGAAGTAGGTGTTTGTCCGACCACCCTAACCACAATAAAATGATAATATTTGTTTATAAGATTTTAGATATAAGTAGAGGACTCATGTCCCGATGTGATACATATTTTTGTAATTTTTTCCAAGTAAATAATTAATTATGAATTTTTATTACAACTTTTTAAAAATATAAAACTCATATGTTCGACCACCTTAACTTGGTCAAAATTCATGAAATTCAATTTAAAAAAAAACTATAGTATCAAGCATATAATGTGGCATGTTTTGGATTCAAAATGTGATACCGTTTGAAAGCTATAGATGTTTTTCAATCAGCCTATCAATCAGGACTTTTATCGTAATTTGAATAGAAAATAAATAATAATTACTTATTAAATTCAAAATAAAGCATAATTTATATCAGTGGAAATCTGAGAATCTCCTTTAAAAACCCTTTTCGTTTCATCAATTTTGGGTAAAAAAATAGTCGTCAACCACATACCCATCATATTGCCACTTTTTGGCCCATCATGATCCTACACATACCCATGTTTATCATATTTATATTATCCATAGCTAGTTCCTTATGATTTTAAAATTGAATACATAGATGTTTAGAGTATACTTAAATTGTATGGAGATCTAGAAGAGTAAATTTATATGCAATAGACAAAATATTTAAGGTAAAAGGGATAGAAAACTTGGATAGAAATATCTTTATGGTTTTAAATAGACACCTCGGTGTGGTATCAAAATTTTTTATTCATTTTGAACTCGGATTTAGTAAAAAGAAAAGAGGATCACTATTTTTACACTAGATGTATTGATGACCATAGAATGATTATTTCATGGATGTGGATCATATATCATTTTTAGTAACACCAAAGGTATGATTAATGAGTGGAAATATCAAATTTTAGGTCCTTATGAAATGAAGGATATGGGGCTACCAAGGTACATATGGGGAATTCAAATCAAGAGGGATTGAGGTAATACAAATATTTGGTTACCTCAAAGTAAGTATGTTGATAGTCTTTTGCATACATTTAATATGTAAGAACGTATTCTATTTAGAATTCCTTTACAAGTTGGAATTAATATTAGTTTAGATATGTGTTTTAAAATTAAATTTGATTTTGAGGATATGTTTAATGTGCCATATGCTCTAATCTTGTAGGAGGTTTAATCCATGTAATAGTTTGTACTAGGTTAGATACTACCCAAGCAATGGGACTATAATTAATCTAGTTTATGTCTAACCTTAGTAGGAAATATTGGAATTATGTGAAGGGCGTGTTAATATATTTTTATATTAGTTTAAAATTATTGTTTGGTTTATTCTAGTAATAATAGTGAGGATACAAAATTTGACACAAAGTGTTTTATTGATGTAGATTGGACAAGTGACTTGGATAGTTGAAGGTTCATTAGTGGGTGTATTTATTTTATTTGTTGGTGTCATGACTTGGATGAATAAGAGTTAGCCCATGGTTGCTTTATCCACCATCGAAGAAAATTATATGGTAGCTACCCATGTCTCTAAGGAGGAAGTATGGTTATAGAGATTATATATAGGTATTGATTTTGATTTATTGTAAGATAATTTAAATTTGTTGTGATAGTTAGAGTGAAATCTTTCTAGCAAGGAAGCATATGTATCATGCTTGAACTAAGCATGTGGATGTTTAGTATCACTTTGTTTGAGATTTAATTGAAAATTTATATATTTAGTTTAATCTTGAAAATTATCTTACCAAGCCTAAGAGCATAAACAAGTTTACTTGGTGTAGGAAGCTTACACGCCTCCTTTGTTGTACTTAACTAATTATGTTATTCTTCCGGATGTTTTTTACAATGTGTAATGTCAAGTGGAAGAACGTCAAGATTGAGGTGTCATCCAACTTATAATAATTATATATTAAATTATTCCATGCATTCATTATTTTTTTATGCACTCATAAGGGAGGTGGGGCCTAATGATAGTAGAAACTTGTTTAATTTTTATATTCATGAGGTGATAATGTCAATCATGGTTAGCTATTTTTTTTGGGAGCTATGAAAAAATAAGAGAATGTTTGCATAGACATAATTAGTCAATGGAAACTTGTAATATGATTCCTTATATGGAATGCATGGTAAAATAGGTGCCTAAATTAGTTCAATTATTTAAGTCAAATATAAAAAATTGGTAAGAATAGTAAGATATTATGTTTATCATGTAAGGGTCATATGAATTTTTACCATGTTATTTTGGAACCTTGTTTGGACCCATAATAATTCCTTACAGTGTCATTTTTTCCCTCCATGAGTTTATATATTGACAACTTGAGATGGATAGGCTATGAGAAGTTGAATAGGTACACACAAATTATCTAATTGGTTGCAAGATTGAAGAGAGTGTATTATAATATTTTATAAATATAATAAAAACTTGAACTATTTTCCTATGGAGTTTTTACTTGAAAGAGGTTTTTCCACATAAACATTATTTTTTGTGAATCTCCTATGTTGTTCATTTTCTTGTTATTGCTACTTTAAGTCTCCATTGATATTATACAATTTATAAATTTTAGATTTGTAACATATTTTTGGATTTCCATATTGTAGTAATTTACCTTCATTTTCTAACAAAACTAATCCTCATCTTCACTCAAATCAACATTAACTTCTTTGGCATGGGGGCATCAAGAGTAGAAGTTGGTAGGAAATATTACGAGAGGAATCTGTAGTAGCAACATAACTCTCTCTATCTTTAGGTTGTAGGGCTACCAATAGGAACATTACTCTTTTTTTTACCATTATTTTCAAATCCACTTTTCCCAATAAGACAAGGATGAGAAATAGGCCTAGGTCTCTAGGTAGGCTTGGGTTTCTTTGCATTGCCTTACTATAACTTAGGTTTTCTTAGAGGGGAGGAATTTTTAGCAATTGGTGAATGGTTAGGCATAGGACTACTCATTTTTCTTCCCTTTCCCATAAGGCTAGGGAAATTTAATTTAGTCTAAAGACTAGCACTAGTAATCAAGGAGTTGTTAAGGAAATAATGATATCTTGAAAAAAATTCAAATCTTGGTGCAATGGAAAGCTTACTCTATTACACCTAACTTTATTAATAGGATTATTGATAGATGATAAGAGATAAAAAGGAAACTTGTACCTACAAGCTATGGAAAAGGTGGAATATTAGAGGAAAGTGGTGAGTGTAGACGCATTGAAACTTCCCTTCAAGGGTTAAATACTTGATTAAAAATAGGATCACTTCATTCTAGAGGGATTCCCCCTTTTAAATAAATTTAAGTGTCAGTTAGTTTTCCTTCATTTGAGGTCCTCCCTTTAAAAAATAGTTGGCGTTTAGTGAAGATTCATCCATGTAAATAACCCTCAAACTTATCTATCCTCTCTATTCAACTAAATAGGTGTTGAAGAGTAAAAATGGTATTATTTTATTTTTCAGTGCTTGAAATTTTTATTATTTTGGGGGTTGATTTGAGTAACCTTAGATACATGTCTATCATGTAGGCATCGTATGTCTATTTTGGCCAATCACTATTCAATCAAACATATTGAGAAAAAGGATCTACCAAAAAAGGCGGCATAAGTTTGTCCTTTCACCTAATCCTACGATTTAACCATTAATCATTAGTTTTAAGATCAAAAACTTAAATATATGCATGTAGGAATTCAAAGGTATGATAATCCTATAAGACTTGAGCTTGATCAAATAATCATGAAGTTGAGATCGCACAAGATCTAAAAGTATTTGTCCTTTTCTAGGAAATTCATTTCAAAATCATCATGTGCCATGCATTAGCAAAAATTAACATCTCAAAAAGCAGTTTCCATTCATTCTTGTAGCATGCTTGAATTAAACTCTAAGACACTTATTGATTCATTTGTATCTAGCTATATACCACATGAATGTGTGATTTAGTGGCATCCATTGGCACCTTATATTGCAATTCTTTGCTACTCTTTTAGTGTAGTTCAAACTAGGTTCAAAGAAGTCTCACAATCCAATCCATGTGTACGATCCCCCAAAGGTGCTATTTATCACTATACCTTAAACTAATTTTAGTTTTCACATCATGAACATGCAACAATCAAAGACAAGATCATGGTAGTGAGGATAAAATTATGAAAGTTATAATTATACCAAGGACAATGTTTAACTATAATGTGAGGTTGGTGTTATATATTCCAAAGATAATACTTTTAATCCATATTTTACAATAAAATAAATAAATCTAAAAAATGCAAAGACAGCTTAGTTCCATCACTACCATCCATAGAACATATCATATCTCTAACTTCTTATTTCAATTGACTTTTAATTTTCATATTAACAACTTAACTTATTTTCATTAATCCAAAATTTTATCTTAGTCAGCTTTTACTTTAAACAAATAAAGTTTTAGAAAGAGAGGATAAGTCCTTTTCTTTTCTTTTTCAACTAGACTAAAACATAGTTGCATGTGGCTAGATTAAACAATTAATAATAAGTGCTAAATTATGGAATGAAATAAACTGAGACAAATCTAGATTTTTTCCTTAAAAAAATTAAGTATTATCTGATTATGAAATATTTTCACACAAATTTAAAACATAAAGCAATACAAATGAAAAAAGAAAGTTTCCATCAAATTGACAAAAAACATTACAAATGGAAATAGAATGTTCCAATCCAGTTGTCAAATCAATATTTATCTATCTTTTATGTGATAAATGAGATTTTGGAGGCTTTTACCATTAAATGACAGCTGGTTTACCATTAAATGGTAGCTGAAACTTATTTTTGGATGACTCAATAGTAATTTGTAGGTGTGAGACTTGTTTCTAGCTCAAATCTCACACTATATGTAGCCTATCGGCTAACAAACAAATCTAAGATTTTAAAGTACATCATATTTAAAAACCTAAAAATAATATTTCAATATTTGACCCAAATAAAAATTTCTACACTTTTTATTTTCTCAAAAAATACTTTATAATTATACATTAGCAATATGAAGCTCAATTTTTGAAAATGCTTTCCAAGTTCCAAATATGAAACCCGTACACAAACACAAACACAAATTAACTTTCATATTAACCTCCACATTAATTGAATCATCAAGTTTGATCGGAAACATTGAGGAAGGAAAAACTTGCACAGTCAAATCCAGAAGACATGAAACCAGTAGAATGTTCATTATAGGTTCTTTGCACAAACACAAATGAACCTCCATATTAACTGAATCATAAAGTTTGATCCGAAATGTTGAAAAAGGAAAAACTTCCACAATCAAATTCAAAAGATTCTTGCACTAACAAATTAACCTCCATATTTCTATAAAAGAGATAAAATCAAAAGACCATTAATAAACAGAAGAATACTGTAAGACTGTCTAGTGATTTTTGGCTAAATCGAAGGAAAAGATACTTCCTCTGCAGCAGCACATCAAAACCGAAAAATACACATATTTAAGGATATGGATTTCGAGGCAACTGGAACTGTTTCAAGGACAGTATGCATCACAGTTGTCTAAGGAGAGGTTATGCATACCAGCCAGAGAGCATAATGTTATTCATTATTCCAACGGTCGGGAATCCCCTCCCTCTCTTAACTTGTTTACAGTTCATTTGAATAGAAAGTAGAGCCATACAGCTCGTTCTAGATTTAAAATATGGTGTAAAATATTTACTGTATAAGCTGGTAGCCTGGTATACTAGACTTTTACTGCCGTCTCTTTCTTCATGGGAATCTGATTCTGATTCTGAATCTGATTTTGCTTCACTTATATCTGAAATTTGTCTCGGTGAAGATGTTAGTGGGAAGTGGGTGTTATTGACTGCAGTAAGCTAACCAAAAAACACATGATCAATGAAAAGGATGAATTAAATTAACTAACTTCAAGTTGCACAAGTGGTATAGGAGGGTGAGAGTAAAATATCTGACATTATTATTATTATTATTTTTTTGGTAGTAACCATACCATAGACAAAAGATGTATAGATGTATTATGCTATTGTGTGGATTAAGTAGAGGTCAAATGGATGCTATTGGTTGGCATGACAAGTAAGATCATCACAATGTGAAGTGTATAATTGAAGAAGTCAGCCAACAAGACTAGTTACTACTTAGAGTATGGTTACTATTGTTAAGTCTTAAGCAAAACACTTAGTGTTAATAGTTAAATGTGTTGTTGATTGTTTACTATCTAGTCTACCTATCATCACATTGACCATTTCCCACCAAAAAGATCAAATGGTATGCATTAATTTGACTATTCAAATGGAGGATTTGGTACATAGAACCTACCACAAACCTTCTTTAAGCAACAAGTACCTTGAGAGTGACTAAATGTTGGGTGATAGAATCAAATGAAATCAGTGATTAGAACGTGGTGTTTAATGAAGATGAACATACATAAAGATTCGCTGCTATACTTATTTTGTACACTTCCACTTATTGATCGCCATGTGTCCAACGAATAATGTTGTTTATATACAAAGCCAAAACTAAAAGCTATTTGTGCTTTGTCACTTTTCTTGGAGAATCAAAGTGACTAAGCCATGAGGCCACCCACTCAGTGTTACTTGCTAGTATTCTAGTTACTTGTCTAGCTAATTGTGGTGCATCAAAGTATATTGGTGACCAATTTCATTATCCACTCATTGGGTTTTCTAGTTTCATGTTGTTGTTAAGGCTACCCTCTCATTAGCCATGACAACTAGGCCAAAAAACCATCAATCAAGATGCACCACACATCCACACCATGTTGTATCCATATGAGCTTCACACAATAACTAGAAAAGTGCTATGAAACATGAGAGAACACCATATTGATAAAGCCTTGGGCTTGCCACTCCCAACCATGCCTTTTGGTAAGCTATCCTATGTTAAGGGAACTAACTAAGCATTGACATGTATTTGCAAGGAATATAATAATTATTTACATACAAGAAAACATTCTATAATGGAGTGATGAGTTTATGTACCAATCCCACAAAGAGAATATTAGGAAAAAAATCTAACATCAAAGGATATGCATGTGATTGCCAACCTAGATTAATAAATGAACATTAAATGTAGAGGATTTGAATGTCAATTCCAAGCCACAAAGTAATAATCTAAAATATATATCTTAGAATTTTTAACTATAAACTCAATTAGACTGTCCACGTAGTTATGAGGAAGATCAAACAATTGGATTTCAATTCTTAATTCAAAGATGCTTGACATGTGATTGTTCACTATACACCAACATCAATGAAGGATTTTTCCTATGAAATTAGAGGTGAAAGTTTATATTTAATTATATTATAATGGCCTCTATAATAAAGGAACATCTAATGGAAGGTAATGGTTGGTAGGAATTGAGCAAAGGAGATATTGACATATAAACTCAAAGATTCCTACTCATGGTTTGACCACTATGAATGTACCAACCATAAAGGACAAAGTTTTTTAGACCTTCCTACTAAATGCTAATATATGAACTTTTGGACCAAAAGCAAGGGTTTTTTCACTATTGTAAAGGATTCATTAATCATATTATTTTTTAGTGTGACCACTATATTAACCATGGCACACCAATCTTTACTATAAAAAAGAATCAATAATCACTTGATGAATTCTCCATTTTGCACTACAATTAGGAAATATGCCTTCTTGACCACGATTGAGAAAACTTACTTTTGGTAGCCAATTTAAATACCATGCACCTAATTTTATCCTTCACCTTATACCTCTATATATCTCCAATCAAAACACATGATGCATTAACACCATGTCATTAGGGAATAGAACTATGAGATCACAAGTTGGGCCTACCACAATGTATCCATATGAGCTTCATGTAGTAGTTATAGATAGACCACTAAACATGAGGGAATAATACATCAATAAACCCTTGGGCCTACCATTAATGAAGGTACCATATGGTAGGCTATAAAATGTTGAGGGGTCTAGAAAAGAATCGACATGCGTATTTATAGGGAAGGTAAAGAAATATTTGCATGGAAAAGAAACCACTCAATAATATTTCCATGAGCCTTATCTATCAATTCCAAATAAGGAAAAGTAGAGGAAAATCATAATATTAACTAGCTATGCATGTAATGGGAAAAGCGCTTGCAACAATTCCATGGACTAGCACATTAATGTCAAATGTGAAGAAATTTAACTATCAATTTTTTTCCAAAAGGAAATGTTGTAAATATTTTAAAAGTTTCTATAATTAGAAACTCAAATTGGATAACTCACATGATGAAGGGCAAGACAAAAGGGTTGGATTTTGGTGCTTAATTTAAAGATTCTTGACACTTGATTTCCCACCATGCACCAATAATTGGTAACTACCACATGTCTTAGTTAAGTGCAAACTATCATCAAAGAAGGATTTTCTTATTTAATTCAAGATGAAATTCAATTTCCAATTATAATATGCATTCATCACTATGATAAATAATATAATAACCCCTCCAAAAAAGAAAATTAGAATAAATAATTTACTTAGAAGGAAATAAATTTAAATGTTATCCAGAGAGGATTTTTTTAATTAAAACATAAAATACCACAATTAAGTAAATAGAAGTTATACATTATATTTATATGGTACATCATGTTTCAATAATATGTAATAATATTCAAATTATAATAAGGACTAAAAATAATAATAAGGGCTATGCTAAAAGTGTGTTAGAAACTTTAAAGGAAAAGAAGATCCCTAGTTTGAATGTTATGCGTCTAATAGGCTTTCTAGCCACATGACCCCTAACTTTAGAATTGGCACAATATTTATTGACTTGATGGATAGGGAGAATAATGAAGAATGAAATAACAAGGAAGATGATGAGGAGGAGATGTATGTTGAAAATGAGGGTTTGAGCCTATTCCTTGAGTTGAATACAATATTGTCAGATTCTAACAACTTGGACACCACCTCTTTTGTAAAACTTGACCAAGATACCTACCCCAAGTGCATTCAAATTGTTATGGATGTTGCTATCCTAAAGACTCAAGTGGATGAGATTGAAGGTAAGTTGAGAATCATCTCTCACTTCTGAAAGTAATGCATTGCTCAACAACCACCCTATGTTCATTACTGGATGAAGATTTTAAAAGTTATGAAAGTAAAAAGGGAGCTAGGACCAATACTAATAATAGGGAACTATTTAAATTCCTCAAGGAGAATTAGGATCAAATTTTTGATTAGTTTGGTGCTCTCTCTATTCTTGTTTATTTTATTTTTTAAAACTTTGAACTCTATTATTATAGTGTTGTTTTTGGCATGTGGTTAGTGTAATCTAATTTTGTTTTAAGCTAGTTTTTGTGTTTTTTTCTTCCCTAGGTTCCTTTAGTGTAAATGGTTTAGCAACTTAATTTTTTTCTTATATAATCAAAAAAAATCTACAATATTACATTAGTAAGTAGGAGATATTTTCCACAACATGTCAAATTATGATATTGCTATGAGGATTCAACCATGTAGTTTTCAAGTCAAACTCAAAATTGACTCGAAAACTACACGGTCGAATCTTGATAGCAATATCATAAGATTACATTAGTTTTTCAAAACAAAATTATCCTTTTGCACTACATATAAATGTTCCATAGTGAAAATCATCGTAGTTGAGTGCAAGCAATACAATTTTAAAGTTGTGTGGATGGAGAGCATCATCCAAATATTTTTGCTCCAACCATAGACCATGTAGTACATTGCTTGTATTCCTATTGAAAATTGTTCAACTCTTAAACAAATGTGGCATATAATGACAATTGCAATAAAACCAAATTTGAGAGCCAGGTGTACAAATGTATAATCACTATCACATGTAGTTAGTCATGTAAACCTTATATACCCTCTAGCTACTAATCATTTTTTGACTAATATGCAATCATGAGAGTAATATGAACTAATGATGGGGTAAAAGCAAGAAGTTGAGTACACGAAGAGGGGAAATTTCGGGCAATAAAAATTTTTTTGCACAAAACACGTACGCGTTCTAAAAAAATGCGTACGCGTTACGTAACGGGTACTCGAACCTAAATCCGAACGCGTACGCGCTCAGGAACGGGTATACGAGCCTAAAACGTGTACGCGTTATAAAACGCGTACGCGTTACGAACGCATACGCGTTTAATAGTGCGTACACATTTTAAAACGCGTACGCGTTTATAACGTATACACGTTTCAAAACGCGTACGCGTTATCGAAAAGTATTTATTTTTTTAAATAAACTGCTAGCTTTTCATTTTATCCACTATTTTTGGTGAATCAACAGAAGTCAAGTAAGAGCGCGTACGCGTTTGGAGGCTGTTGCTCGCTCCTCCCGTCATCACACTTGACCTCTGAGACCTCCAGGTTAGTTGATTTCTGCCCTTTTTTGCTTTGTATCTTGTTTTTTTGTTTTTGAATTAGTATTTAAGTTTTTTTTGTTTAATGCGTTTTATTTCAATTTTTAATAGTTTTAAATTGCATTTAAAAAATAAATAACGTTAAATTGTAAATTGAAAACCATATTTTATCTAAACTTAGAAATCTAAACCCTAAAACGTAAAACTAAAAACCTCTTAGAGACCTCTCTCCCCTTAGGTTACATTTAGAATTAATTTTTTCATTATAATTAGGGTTAATATTGGAATTAGGTTAATATAGGATAACCCAAACCCTAATCTTAACCCTAACACTAACCTTCACCATAACCCTAATCCCCACCATAACTCCAATTCTTATTGTTACCCTATCCATAACCCTTAATCTAATTTTAACCCAAACACTAACCCTAACCCTAACTCAATCTCTAATCATAAACCTAACCTTAACCATGTAATTTTATCTCTAACCTTAACCCTAACCATAATTTTAACCCTAGCTCTAACCTTAACCATAACCCTAACCCCAAAACTAACTCTAATTCTTACTCTTACACTAACATGAACCCTATCCTCAACCATAACTCATGTTTTAACCTTAACCCCAATCGTAACTCTAATTTTTACCCTTTTCCTAACCATAACCCTAAACCTATGCCCAAAAAATAACTCTAATTTTAACCCAAACCTAACCCTAATTCTAACTCTAACTCTAACCCTAACCCTAACCCCAATATTAAGCCTAACCCTCACCTTATTATCCCTAACCCTAATTATCTATAACCCTAACCCTAACTCCAATCTTAAGCCTAACCCTAAACTTATCCCTAACCCTAACCCCAACCCTAACTCTAATTTGTACACGAATTACAAACCATAGGTTCCAAGAGAGCAACTTAAAACTTATAAAAAATAGGTATTGTAGGAGTCACTTGGATAATAATTCAATGTATCTTAATTACTATCCCTATATGGAATTTGTCATGATTGATTTATGAATTTTCATCCATTAACTATATATGGAAATAAATGGGGTTCCCTCCTCTAATCTCTAGTGATAGGAAAATATGGTGTCCAATCTATTCAAGTAAAATTAATGGATAAACAAGAATACCACTCTCAATCTTAGGATTTAATTAAATAGCTATCTTTTAATTTCTTTCCTTTTTACAAGCTCCAAAATAAACCTACATGTACAAACCTTTTTATCAATGCCACTTTAAAATTACATTCTTTATTACACTAGTGGCCCCATAACTAGGGCACTCATAACATACTTAAATATTATAGTCATTTCCCTATTTTATTTTCGTAAGTCCAATGAGAAATAAGAAATATTTTAGGATATCATAAAATTTTATTGAAAAAAGGGTAAGGAGAAAAAGAGGAATTCTTCTAAAAGAATTTTCAAATTCTAAATCAAGGCTAAAGGAGTCAAATGGGCTAATTCTAGGAAGTTGGTTGAATATTTAATCATAAAAAATCCCAAAAGGAGGGAAAAATCAACAAAAAAAAATAGTAGAGCAACATGTGACACCCTTTTGAATTCCTAAAACCCCATGTTTTATAGGAAGATGAAGAAGAATTTGAAACCATTCCCCTCATCCCTTAGGAATAATCTATTAAGGAGAAACAATATAGATTAATAGAAAAATATTTGAATCAATGAAAATATATGAGAGAAGCCTTATCTTTTGAAAAATGTTTCAATATGGTAAGAAGTTCCATCTACAAGAAATGAGCAAGGAATATAGAAAGTGAAGAATAGGGAGATAAAAAGTAAGCTAAAAAACTTTATACACCTAAGTTTGATTGTAGTGACAAGATTTTTCTCACCTGCCCAGTTGGAGAAATTAGAGACTTACTTCACCCTCAACCCCATAACCCTAACCCTAACCCTAATTCTATCTCTAAGCTTAACCCAAACCCTAATCTTAACCCTAACACTAACCTTCACCATAACCCTAATCCCCACCATAACTCCAATTCTTATTGTTACCCTATCCATAACCCTTAATCTAATTTTAACCCAAACACTAACCCTAACCCTAACTCAATCTCTAATCATAACCCTAACCTTAACCATGTAATTTTATCTCTAACCTTAACCCTAACCATAATTTTAACCCTAGCTCTAACCATAACCATAACCCTAACCCCAAAACTAACTCTAGTTCTTACTCTTACCCTAACCTGAACCCTATTCTCAACCCTAACTCATGTTTTAACCTTAACCCCAATTGTAACTCTAATTTTTACCCTTTTCCTAACCATAACCCTAAATCTATGCCCAAAAAATAACTCTAATTTTAACCCAAACCTAACCCTAATTCTAACTCTAACTCTAACCCTAACCCTAACCCCAATATTAAGCCTAACCCTCACCTTATCCCTAACCCTAATTATCTATAACCCTAACCCTAACTCCAATCTTAAGCCTAACCCTAAACTTATCCCTAACCCTAACCCCAACCCTAACTCTAATTTGTACACGAATTACAAACCATAGGTTCCAAGAGAGCAACTTAAAACTTATAAAAAATAGGTATTGTAGGAGTCACTTGGATAATAATTCAACGTATCTTAATTACTATCCCTATATGGAATTTGTCATGATTGATTTATGAATTGTCTTCAATGATTTTCAATATTTTTCATCACTTGTTCTACTAACCTTCTGTTTTTATTCAACTCTCATTTATAGTTCTTAAGTGACTATCGGTTTCTATTCAACTCTCATTTATAATATGAATTTGTAATGCTATGATTTTTTAATGTTATAAATTGAATTTTAATGTTATAAATGAAATATATTTTGAATTTGTGCATGTTCAATGTGATTTTTAAATAACTTTGAAATTGTGTGCATTATTTAATTAGTTTGTTGATATATATTTTTTAATTGTTTAACATGCAGTTGCCATATCATTTCTCGTCCATGGATCCACTTTTCACTTTAGAGGATTTCATGCCTAATCCAGAAATTCCTATAGATCCTGGTGCACACCCCACCCCACCACATGAGGATATGCCTCAGTCACCTCCGCATTCTCCACCACCTGAACCCCCACCCCCTCCTCCATTTGACCAAAATCAACTCAGAGATAATATTCGAGCCAACTTAGTTGTGATTCAAGGGAACATAGATCTCATAAAAAATGAGACTAGAATCCCTCCTCATCTCGCACGGTTTGCATCTACGATGCAAACTATTGTCGATTCTGTTCGATCTATCGATGCGGACCTAGATAGGTTCCATCAATGGAGAGAAGAGAGGAGACAATTCTATGCAGATGGGTTGTCATATAAAGAAATCAATAACCTAAAAATCACTAAACAAGCTATGTGCCAATATTTTGTGAACCCCCAAACAAACGAACCAATACCACCCACAAAAAAAAGAATTTCAATTTTATGGTGTAGGCACCCGCAGATAGCTGCAAATTTTTGGGATAGATGGTGGATGGTGTTTGATACTCCACCACATGGCAACAGTGAGGTGCCCTTATATTTTTTGAGAAAGTTATGGGCTGAGTTTGAGTTGGGTAAAAAACCCAACTATTTTGATATGAGGTCATTTCAGGGAGCTGGGCGTGGCATGCCCCAACATAGACTAGGAGCACGTGTCGATCCTCAGCGACGTGCTCCAGTTGCGCCTCTTGTTCCTCCTCCTTCTCCTGGTATTCCCGCTGCATTTCAGCAGCAAACCATGTTATCTACACTAGGAGCATTGAGTTCACTTTCAGGACATCTCATTCAGCAGACTACACACGCGGCCACTGAAGTGGCCAATACAGAGCATGGAGGCTCGGGCTATAGGGATACTCAGACATCCACTTCAGGTGAGGCACATGCATCTGGGGCGGGATCATACCTAAATTTACTATATTCTGAGGATCGTCCCACACAGGTATGTTCATCTTTTGAACTTAAATTTAATTCAAGTTTGAAATGTAAAAAATTCATGTAAATAATAACATCAAACTATATATATAATATAATATTAATTCAATAATTTTGTGTTTGGTGTATAGACACATGATGACGTGATGCCCGAAACTCAATATCATCATCGTGTGTATATGTCGAGTGCTGTAGATTTGGGCTCACCTTTTCAACAGGTACTTGAACCAAAATATATTAAATAATTTGTGTGTCCATATATATATAATTTAATTTGAATTTGTACACATGTGTGAATTGATATATTATATCTAGATGCAGGGAAGTCATACTATTCCTAGTATTGATGAGCCACAAGTTACAGTGGTGAGCGCTCCTGAGACATCATCAGCTCAGGTGTGTGCTTTCAAAAGTTTGTTAAGTTTAAATTAAATACACATCATAGATCTAATTTAATTTTTACATTTATATACACATGTGTGAATGATCTATATGAACTGTTGTACATCTATATGTAGGGATTTGATGAGATAACCATGGCGGGCCGCGCACCTGAGACATCATTGACATCTATTCATGGGCAATCTCAGGTGCGTGATCATGAGGTCATATCATTCGAGGTTGTAAACTTTACTTTAAATCTCCTATACAAATTTTACGAACATTATATATATATATATATATATATATATATATATATATATTCAAGGTTTTCACATATTGTTTGCTTTATATGAATATGCAGGATATAGTGGATCAGGCATTTCCATCTTCTCAACAGACAGTTATGTTACCTGTTGAAGAAAATGTGCCAATTGATTCACATGACCATATGGTAATTTATGAATACTAGAAATCATTTTTAATATATTTAGTCGATATTTAATTAGTTTTTTTTATCTAAAAGTTTATATTTTCAATTTTAAATATGTTTAATTATATCAAAATTTCTAAATAAATTTAAATCTAATTTCGAGTTTCTTGAACTCTTTTACAGCATGATGCAGGTACATCTAGTCAACGTGGAACAAAGAGGAGACTTGATTTGACCGATCAGCCTGAGAGTTAGATAGTTTTATATTTTATGGACTACAAACCTCTAGTTTCATTTCAATATATGTGTTGGACTTGACAATAAATTTTATGGACTATGTAGATCTCTAGTTTTATTTTGAACATGTTATTATCATATATGTGTGTTTATTTATATCAGTTGACTTTAATATGATGATTATATATGCAGTCAATTATGAGATCATGTTATGTTCATTTTCATAATTATATGCATTTATATACATATCTATATATTTATATTTTATCAAATTTTCAAGTAATACATGCACTATATAATAATTCTTATCTAGAATCAAATTTCATATATATATAACTTATCAGATGGTTAGGTGACAAATTAAAACATTCCTTAAATAGTTTCTTAAATCATATTCATAATAAATTAAGGGCAAGTAATTCTAACTATTTTCCAATTACATAGCAAATATCTGAATCAATAAACAAAAAACCATCTCCTTGTATGTATATTTAATGTATAATCTATACAATTGAATAATTATATAAAATGTGGTAAATAGAAGACACATGAAATATGTATAATCTATACAATTTGAATAAGATATTTAAAAAGTGACATCGAACAAACATATATAATGTACATCAAGAAGTTTAATGTACAACTATATAACATGATGAAACATATATGTGCATGTAGATACAATTAAAGCTTATCAACTTTTAGGTGAATACCAAAAATTGATATTTACATAGTCTCCAGATAAAATAGTTTTTCAGTTCAACAATCACATTGTAGACCGACTTGATGAGAACTTGCAAAAATAATTAATGTAAGTAACTACAATTTTTACGAGTCATTTAAGTAAAAATTCATGCAAGAAAAGAATTGCATATAGTAAATTCCATACAAATTCAAATGATGTTAGCCATAGGATGGATTAAGGGGACCTAAGAGGTTGGATTAGGGGGATGAAAGAGGGTGGATTAAGGGGAGTTGATAAAATGAGTTAAAGTGATGTAAGAGGGTGGATTAAGGGGGAGTTGAGAGAATGAGTTGAAAGGATGTAAGAGAGTGGATTAAGGGGATGCAAGAGGGTAGATTAAGGGGAACTGATAGAATGAGTTGAAGGGATGCAAGAGGGTGGATTAAGGGGAGTTCATAAAATGAGTTAAAGCGATGTAAGAGAGTGGATTAAGGGGATGCAAGATGGTGGATTAAGGGGAGTTGATAAAATGAGTTAAGAGAAAGAAGTGATGTAAGAGGGTGGATTAAGGGGAGTTGAGAGAATATGAGGTGTGTATAGCAAGAGAAGTGGATTAAGGGGATGCAAGAGAATGAATAAGAAAGAAATTAATAGAATGAGTTGAAGGGATGCAAGAGGTGGATTAAGGAGTTCATAAAATGAGTTAAAAGTGGCGTAAGAGGGTGGATTAAGGGGGAGTTGGGGAAAGTGGAGTTAAAAGTGATGTAAGAGGGTGGATTGGGAGTTCTGAGAAGAATGAGTTGAAAATATGCAAGAGAGTGGATTAAGGGGATGCAAGAGGGTAGATTAAGAGAGCCAATAGGAATGAGTTGAAGGGATGCAAGAGGGTGGATTAAAGGGGAGTTCATAAAATGAGTTAAAAGTAGCGTAAAAGAGTGGATTAAGGATGCAAGATGCTAGATTAAGAGTTGATAAAATGAGTTAAAAGTGATGTAAGAGGGTGGATTAAAGAGGAGTTGAGAGAGAATGAGGTTATTAATATGTAAGAGAGTGTAGATTAAGGGGATGCAAGAGGAGTAGATTAAGAACCAATAGAATGAGTTGAAGGGATGCAAGAGGGTGGATTAAGGAGTTCATAAATGAGTTAAAGGAAGTGTAAGAGAGGTGGATTAAAGGGGAGTTAAGAGAATGAGTTAAAAAGTGGTATGGGGGTGGATTAAGGGGAGTTGATAAAATGAGTTAAAGTGATGTAAGAGGGTGGATTAAGGGGGAGTTGAGAGAATGAGTTGAAAATATGTAAGAGAGTGGATTAAGGGGATGCAAGAGGGTAGATTAAGGGGAGCCAATAGAATGAGTTGAAGGGATGCAAGAGGGTGGATTAAGGGGAGTTCATAAAATGAGTTAAAGTAGCAGTAAGAGAGAGTGGATTAAGGGGATGCAAGAGGGTGGATTAAGGGGAGTTGATAAAATGAGTTAAAGTGATGTAAGAGGGTGGATTAAGGGGAGTTGATAATATGAGTTAAAGTGATGTAAGAGGGTGGATTAAGGGGAGTTGAGAGAATGAGTTAAAGTGATGCAAGAGGGTGGATTAAGGGGAGCTGATAAAATGAGTTGAAGGGATGCAAGAGGGTGGATTAAGGGGAGTTGATAGAATGAGTTAAAGTGATGCAAGGAGATTAAGGAGCTGATAGAATGAGTTGAAGGGATGCAAGAGGGTGGATTAAAGAGTTGATAGGAGAATTAGAGTTAAAAGTGATGCAAGAGGGTGGATTAAGGGATACAAGAGAGCTAGATTAAGAGTTGATAAAATGAGTTAAAGTGATGTAAGAGAATTGGATTAAGGGAGTTGAGAGAATGAGTTGAAAAGGATGTAAGAGAGTGGATTAAGGATACAAAGTAGATTAAGGAGCTGATAGAATGAGTTGAAGGGATGCAAGAGGGTGGATTAAGGGGAGTTCATAAAATGAGTTAAAGCGATGTAAGAGAGTGGATTAAGGGGGTGCAAGAGGCTGGATTAAGGGGAGTTGATAAAATGAGTTAAAGTGATGTAAGAGGGTGGATTAAGGGGGAGTTGAGAGAATGAGTTGACAATATGTAAGAGAGTGGATTAAGGGGATGCAAGAGGGTAGATTAAGGGGAGCCAATAGGATGAGTTGAAGGGATGCAAGAGGGTGGATTAAGAACCAATAGAGATGGGATTGAAGGGATGCAAGAGGGTGGATTAAAGGGAGTTCATAAATGAGTTAAAGAGTGATGTAGAGGGGTGGATTAAAGAAGGGGAGTTGATAAAATGAGTTAAAGTGATGTAAGAGGGTGGATTAAGGGGGAGTTGAGAGAATGAGTTGAAAATATGTAAGAGAGTGGATTAAGGGGATGCAAGAGGGTAGATTAAAGGGAGCCAATAGAATGAGTTGAAGGGATGCAAGAGGGTGGATTAAGGGGAGTTCATAAAATGAGTTAAAGTGACGTAAGAGAGTGGATTAAGGGGATGCAAGAGGCTGGATTAAGGGGAGTTGATAAAATGAGTTAAAGTGATGTAAGAGGGTGGATTAAGGAGTTGATGTCTGAGTTAAAAGTGATGTAAGAGGGTGGATTAAGGGAGTTGAGAGAATGAAGGTTAAAAAGTGATGCAAGAGGGTGGGTGGGGGAGCTGATAGAATGAGTTGAAGGGATGCAAGGAGGGTGGATTAAGGGGAGTTGATAGAATGAGTTAAGGGGATGCAAGAGGGGGGATTAAGGGGAGTTGATAAAATGAGTTAAAGTGATGTAAGAGGGTGGATTAAGGGGGAGTTGAGAGAATGAGTTGAAAATATGTAAGAGAGTGGATTAAGGGGATGCAAGAGGGTAGATTAAGGGGAGCCAATAGAATGAGTTGAAGGGATGCAAGAGGGTGGATTAAGGGGAGTTCATAAAATGAGTTAAAGTGACGTAAGAGAGTGGATTAAGGGTAGTTGATAAAATGAGTTAAAGTGATGTAAGAGGGTGGATTAAGGGGAGTTGATAATACGAGTTAAAGTGATGTAAGAGGGTGGATTAAGGGGAGTTGAGAGAATGAGTTAAAGTGATGCAAGAGGGTGGATTAAGGGGAGTTGAGAGAGAATGAGTTAAAGTGATGCAAGAGAGGGGTGGATTAAGGGAGTTGATAGAATGAGTTAAAAAGTGATGCAAGAGGAGGGTGGATTAAGGGGATGCAAGAGGGTGGATTAAGGGGAGTTATTGCAAAATGAGTTAAAGAGTGATGTAGAGAGGGGTGGATTAAGGAGTTGATAGAATGAGTTAAACCCTAAACCCTAAGAGCCCTAAAATGAGTTAAAAGTGATGCAGAGGGAATTAAAGGGATGCAAGAGGGGTGGATTAAGGGGAGTTGATAGAATGAGTTAAACCCTAAGCTACAAACCACAAAAATGGATTCAAAAACTTACATAAGGGTAGGTTAAAGGGGATGCAAAGAGAGTGGATTAAGGGGAGTTGATAGAATGAGTTAAACCCTAAACCCTAAACCCTAAAATGAGTTAAACTTACATAAGAGGGTGGATTAAGGGGATGCACGAGAGGGTGGATTAGAGGAGTTGATAGAATGAGTTAAACCCTAAACCCTAAACCCTAAAATGAGTTAAAGTGATGTAAGAGGGTGGATTAAGGGGAGTTGAGAGAATAAGTTAAAGTGATGCAAGAGGGTGGATTAAGGGGAGTTGATAGAATGAGTTAAACCATAAACCCTAAACCCTAAAATGAGTTAAAGTGGATTAAGGGGTGTTGAGAGAGTGACTTAAGGGGATGCAAGTGGATGGATTAAGGGTAGATATATGAGGATATTGATTGAGGGGTCCTAAGAGGATGAATTAAGAGGTGTTGAGTGAGTGACTTAAGTGGATGCAAGTGGACAAATTAAGGGTAGATATATGAGGGTATGGATTACAAGGTCCTAAGAGGATGGATTAATGGTAGTTGATAGAATGACTTAAGGGGCTGCAAAAGGATGGATTAATGGTACATAAGAGGATGACTTAAGGGGTTTTAAGAGAATGGCTTAAGGGGATATGAAATCAATTATAAAGTATCAATTAAATGTATCTAGAACTATATATAGTTACCTGTCTCTAGATTGAAATTCCATTGTAATATATGTGCATCTCCTCTCTTTTTTGCAAAGCATCTAATTTTGGGAGACCTGAAACAAAAAATGATATAAAACTTTAATTAGGAAATGATTAAAGACAAATATATATATATCAATTAAATATATATACGACTAGATATGCTTACCAATATTTATTTACTCTATTGTACCATCTGCATCCTCTCTTTTTTTTAATGCATCTATGATTGTCTCGTGATCATCCATTGAAATTGTCCATAAAACTTTATTAGCAGGTCTCCCTTGATATCTAACTAGTTTTATATTGGTTGCCAAAATCAAATGTGAATAATGCATAATTTTCTTGTGTCTTTCATAATCTTCAAATGTAGGCAAGCCATTCTTTCTCATCAAATATTTTCGAAGCCAGGTGCCAACAACAACCACTGAACCAGTTGGATACTCAAAGTTGTCATCATCTACTCTAGTATGTACCAACTTATGTTTTCTCTCAACACATCTAGCCAACCAGTACTCTATCTGCTCTTCATTCCCTTGAGGTGCAACAACAGCATACACATGTCCTACAAAAATAAATACAAAATTCAATAAAAAGTGACTTATATTTAACTCATATAAACATGCATACATACAAAATTCAACTCAATAAATAATGTACCTTCTTGTACAAGATCTGAAACATGATCATAATCATCTGATGCGAACACTTGATTATCTTCAATTGTCATTTCATGTTGAACATGTGTCAATGTAGGCGTTAAAGCTCTTTGTTGCCATTGTTCGACCCATTCCATATTTTCACATGCCTGCCAATCACCTACAATACAAAATTGACAATAGCATGCCAACTCCCTTGTCCATATTGTCCATGTGTTTGCATTCGAACTCTTAAATGAATGCCATTTTGCACTTCCATTAATTGTTTCACAATCCTGTCGAGAAAAAATATCATTTTCTTCAACTAACCAAAAGAAGCGTCGAATTATTGATTTCTCACTTGTTCTTGTAGATAATTTGGTATTGCACCAATCTACAATTGCACGTGCATTTCTAAATTTTGCAGCATCCTCAAATTTTAGATGCTCTCTAGCAAGAGCTCTTTTTACACATGCACCTGCTCCATCGTGTTCTCCCTTACCATGACCAGCTTCAAAAAAACTCCATATGTGTTGGATATTATTTTCCTTATGAACTCTACATAGCCAATAAAACATTCTAGCATTTTTGAATTGACCCGTGCAATTATCTGACCATATGAGATGTTCTAGTATTTGAATTCCTCTCTCTTTTAAATTTTTATTAAATATATCAAAACAATATTGTACAAACTCAGATGAATGTAATCGATTATCACTTACATAAAAATGGTACTCTTTCAAAAAAATTCTATTATCTTCTGTACTATCTTCAGCATGTCTATAAACAATGTGAACAAATATAGCTACTTGCACTGAATTATAATATTGTGATTGGATTTCTTCTTGTGGAGCAAGAGTATAATTTTCAGCAAAATCAACAATTGACAATATAGTTCCAATTGGAAATGTGTTTTTACATAAACGAAATTGATTATCAAGCCAATGAGCATTCTGAGAGTGTTGAACATATTTAGGTACAAACTTATCTTTAAATTCAGTAATAAAAGTATGCACACTAACTTTTTCCACAATTAGCTCAACACGTCTTCCAATTTTACCATCTTTTGAAGAATACTCAATATTTTTAAATTTTTTTACATCCACTAATTGTTTTCCAAATTCATCTAAACTACTTTCATGCATACATTCTCCTAATAATGAAAAGTTACCACATCTATTGCATTCTCCAGATATGCATCCTTTTAAAAAAAATGAGTTTCCATTTAAAGAGGGATTACAAAACAAACCTGCTATAAAATCTTTGATTCTTTCAGGTGGCATAGTAATACCACAAATGTCTTGCATAATTTGGTTAGCATGCAAAGTGCATCGTATATATCGAAATATATCATAATAATAATGAAATTGTACATGAGGTTACAACAACAAGAGATTTTTGCTTATTAATTCTAACATACCAAGGTTTACACTTTTCAAATGATCTTTGACTTATGCTAATATTCAATGGTAAGATTGAAGCATCTAAATTTTTTTTATATAATTCAGTTTGAGTCATATCTAAGAGATGCTTTGGATGAGGTTCACGAATTTTGGAACCCACCCTTAATTTTAAGACATCTCTAATGTTAGGTGATACTCTTGTATTATCATACCAAAATTTTTCGATTAAAGATTTAATTTCATTAGTTAATTTCATGTCTGATCTTGGGAGTCTACCACTAAAACTCCAACATTGATTAATAGGATCTTTTTCAATACTTTCTCTTCTTTTAGCAACTCTTATCAAAGTTCTAGGATTTAAGTTTATACATTTACTAATCTTACTTAACATTCTTTTATTGGAAGCTGTTTTATCAACTAGAGCAGTTGTTATTGCACGGCGAGCCGCATTCTTATCTTTTGATCGACTTTTCTTACCAATAACATCAATAGCATTAGCAACACTAGATATGACTTGTTCTACTGAATCATCTTTCTTTTTTGGTTTTACAAAAACACCTAATTTTTTCATCACTTTTCTCATTTTAAACATTCTCATCAATTGCACCATGAGTTGACATTGGAATCCTAATTTCTTTCTATAAAAAAACATTTTATATATTTTATTTCCATAATTTCTAATTTGTCTTGAAGAAACTTTACCACGAAGGTTATTTAACACATTTGTTTCAATTGTTAAAAAAACATTTTCAACTTCATCCATAGATGGAGTTTCATTTTCATTCACACAAGGGGTTTCATTTTCATTTTCAAATGTAAAAGGGATTTCATTCTCATTTTCATCAATATTAGGGATTTCATTCTCATTTACATTCTCATAAGATATAATTTCATCATTTTCTTGTTTATGTATTGTTTCAACCCTAGTATTATTAATCTCATCAATTGTGTATCCAGCTTCTTCTAAACAAGCAATATCAATATTATAAAAACTTGGGTTTGAAGACATACCTGGATAGATTGTTTGAATAGGTACATTTTCCATATCATTGGGAGGTGGATTTGAAGACACACCCGAAGTTATTTGCATATTATTCAAAGTTGAAGTTGAAGGCACATTTGGGTTTGTCTCCATAGTTGCATTTTCTTCCATATTCACCATCTCCACATTTGCATCATCTACATTGATTTCATCATTCATGGCTTCCTCTTCGACATTCTTAGAACTAGATGCTTCCAAATCTTTCATTTGATGAATCCTTTGTCTCCTTTCCCTTTGTCTTTTTGCCTCTTTATCTTTATTTGCTTGAATTTCTTCGGGTGTCATTACCTTCCTACATCTTTTTCTTTGTCTTTTTTTATCACCCATGGTTACCAAACCCTCTTTGATGACAAAAACAATAATTCAAGAAACCTATTTTAAAATTTCCCCCTCCTTCAAATATTCAAATAAAACTATGTACTATGAAGATTATTTTTTCTATAAATTCTGAAGTACAAAATCATCATGAGTACATCCAAAAATTCACTTTTTCCAAATCTTCTTGTAAAATGTTTTTGCACTTGATTCCACTTCAGAAAATTTAACTTGCACTTTTACTCTTCCAACAATTTGAATAGAATATGCCCTGCACAAGACAAATCTGCAATAAAAAACGCAGAAAATGACACTTTCGGTCCGTACTGCAGAAAAAGAATGCTGTAAAAAAATCGTGTTTTAACAGTATTTTTCAAATTAGGGAAAAACGGCTATTATACAAACGCGTACGCGTTATATTTTTAAAACGCGTACGCGCGTACGTACGTTGCTTTCTGCCAACGGGCAAAACATAACGCGTATGCGTTATGAAACGCGTACGCGTTTTATTTAAATAACGCGTACGCGTTTCTATAACGCATACGCGTTATTTAAAAGTTGATCTCCCAAACCAAATCTAGCCCCGGTTTTAGGCTCGGGAAAGGCTTGGCAATCCGAGCCTTAGCTTTTGACCTGCAACTAAAAAACTAAGGCAAACTGAAAAAAAATGTCCAACTTTGACAACATAGATGATGAACTTTTTTTCTGAATTAGTCTATAAAATTAAAACCCATTAGAGAACACAATGTCTACTTTCTAGATATATAATTTTTGTTAAAATTGGATTAAGTTTGTTATTTTTAAATTAATTTCTAAGCAAACTAGGCCTTAAACTTGAAAGATCAGGTTTTTTTGGTTTTTTAATAACTTTGTATTGGTTAAGTTTCTTGTAAAAAAAATTATATGGTCCCAAACTTCAGACAATTCTCTACACAATGAAAAAAAAAGAGTCAAAAAATGTTTTGTTTAGGTCCAATTATGTTGTCCGTACACGTTGATTTGAAAAAACATCAATTAAGGCCAATAAAAAATTAATAAAAAAAAATATATTCAATCAAAAATTACAAAAAAAAATCCAGCCCAAACTTCATGTTGTTAGCTCTCTTTTCCTAAAAGGAATTAGCAAAATAATTTTATTTGGGTCAAAAAGTGTTGTCCGTACACCTGCTTGGTATGGTTAAAAAACAGGGACTTTAAAAAAGTGGTTTTTATAGATCTTTATCAAAATTTAATTTCTATAAACTGGGTATTTTAATAATTTACATATTTAGAAACTAGATTCAAAATTCAAAATTTCATATTACTGACTTTTTTTAAGATTTATTGTGGAAGTGCCTCAAATTTTCAGTCCAAGTGTGACAAATTCTGAAAAACAGCAAAAACATTTCCACTTTTTGAGTTTTTTGTGTACCCAACTTCTTGCATCAACCCGATGCATAAATTAATAATATCACTTTTGCCAAATAATTTAACTATAAATTACATTTAAATATGAGCCATTTATTCATAATATCTCTTGCTTGAATCCTCCATATAATTATAAAATAGATCACAAAGAAAATATCAAATCATGTTATTTTTTATAAATCAACAAACTAGCTACCAAACTCCTAGCATACCCTACCATTAAGTTTTTTAAAAATAATTTTTCATATGCATTTTATATCTATCGTTCTCTAAAATAGGTAGTTACAATAACAATCATTTCTATGTATAAATGAATACAAATATCTGCATGTGAGTTTTTATTGATTTTTTCTCATATATGGGGAAATAATTATTGTAAGAAATTATTATGCATATCTATGCATTCATATATTATTTTATTTTCTATCTTAAGGCCATACCCAAGAAATATAAAAGTGGTATACTAAGATCTTAGTATAACACTTATATAAACACACACACACACTTTATGGTTAAATATACATTTAGAGTGATTTATTGCTAAACAATAGTTTATACAAGTCCTCAAGGTTCCAACCTTCTATTTTATTAAATATTTGGTGCTCTTGAAAGTGATAGACTTAGCCTTATTACAATTGCATCTTTAATTCAATAAATTATAATAAATTCATTTGATAGGGGGCCTTAGACATAGGTTCAAATATAGATAAATTTTAAATAGAAATGTAAAAAAAATAGTGATAGTCTTAGAATATCCTCAAGAATTTAACATCCTTAAATTGTTTCATAAAAGAAAAACTCTTAAAATTAATGGTGAATTTTTCCTCTTTATTGTTCAGTGTAACCATAAATAATTTAGCTCCTTTCCTCCCTATTTTCTTTAGATGTATTTCCAAAATAGTTTATACTTTTATAGCTCTACTTATTCCTTACATATTGAGGTTATTTCTCTCGTCATTTATATATTCTAAAAGAAATTATAACAATTTAAACTTTCCTAATTCTTGGCTAACCATCGCATTCTAATGATTACATAATAAGACTCTAGGGTACCATGTATAGATCTACTTTTATCTTGAATTTAAGAAATTGAATAGAAGTATTCAACAAACATTTTTTCAGTTTTCTAATAGTCTTATCCCCATATGGATTATCCATGATATTTCCCTATGACTAAATTTTTAAAAATATTTATTGAGAAATTTATGAGAAATAAAATATTCATTTTGAATTTGACATCTATTAGGAATGAGATAGGTAGAATTTAAGGAAAACATGTAGCTTCAATAGGTACATTCTAGAACTATGTTTTGAAAATTTCTTACTCTGATATAAATTTATTGTAGAATTCCTATTTAGGTCGATTTACCCTAATATTTCCTTATATTTTAGGGTATTATCTATGCTAGTGATTCCCTCCACACATAGAACACCGCCCTAGTGATTCTCACTCTACATGATTCCTTGGACAATGATTTATTATTTCTTGAGGTCATGGTAAAAATGTAGGTCATTAATTATCTTGGATTAGTTTAGTTAATGTTTCCTCTATTATTTCTACCTTTATTAATATTCAATGGGTTTTAATTTGTAAATGGTTTCATTTCTAAAAATATCATTCTTCGATTCTTATTGAAGGTTTGGATTCCCTTCAATTCATATTTCCTTTTGAAAGAAATATTCTTGTTATTATCAAAACATTCCTTGTGATAGTTATTCTTACATTTTTGTTTCATGTTTGAAAGACTTTCCAATGCTTCATTCATATTTTTAGTACCATGCATATCGAATTTTGCACCAATATTAGTATTCAATCTTGACCTAAATTTTATTGTTTGGATCCTCTCATCTTTCTAACACATTGACATATATTTGAATGATTAAATAAAATTTCAAAATATTATTGTATTATTAAGGAATCTTGTCTAAGGTTGTTAAATTCTATCATTTTCTCTTCAAACAATAATTGTGGTAACCATATCTTCAAATAATTTTATAATATGCCAATGATATGCTATTCAAATTACTATTTTTTTATAAATCATAAAACATTACTATGTTCTTGTAGAATATTTATACTAATAGAGACACAAAACCTTTCCTATTATAGACCAAAATGACTCTTACATCCCACCCAAAAACAAAAATTCTTAAAATCCTCTACAATGGGTTACGAATCCCCTTTTAAAGGTGAGATGACCATGCAATATCGCTAGTTGATGTCACTTGTCACTTTTCACATTTTGATTTAACCTTGATGCTATTGAAATAGAACAAGTGTAATAACCTATAACAATTGGGAAAGCTTTCAACAACTTGAACCATTTTTTTTACGCAACTAAATTGGAAAATATGTGAGACCATCCTCGTACTGAAGAAATATGGGAGAATCTTGATGACATGAAAGAATAATTTTATCCATTATATTTTTCAAACCATGAGGCATATATTTCTTTTGTAGGCCATTGAAATTCCAAAAAAATAGAATTATTTATGTATACCACATATCTTGCATCCAAAATTACCTTAGTTTATTTGATAAAACTATCTAGACTTGCATCTAGCTTTACTAATTTTTCCAAACTAGTATTACAAAAAAAAAGAATCCACCTCATTATAGGAGCTAAAGATTAGCTCTATACCTAAGACCAGCTACAAAAAATGAAAACCTTTCACAAGAGATTCTGCAAGAAATGATCTTTCTTGATATTAAGATCTATCAAATATATTGATGATGTATACTACAAATGTTGGCCCCATGGTTGTCGTTGCACTAAAAGATCAACCTCTTAACGCTTGATACAACAACTAGAGTTAACGGATCCACGGGAGGCGGTTAGTCCATGTCACAAATCCCGAGGGGAGCACTAACCATTTTCCAGCAATCTCCCCCTCAATGTTACCCGAGGGGGTTCAAACCTGGAACCTTTGGCTTTGATACCAATTATTGGCCCCACATTTTTTTTTGCACCAAAAGATCAACCTCTTAATTCTTGATACAACTGCCAAAGTTAACAAATACATGGGAGTCAGTTAGTCCATGCGACAAATCTAGAGGGGAGCACTAACCATCTGCCAACAACAAAGAGTACACTGTCTGTTTTTATATAGACAAGGTGTGATGAACTACCTAATGCAAAAAAATTAAGTGAATTGTAGTGCCATTATTAAATGACCTCAAGCATTAGAGTTAAATAAAAGTTAAAAAATAAATTGGATAAGATATTATCTAGAAATATAAGACTTCAAGAAGTATGCCAAGGACCTAAGTGGACTTAACATGTAAATATGACCCACTAATTAATTAGTTATGTAAATTACCTATTTACACCGAAACCTCCCTTAACTGCAAATTAGGGAGAAGAAATTATTATACAAATTATGTAAATATGCAAAGATACAAGGATGATTCCTAGCTACGAAGCCATTTAGGTACCCATGTACAAATGCAATATCTCACAAATGGAGAAAAGGAGAAAAACCGCATGGGAAAAAAACCCCTCTCCAAAAGAGAGAAAGGATACACATAAGGATGATTTGTGGGGGACTCAATAATACCCCCCAAGGAATACATCCATAATGAATATATAATCAATGACCCGACATAAGAGGGAAAGAGAGATACTATGTATCTCCACCCCAAAAAAATGTATAATCTCTTGTGAAAATGGTGAGCTCCTAAAGACAAAACATGATTCAATATTGACAAAAAACTTGTCTCCCTTTTGGAAGAAACACAACCAAGTACAAATGTAAGAATGCTCCCCATTACAGATAAGAACTAAAATAAAGAACCATAAAGGTGTATGATTTTCTCTTAAATCTGATCATATGTCTCCTTGTTCACTGAAGATGAATATGGCACAATAAAATCAAGTACATGCCCAATCAATGAAGAAGGTTACAAAAAATGACTATTTAGAAACTAAAGTTGAAGAATCTCCATAGAAAAATATGGTTTGAAAAAATTAGTGAAATTATTGTCATCAAAGAGGAGAGATAACCCCTCAAATTTGTCCTCCAAATATGAAATCTGAGATTGCATAAAAAAGATGCAATGCATGATATATAGGAATCCCAATCAAGAAGATAATGAGATACCTATTGAAATGAATCATTGAAAGTTCTCAATGAATCACCAATAGAAGATGAATGGTCTTGATAAACATGAATGATGGGAGCCTCAATCAATGACTATACACAAGAAATCAATGAAGGTGAAAGTACAACAAATTTGTCTCTGAAGAATAAGAACATATGAATAAACATCATCATGATCTTCTAACGATTTAAAGTATTCCAATATAACCAAAATATTGAATATTATCACAATCATAGGGTATCCTTTTTGAAAAATGAAGAGGCACAAGAAAATCTAAAACAAGATCATTTGGGAATGATTGAGTATCAAGAGGAAACCCAAAAATTAACCTAGAATAGAAACCCGTAAAGTAGAAACCTCCAAAATTGGTATTTTTTCAAGTTTTTATAATTCTCGAGATCACCATATGACACAAGAGAAAATTATACTCAACCTTACTAAAATACACTAATATATCTTAGTGGAAATAACTTTACACTCAAATATGAGAAGAAATATGCATGCCCATGGTTGTGATAATATGTAGGAACTAAAGATCAACTCTATACTCAAGACCACTTGCAAAGATAATGAAAACCTTCCACAAGAGAGTATGCAAGAAATGAGTTTTCTTAAAATTAAGATCTATCAATTATGATGATGAGTTATATTACAAAAGTATTGGAGTTTGTTGTAGTGTTGTTGTTGATGTCAACAGGGAGATTGTGGTGCTATATTGTCTTTAGTTTTGTCATTGATGTCAACGTATGTCAACCTCTAGTGTGGTGATTAAGCAGGTTTTGAATATGGGGAGATTTATGGTGTTGCAGATGGGGAGATTGTTGCAATATCTAGTGTGGTTTTGATGTGAAGGTGTTTTGTGATGTTGTTGATTTACCTGGTTCACTTGGTTTCCAAATACTTTTGAGAAAATTTGAATAAGAGATTGTATAAGGTGACAAAAGTGTGTTTTGTGTTGTGCTACACATTTCTTCATGGTTGAATATGTGATTGTGTGGTTAAGATGAGATGATAAGAGGTGTTCAGAGGTATTATATCCAATTTTTTAGGTTTTGGATAACGTGGGAGTGGAAGATCTATTTGACAGTGTGTTGCCTATGAAGAAGGTTATCTAGAAGAAATGGAATTTCTCTGCATTTCTCCACATTCAAGTTTCTTGTCTTGTAGATTTGGGAATGTGCTAATATTTCCTATATCTACCTTCCATTTAAGTGTTGTGTGTTTAGTTTTTTGCAAGGTTGGTTAGTGAGTTGTATGTATGTGGTAGTGTTTCTAGTTACACAAAACAATGGTATTCTATGTTGTAGGTGGTTGTGGTAGTATTAATGGATATTCTGATGGAGTTGGAATATTTTGGGATGTTGTGAAGTGTTGTTTTGTGGTCTACAGGATGTTTCTATACCTGGTAAAGTGAATTGATTTTTTGGTAGCATTAATATAGGTTTGGATGACCTGACGTGTTAGCTTTACTTTCAAAAGTTGTTCATGGTTTGTGGAAGCATGGTGAAGTGTGTCAGTGTAGATTTGATTCGTAGTTAACCCTTTGTGTGGTCTACCTCTAGTTCTTTCCATCGAGAAGTGTTTGGTGCCAAAGTATTTATTGATTGCATGTTTGAGGTACATATGTTTCATTGAGTCTAACCTCAACAAGAGTTTTTGAGGTCATGGAGGATATTATAAGCAAGTTAATTGTTGGATATGTGTAAGATTAAGTGGTTTGTTGTGAGATGTGTAGAATTATGCCAATGTTATCAAGTGTGGTTATGTAAATGTGATCTTAAATCTATAAGGCTACCAGATGTAGTAAGCAAGTGTCTACATTTTAGTGTTTTGAAGTTACTGGAGGTAGTGAGTCAAAGATTACAGATGGTGTGGTGTTGTTGTGGTGGATCTTCTTGTTACTCTAAGGTAGTGAACCCCCTTGTAACAATATTTTATTCTTCTTTCTTTTGGATAATGAGTCCTTTGGGCAGTGATCCCTTAACAGTGAGCCTTTCTTCTAATTTGGGCAATGAGCCCTTGGAAAGGAGCCTTTCTTCTCTTTTGGGTAGTGAGCCCTTCTGGTAGTGAGCCTATTGCTATTGATGTTTCTATTCATATATATGTAAGTTAATCCTCACCACAATTTTTACCTGATTAGGGTTCTCCACGTAAATCTAGTATTTTGTTGTGTATGACTATTATTGTGGTGATGTTGCATATGATTAATTTCTACTAATGCTTAACAAGGGTTGAAGGCTAATAAGGGTTTAAGGATTAATGACGGTTTGATGATTTTAATGTACAACTTATTCACCGCCCCTTCTTAGTTGTCATGTGTGTCTAACAATTGGTATAAGAGTTGTGGTTCCTCAAAGGAATCTTAACTTATTGAGGTAGATCCAAATGACACAAATGAATGGTGTCAAGGTCCCTATGTTCAATGGAAAAAACTATGGTTTTTGAAAATATAGGATGAAATATTTTATTGTCTCATTACAGTTTAGTGTTTGAAATGTAGTTGAAAGATACACTATGCTTGTTACTACTCTAACAAGTGATGATGAAATCAAGGATTATGAGAATAATGGAAAAGAAAGGAATGTTATCTTGAGTGGTATTTTTTATTCAAAACTTGTGAAAGTAATAATCCTCAAGACTGCTAAAGAGATATGGACAAAGTTGGAGATAATTTATGAAGGAGATGATAAGGTCAAGCAAGCAAAGATGGAGAATTTCAAAGCCAAATTTAAAACCCTAAGTGGATGAAATTTTCAATGCTATTAATGGTCTTGGTGGAAAATTGGAGGAAAGAAAAGTTATGAAAAAGGTATTGTGAACTATTCCTAAAGCTTATAGTGCTAAATTTTCTGCTATTGAGGAAGCTCAAAATTTGGATCAATATTCTAGAGATCAAATCTTTTGTGCTTTAACTACTTTTGAATTAAGAGAAATTGAAAAAGATGTTCCAAAGAAAGTAACCACATTTAAAGTCATCAAGAAAGATGATGAATCTGATATGGATGATCTTGATGAGGTGGAAGCAAACTTTGTTAGAAGATTGAAAAAGGGCATTGACAAATATAGAGGTAAGTTACCCTATAAATGTTTTGATTGTGGAAAGATAGATCGATATTCTTCTAAATGCCCAATCAATGTTACAAATGACAAACATAAAGATCATAAGGGTAATTTTTTCAAGAAGAGTTATTATGTTAAAGAAGATAGTGGTACATATGATGAGGAATCAGACTATTCAAATGATGGAAGTGATGAATGCTTGTTCATGCATTTAAATGTTGGGACTAATTTTACTGACCCTGAGAGATATATGAAGGAAATTTCTCCAGAAACAAGTCATAGTATTGAAGGAACTATGTTGACTACTTTTCATGCAAGAGGGGAGAGAAATACTAGATAATTGATAGTGGATTCTCAAATCATATGATAGATGATAAGAGTAATTTTTACAATGTTAAAAAGTATGATGATGGTCTTGTTAAGTTTGGTGATGATACATCTACTAAGATCTGTGGAAAAGGTTCAATTAGTTTTGATGGAAAACATAAAATAGATTATGTTCTTTATGTCAAGGGTCTCCAACATAATCTTCTCAGTGTAGGATAAATTTATAGTAGAAGATAAAATTTGGTGTTTCAAGATTATGGTTGTGAAATTAGAAAAGGAAGCTCTAGAAAATTGGTTGCAACTAGAACAAGGATAGAAGGAAATGTCTATCAAGTCAAAGGTGGTGGTGTTAAGTTCATTATGTCTCAAATCAATGAAAGTTGGATATGGCATAGAAGAATGGGTCACATCAATTTTGATAGCCTAGTGAAGATAAACTCTAATAATGTTATGAGAGATATGAAAAGATTATAGGAAAATAAGAGGTTCTGAACTAAAGAATATTCTATCGCAAGACCTTTGGAATTGGTGCATAAAGACCTATGTTGACCTACTAGAATAAGAAGCTCTCAAGGTGAAAGGTGTTTTATGTTGTTGATAGATGATTACTCTAGAATCACTTGGGTGACATTTCTCAAAGAAAAATTAGAAGCTCTAGATAATTTTAAATAATTTAAGTCTATGATTGAGAATGAAAAAGAATTGAAAGTCAAATGTTTGAGATCTGATAGAGGTGGTGAGTTCACCTCCAATCAATTTAATTTTTTTTGTGAATATCATGGGATAAAGAGAAATTTATTATCTCTTAGGACTCCTTAGAAGAATGGATTTGTGGAAAAGAAGAATATGATAGTTCAAGAAGTAGAAAGAACCATGATGAAGGAAGAAAATATAGTGTAAATCTATTGGAAAGAAGCAATTCATATTGCAGTGTACAATCTTAATAGAGTACAAGCAATAGTGAATAGTTTAAAGACCACTTATGAACTATGGTATGGAAAACATCCCATTGTGAAATATTTCAGAGTGTTTGGAAGAAAATGCTATATCAGGAGAGATGAAGAAAAAATAGAAAATTTTGATGCAAGATCTTATGAAGGAATCCTCCTTGGATACTCTACAGAGAGTAAGACATACATATGCTATAAAAAAAGGCTAAAGAAGACGTTTGAAAGTGCAAGTTCCAAAGTGGATGAAGAATCATATCAAAGTTTAGTGTTGATAGAAGGATATGAATTTGATGAACCCCCTTATAGAGAAAAACAAGAGGAAGAAGAGAAAGGAAAAGAGATGATAGTGAAAGAGGAAGAAGCTCAAGAAAGGAATCCTAAGACTCTGAAGTATGTGTAGAGGAATCACTTTGAAGATTAAATCATTGGAGATAAGAGAAAAGGTGTACTATCATATCACTAAATCAAGAAACATACATTACTAGATATTGAGTATTGTCTATGTTTTAGAAGTATGTGTGACTATTGTATGCTTGGAATATCATGTATGCATCCACTCATTGTGATAGAGGTGATCCAAAAGGTTGTACCAAAATGGTTCAATTCAATGTTGGTTTAGTGTTTCTTAGGTCTCCTTTTATGGAGGTGTTTTAGGTTTTGCAGTCTCAAAAGAGAGTATGTCTACACATGTTATATCATATTCTAGAGTTTCTAAGATATATTTAGAATGCAAAAAAAAATTAGTGATAGAAGGTTCTTTGTGCATGTTTTTCAACCTATTGGTGTTTGAGACCTATGTAGTAAAGGCTAAAATTGTGAGTCATTCAAATATTGTGTGTGGTATCAATATAGGACTTGATTAAAGCTCTTGTGGTAGCACATGGCATCATGTTCTTTTGGCATAAAAAAATATATTTTTGGATTGACTTGTTTCATGTTTCATGAAAATTGATTTTAGTTCCTCCTTATGTCGTCCTAGTTAATTGTGGATCCCTATACAACATAGAAGAGTGTTAATGCAATGTCATGCATATATTCCCTAGTTGCGTGGATGCATAATGAAAAGTGTGTGATGCATAAATTGAAGAGAAAGTGGTGATTATACAAGGATATTATCTTACAAAGCTAGAGGTTTGCATCCCAAAGTGTGTGTAAGTATCAAAATATCTTAAGAAGTGTGGTAGAGTGTCTGAATCAAGTTTATACTATTTGTATGATGTGTAATCAACATTGTTGGTTAGTAAGCTTTATCTATGTATTCTAGTAGGACTGGTGTTCTACTTGTAGAGCTGGTGCTTAGTTCATTATATTGGGGATTCATGTCTCTAGTAGGTTGGTGCCTATCAATACATTAGGGGATTGGTGTCTCTGGTAGGTTTGTGCCTACTTCATATTGTAAACTTCACTTGTTGTATTCCTGCTTTGTGAGGTTGGATTTGGACAATAGATCCAAGTAGCTATTCTCACAATGGTTTTTCCCATCTTGGGTTTCCACATATATCTGGTGTTCAATTGTGTGAATGTATACTCAATTCTTGATTAGTAGTAGTGAAGATTCAAGTTATACAATCCAATATTCTAAGTTGAAGTTAAAAGTTTTAAATTGATTAGATCTATTGATTCATCTCCCCCTCTTATTATATTGTGTGCCCTTAATAGAGAGGGGGACATAGGGAGTGAGGGAGGGAGGGAGGGAGAGAAATCTATATCAATTAATATGGAGAGAGAAAGAGGTGAGATAGATATAAGTAGAGAGGAAAGGAGGGAGGGAGAGGTGAGATAGGTTTATAAAAGGAGGGACAATGAGAGAGATAATTTTCTTCACACAAATGTGAGTGTGTTATAACACACTCCACATTATTATATTCTTTAGGTATGTACAACCCTTAGGGGTGGAGTTTCCTTGGTCATCCAACTTAAAGGGTTGGATGTACATGCCAATTCCCATGAGCTTGTTTTTTGCAATTTGAAAAATAATACAATATAAAGTGTGATCTCCATCAAGTTTGCACATCTTTCAATGTTTAGTTAAAAATACCATAATAACATTGAGCTCTATTTTATCTTTCTAACCATGTAATTTGTTCTATGTTTCAAAGAAGCTAAGATTTTGACCTTTAATTTTTTTTACTATTCTCTCCATTTTCCATGAAAACCCTACATATGGTATTTTTGGTTTTAGTTTTTACCTGCTCATCAAAATTTGAAACAAAATACATTTTAACAAACTAGACTCTATTATTTACACATTAAAAAATGATTGGTTTCCAAAAAATTTAAGGGGGTGCATACTAAATTTTTCATTTTTCAAGATGTTTCCACTTGGAAAAATAGTAAAAGTCATATTTTTATTTATAAATTAATCGAAAATTTGAGCATAAACTACATGACATTAGATAATTTTTCACCATATTTTTTTTTAATACTAAAGAAAAGTTAACATTTTAGGGGGGCCACACCAAATGCTATATTTTTTTTTGTTAAAAATATGAAAAATTTGTGTGATCCCCCTTTAGAATCACTTAATCTCCACCATTTTTAAAAGAAAATAGTAGTTTAGAAAGTAGACCCAAAGCACAATGATTCTTGTTCATATCATATCTTCATATTTTGAGCATAATTATCTTCAAATTCTCATCCAAGATCAGTTTTTTTTAATTTGAGAAAAATTGCCACTTAAGTACCCTCTTTTGGTCCCCCATTTATATGCACAAACACTGTTTATTTATGTCAATTTATTCTTTGATCCCATTTAAATTGGTTAAAGTATTGAGAAATAAATCCACATAATTAGTTAGAATTTCCACTACTTCTATGAACTCCTTTTCTCTCCAATAATATACAACTCTAGCCATTTTATGATCTCCCTTATAAGGTATTTGGATCTTCTCCATTCTAATCTCTTTCATCCCCTCTTTTGTGCTTGTAAAAATCTCATTAGGGGACCACATTAGACTCATCCATATATTTAACAAACTTCTATTCTCCTATAAGTTCCTATGATACTCACATATGTCCCATTAGCCTATGATACTCACATATGTCCCATTAGCATTGTATGATATCTCTTCTAATACAAGTCTACTTAGGGCTAAGTTCCAATTTCACATGGGAATTATAGTTACATTCGTACCCAAATATACCATTATCATCTTAAACCATTTATCAAAGATTCTTAATCATGTTAAATTATGATGTTTGTTATAATATTTTTATGTTAGTTTTATCATGATATTTTCTTATTTCATAAACTATGCTAATTTTTTAAAAGAAAAATTCTCTATAAAAAATACCATTTGTCATCTATTTTTATTCCCTAAATATTCTCTTAGGCTTACCAATTGTCAAATCATGTCCACTCTTGGTATGAACCTCCTCTGTATGGACTCTTCTTTTAAACCATCCATTATAAGTTACCTTTTATAGTGACTATTCCACCTCTTCTAATTATAACTACCTTATTTTTCTTTTTACATTAAATTTTAGATTTTGTCCACAATAACACAGTTTTCATATCTGCATATTATTTCTTTAATTTTTCTTCTACTATAAAGAATTTTTCTCTTTTCTTCTCATAATTTTCTATCTCTATTTTTTAACATATTCTTTGAGGATTTTTGTTAGGAATATTAACCCTAGTGATGCATTTAATTGAGATAGTTCATCTCTCTTAGTGGAGATCTATCTATTTTTTAATATTTAGATTCTCTCAAAAAACTAAATAATCATCGTTATAATATTCACATAATCTACAAACATTATATATCTCTTCCTTACATCCATTGGAACAATGTCAATCACACTAACCTTATACCATATTACTTATTCTCTTCTCCTCTATCCTTAACATCTACCTCTAGTGCATCCTCCTATAAATTCATTATGGAAACATCTACTATCATTATAATCATTCATATATTTGATAGGTGGTTTTTCATATAAGACTTGAGATATCACATATTGTGATGTATTGATGTTACATTGATTCCTTTATTTTGGTTTATGGTACTCATAATCCTACCTATGGAAATATCCTTTTTTAAATCCTTTTGCCCTTTTCATGGCTCTATGGATTAGATTAGCATACTTATATATGCAATTACACTAGGGTCATGTTCTTGTTCATCTATTAACCAAAATAATAAGAAAGAGTAGTTACCTCTTTTATAGTCTCCCCCTCTCCATAAATGCCCTAGAAGGAAAATTTTAACCTCCTTAGAAGTTCCACAAAGCCACTCTAAATTTTGTGGGTCTCTTCTTTCCCTCCAATATTAGGAATTTGTTTCTTACATGTCCTTCATTTGAACCATAGGCACATCAATTTTTCTTTCTTTTGATAGGTATCATATCCCAATTTTCATTCTCTTTTGCTAAAGTTTTAGATTTAATATTAATTTGTTTGAATTATAGTTTCAATTTTTTTATTTCAACACTTTCTTCCATTCCATTCTCCCTTCTCCGTAATTGTTCTTCAATTTTATAAGTTAAACTACCATTTCTAAGTATTTTTAATAAACTATCCCTCCAAGGATGCCCTAATTATACATAGAGGTATAAAGACAAACATTTCTATTTTTTGTTTGTTTTTTAGTGGTTCCTTATATTTTCTCATCACTCCTTTGAATCTTAAATAAAATTCATTTATGGTTTATCCTTTCTTTCATACAATATCCCTAATCATTCCCATGATTATGAAGGGACTTCTATACACTAGAAATTGCTTTAATATTATTCCACAAATTAGACCATTTTTTAACCTATAGTAAGCATTATATGATATATAATTTAAGTGCCTCATCCTTGAGGGTTATTACACCATATAGCTTATTTTTACTATTTCTCACTCTTTTCCTCCATTCATATTATAGGACAAATATGTGATAAAAAATTTAGTGTCCTAATTAAAATTGGTAGCTTGATGTGGTGTTCTATTATGTTGCAGATAAACACCCCTTATTTGTCATTGTTTAGTGAAATTTATAATTCATTTACATTTCTACCTACTTGGGTTGTCCTTGATCCATGTGTTCATTCTCCTTAAATTCTTTGACACTTTTTTAGTACTTAACAAATTTCTATTATTTATTTGACATCCTTACTCTAGATTTATCCCTGACCAATTAAAAATCAAAGAATTATTCTCCTAATAAGTATTAAGACAAGAGTAGAAACTCTCCTCTCTTGGATGATTCCTTTGATTGAAATAGTTTTGAAGATGATGAAATTGTGAAATAATATTGTGATAGGGTGAATTTAAGTGCTAGAATACGAACAACAAACCAAAGAGAGAAAATAACACTAAAAACACTCTACACCTCAAGATTAGCCTAGTTGGATTCAATACAAAATAAAGATGAAAAATGAAACCTTTTACCTTGTCTCGAATCGATCTTTTGGTTGGCCCTTTGATCTTTGGTGTTGTATGCTCCTTGGATGGCAAGAGATGCAAGCTATAGGATGGATGAAAAATGAGTGGAAGTGGATGCAAGCATGAAAAATGGCTAAGTATGGATTGAGAAAAAAATTTGCAAGAGTTTGGCTACTATGGATGATCTCCCTCAAAATGAGAGAAAAGAGGGGGTATTTATAGAGATTTTTGGACTCTCTAGGGAAATGGATGGTCAAGATTGAGCCACCAAGATAAAGATGTAGGGCTAAGGTGAGTTGAGAACTCACAAGCCCTCACATCTTGACATGTGGCATGTGATATGGCCTAAAAAAGGTGATGTTTACATGAGGTGGTACATAGTACCTTGGGATTGGGACAAGATCTCCTCATAAAGGAGGTACTTGTCGCCATGTGGGTGAGAGGACATGTGGGGAATTAAAAATTCCTCAAATATTCTCATGGGAATGAAAGAAAGAATTTAAAATTCCTTTAAATGCATTGGGAGATTAAATATGAATTAAAATTTCACATGGGGAATGGAGTCTCGTGTTCAAAAAGAGAAAGCTTTTAATGAAGTTGACTAAGGACACATTCCATAAATGATATGGGGATTAGAGATGACTTAATTAAGTGATTAAGGTTGTGCAAGTACTTGATTAAACTATTTAATGACACATTAGAGGTAAGTGGGAAATTATGGAGGATATGACCCTAATGATGATTAGGGGTGTGCACATCTTAATCATAAATTAATTATGACTAAGGAAGAGGGTTAGATTGCTAAGAGGGATTATAGGCCAACTTGCAAAAGTTGGAAGATGTGACAATGAGAGAGAAAATAAGGAATTTAAAAATAAGTTTAAAATTCCAAAAGATAATATGACTAAATTAAATAAAGTGATACATTTATTTAATTTTGAGAGGAAAGAGGGGAAAATTATTTATTAAATTAAATACTTTAGGAAACCTTATGCAAAATACCAAAATATTAATTAAATGAATGATTTAATTAATATCGGCAAATAGGACAATTTAAATGAGCAAAGGGATGATTAAGGAGACGACTTTGACCATATGGAAGTGGTCAAATTTGGATGTCTACATTTTTCCCCTCTTCGAAACACTATTAGGATAATAGGGTTTCGAAGAAAAATAAAATACAGACGACTCTATGGAAGAAGTGACCGGAAAAGAGATGCCCCAACATGGGAGAGACTGTGTGAACTACCCGAATGGAGGAGAAATAAAGAGGATGCCTTGGTCTCGCAAGGGAAGGTTTATGACAAGAGATTGGTAGAGAATGGTAGGGTATGCCCCCTCCAGAAGGGGATGGGGATGGAAAAGAGGACCCTAGACAACTTCTCAAAAGTATGAAGTGGTATATGTCGTTGGAAAGAGCACAAAAATTCTAGAAGATTGGCACTTGAACGGAGTAAAACAAGTTTATAGTGTGGAAATGGCGGCCCCAAAAAGATAAAGGGGGGAGGGAATTAGTTGAGGCTAAAAAAGGTTAAATAAAAGGAAAAAAATTCTTTCATTTTAAAAAGTGAAAAGGGGGGGGGAAAGGCTATAAAAGGTAAGTGAGGGGGCTATCTCTCCTCATTTGGACAGCTGTCAAGTGAGGAGAGGAGGAAGAAGAGGAGAGAGAGAAAGGGAGGAGACACGATGCTAGAGTACGATTCTGACATCATTCATTAGGGGGACGAGAGACAACGATTCTTCAAGGAGTGTGTCGTGCCATGCCAGGTTAGTTTGAAACCCCACCTTGTGATTTTCTTCAATT
>VDFB02047397.1:46862796-46908241 GCA_007258455.2 Sequoia sempervirens | reverse complement strand
ACATGTGACAGCCATCCATGAGGGATGATATCCTGATACCTCATCATGGTAGCTCAGATCTTGAACTTTACTAGAGCACTACTCATTGACCAAAATTTGTGGTCTTTTACGTAACCGGGGAAATCGATATGGATCACGGTGCCTTTCCCTCTTCAACTTCAACTTTGTGACCATCTCTTACGACTGCAGTTATTGGTGCTGCTCCCCCTTGGTCAATAATGACATCACAACATTTTCCTTCACACTTGCACCTTGTGCAAAATGGGTCTTCCTCTGTTCTGGTTTCCTTTTCCTCGATCACAAGGCTCTCCTAATCACTAGGGCTTCTCCCTTTAGGCATCATCTGAATGTTTAGATTGGGCCTCCTCATGCACGCGTAGTCACCCAACCCTTCCATGACCTTTTGGCCTTTTTTTTTCCCTTCCTTGGTGTTGTGGACATTCATAGGCTCGATGCCCTTCTTCACCACACTGGAAACACGTTCCTTTGAAACCACCTCTTCTAGATCCTTATCCATATCTCCCTCGTCCTCTACCTCTTTGATCACCACTATTTTGATCATGAGGGCGGTAGAAGTTGTCATTCCTTTGGCTTCGGCTGGTACCCACATCATCAATTTTCTTTTCATCATAATTTTGGCTTCTTGAAGGTCTTCCACTACCCCTTCCACTTTGACCTCCTCATCCTTTTTGCTTGCCATCAAATCTTTTGTTCAGCTTCTCTTCCACCTTCAAAGCAAACTAATACACATCCTCAATGGTGGTCATTCTGACTAGGCTTAACTCCTCCTGAATGCTCAGTTGTAACCCATTAAGATATCAAGCTACCTTCTCCTTATTGGCCTCTGTGTGGCCCATTCTAATGATTATCTTGTGAAAATATTTAGTATATTCTTTCACAGATCTGCTTCCTTGCTTCAACCCTTGCAATTTCTTCAACAGATCTAACTCGTAGTCCACTAGTATGAAATGCTTCTTCAGTTTCTCTACCATACGATCCCATCTGGTGATATTTCCTTTTCCTCTTTGATTTCTTTCCAACTGGACCTCTTTCCACCAAATACTGGCATGGCCCCTTAGCTTCATTTTTGCAAACTTAACCCGATCTGGGTCCTCTATTTCCTCATACTCAAATTATTCTTCTAGCTCGTTGATCCAGTCGATCAACTCTTCTAGGTTCAGACTTCCGAAATAACTGGGGACTTCTGCTCTGGGTATTTTCTTGATCTTCGAAATGGCCCTTATTAGCCGCATTTGGTCTTGATCAATTGCTTCTTCTTCCTCTCCTTCATCCTCACTTTCCTCCCTCGGGTTTAACCCTCTTCTCAACTGCTCTTGTAACGTGTCAATCTGTCTTTGGAGGGCTGCTAGTGCATCTCTTCCACCAGCATTTCTGCTGCCTCGACCACCTCTGGCACCACCATGCCTACCAGGCATCACTCTTGGAGGCATCTTTCTTGACCTTGACCCACAATCATGGTCCTGGTGTGAACTGCCTCACGATCGGCGATCTGTCCACACGCTCAAGAAAACTTGGCTCTTATACCACTTGATGAGGGCACAGCCCGAGACTTAGAAAATAACCCACAAACAAGAGAATAATTTTATTATTCAAAAAAAATGGAGCTTCTTACATGTAGAGGATCTCAAATCCCCAAGTTCTACAACACATGCAAGTTATAAAAAGCTACAGAATCACCCTTTCACAATATGCGAGCTTGTCTCCAAAAAGTTACCCAAAAATTAGAAACCCGCCTGTAAATAGAGCTCCTCTTTAGTTTTGGAGCCAAAACAACATTCAAATTTGAGTTTAGGTAGTTTGGCGCCAAAAAATTACAACTTGAAGTTCAAATTTCAAAAGAACATTTGCAATTGTATCTTCTAAAAAGTGTGCCAACTTCTCGAGGCCATAACTTTTGATCTGGGACTCCAATTCGCGAACTATTTGAACCGTTGGAAAGGTCTCGAAGTCAATAACGCGCTCAAAATCAGCCACGCTAATTTTAGCAAGTTTTGAAGCCAATCTTGGAACTCTAAGTGCCTCAAATCTAACTCGGAAGATTTTCATGTGCAAATTTGGGAAACTAAAACTGTAATATCTTTCAACCCATGAATAGAAAATAAAAACCATAAATTGGGAATTTTATTATGACGAAAAGGGTATCCAAAAATGTAAAAACATCTAAAAACTGTGAAACTTTAAATTTAACTATTTTTGGGTGATGCAAGATTGCCCTTACACCACTGGATGCTCCTGCATTAGTTGATTACCTTGATATTGATGAAGATGACATTTTGATAACACCTGAAGATATTCAGCAAGGGATGTCATCTCCTCCAAGCGAGGTTGCATCAAGTTTTGGAGCAAGCAACCTAAGATTGGAAAAGGTAGAATTAAGTGGCTTAAGTAATATGGACGACATAAGACAGGAGGCTTGCAGAGAATTCATGGAGGATGATACATTTGTTGAAACAACAAAATTTAGGGATTTTGTATGGAGAGACAAAGCTTCAGAGTATGCAAAGAATCTTGCATCCTAAATTACCTAAGAGTAGTATCCAAGCTAGTGTAAGGAAGGAAATGAGGAAAAAACTTCAAAATATCTCAGTTGAGGAAGGAAGGGAACTTGTGAAAAACAGTGATTTTTTACTGTTGCTTGAATGGGATATAGTTGATGCAATTGTACTTGATACTATAAGGAGGGTTGAGAAGCCTCTAACCCAAACTAAAGAAGAAGCCAAATTGGAACTTCAAGGGTATGCATTCAATCAAGAATGGGATGCTTTGGAAATATGGTCATTATCTCTTGGTTATAGAAAGCCCGAAGTTACAAAACTGGCTGACTTCAATGGGGAACTGATTATAAAAAGAGTAGCAAATACTCCAACATTATAAGCTACTGACATGACCATAATTGTTGCTATGTTTCCAAAAGCAATAGTTGAAAGCCTCACTAAAGATAGGGATATGCATATAAGTAAGCACAATGTGATTATTGATCAATATAATAAGAGTCAATAGAGGGTTGTTGAACTTGAAATAGAGCTAGCATTGTGGAAACAACAAGTGGAAATATTGGGGTCTTAAGGCCCAGCTAGCTCAAGCCATAATGCTCCCATTTCTCCTATGACTCATCCTCAGTCACATCCTTTCCCACCTAAGAAATCATTTTCAATTGTGCCTTACAATATGGGTCAAGAGCTGCTTGTAGTAGAGAAACCAAGCACATCAAGTGCAACTCCATCTAGTGAGCCCATGAAGGAGCAACTACTTCAGCAAGTTAAGGTGTACAAGAAATTTCTTGAACAAATGTAGGATACAATATATGAGAACAATTCAAAGATTTTTCACAATGTTTTGAAGCATATGAATAAGAAGATTCAAGGTAAATTGAATAGGATTCATGAAAATTATTCCCTGATGTTATGGGAAATAAGGTTATCTCATAGGGATAAAGAATTGGGAACTCCAATCCTAGGTAAATGGATTCCTAGGGTTGATAATTTGAGACTCATGGCAATCAGGGCTAAGCAACAGGAAGATAGATAACCAAGGGTGGTTCCAACTTATAAATTTGTCGTGAAGATAAGGAACAAAAGTTTCAAGGATATGCAACCCCATTAGAACTGAAAATAAGAGAATTGAAGGCCAAATATGATGAGATAGATTTGACATTATTGCCTGGTATTCAACATACACATGATGAGGTAACCCATGCAAATGTGGAAGCATTAGGTAGATACTACAACTGCTTCTCAAGAAAAAAATATTTTGAGAAGGTTGACATTGACATATTAAAAGATGCTTTGGAGAATTGTCTTTCATCATCAGCTTTTTAGAAGATTTTGACGAGGCCAATTCAATAATGACAAAGTACTCTCCATATAGAAAAAAATGGATAAAATCATTGATTTCGATTGGCCATCTGATGCAGAGTATGAATAGTGGAAGAGGATATTTATTGATGATTTTGATCTATGAGTATCGAAATGGAGCATATATACTTGGTCAAGTATAGTACAGGTCTGGCCTTTGAGATTATAATGTGTAAAAATTATGTATTTCCTAATGGAGGGTACCATAGGTAAATGTTGATCACTGATGATATGGATGCTGACTTGGATATTGGTTTTCCTTTTCTATATTTATAATTTTTTTCATTTTCCTTGATGTCCAATGAATGTGCTATGATGGTTGGAAGATTATTCTTTTCAACATGTGCCTTTTGGAAGGCAGGTTTTCTTCTTGCAACAAGTAGAACTAATCTTTGTCTCATGTGTATTCCCTCCAATTGAAAATGTAAATATAACTACAAAGGGCATATGTGTTGTAGTGGTCCAATTAGGATGTGACATGTGTACTCCTAAGCTGAAGCTTGTTTTGCTCCCTTGTTCTCATAAAATGGAATTTTGGTCCATTAGTACGGGTCTCTTGTTGAATTCTAGATCCAAATTATGTAAATTGTAAACACAAAGAGAACATGTTTGAAGTTTTTTATCTTAAGCTTTGAGTCTAGTTAGTGAATTTTGTCAATTGTATGGTTCCTAAGCATATCTAAATGATAATGCAATTTTTCAAAGTCTATCATCTCTCCAATTTTACTTTGTATCTGAATTATTAATGAAAAATCTAATCAAGGATCATTTCATTAATCTTCATTGCCATTACACTTTAATGTGTGTTTTGATTTTAACTCTAGTTCAATGGATTAGTTAAAATTCATTGATCAAATCATAAATTTGTATGCGGGTTAATTGGATCTAATAAGTAGTCATAGAATCTAATTATTAATTTGTGAATTGTAAAGCAATCTCACGTAGATCATGGATGTTTAGGATTAAAATTACCTTGCAGTTCAATTTTCTTTGACTCCTAGCCCAGAAATATGGCATTGACTTTAGGTCTTATATGCATTTCCCATAGTTTCGGCTATCCAATTTGAGAATATCATTTATAAGTAATATTTAAATTGATCTACCTTTTGTTTTGGTCAGTATTGTATTATATTCTTAGCTTTAGGTGTTTAATTATTTAAAGGAAGTGGTAATTTCTTGAAGGATTTCATCTATTTAGCCTCTGATGGGAATACATCTGCTTTGTTATACAATGTATCTATTAATTATTTAGGAGAGTCATAAGATATACATTGTGGGATTACCCTCCTAGGTCTTGTAGAGCCTGAAGTACAAGAGAGGAAGAATTATTGCTTCATCTTGTTTGTTGGAAAAATATCTCTCAAATATTCTAGAATTGAGTTTGGTAAACTCATAAATATTTGGTGAGATCTGATTGGTTCTTTAAAAACCACCAACACAACACCAAATAGGTCGACACCAAAAAATTCCATGGTATAAAGAAGTGAAGACAGACCACACCACAACTTATTTGGGACCCAAATCTACATTGACACACTTGTCAACACTTCCACAAACACCAATCATCCACCACAATTAGTGTTAGAACACCAGGTCAACCAAACCTACACTAACACATGACCATAAGCATGCCCCTCTAGGTCTAGAAACATCTACCAAACCATAAAAAAAATTCTAAAACATCTTACAATATTCCACATTATCCAGACTATTCACCATTATTATTGTAACCACCTAAAACTTAAGAACACCTATATTTGGTGCAACCAAACACACTAGCACAGACATCCAATACACCAAAAAACCATGTGGGTATGTGCAGGATCATGATGGGCCAAAAAGTGGCAATATGATGGGTATGTGGCTTACAACTATTTTTTTACCCAAAATTGATGAAACAAAAAGGGTTTTTAAAGGAGATTCTCATATTTCCACTGATATAAATTATGCTTTACTTTGAATTTAATAAGTAATTATTATTCATTTTCTATTCAAATTATGACTAAAGTCCTAATTGATAGGCTGATTGAAAAATATTTGTAGCTTTCAAATGGTATCACATTTTTTTGAATCCAAAACATGTGTCACATTCTATGCTTCACATACTATAGGTTTAAAAAAAAAAATGAATTTCATGAAGTTTTGACCAAGTTATGGTGGTCAGACACACAAGTTTTTATATTTTAAAAAGGTTGTAATAAAAAATTCATAATTAATTATTTACTTGGAAAAAAATTACAAAAAAATATGCATCACATCAGGGCATGAGTCCTCTACTTATATCTAAATTATTATAAAAAAATATTATCATTTTATTGTGGTTAGGGTGGTCAGAAAAAAACCTACTTCTTATTTTTTCCCTGAAATTTAAGTAAAACTGCATTCAAATTTCAAATTTTCACCAAATAGATTTTTTTTTAAAATAAACATAGTAGTTTAGAAACTACATTCAATTTGCTACAGATTCTATTCTTACATATTTTTGAAATAATATAGATAACTTATTCAAATTTTTACATCAAGTTGCCTAACTTTGATTTTTCTGATTTTTTGCAACTTAAGGGCCTATTTTTTCCATGATGATCCTGCACATACCCATGTGAAACACCATAACACTTGAAACTTCAAGGAAATTTAGATACAAACAATATAACCATTTTTCCATATCCATAAGACAAGAACTTTCACTATGGAGAAATACAAAGCAATCTCATTTATCCCAGATCCCCTATTTCACTAGATAGGCATAGTGTCAAACACAACTTTCACTTTAGAACAATCTAGGACCTGAAACTTTCGATATAGAACCTATGAAAACCAATAACATCATCAACACCAATAATATTCCAACACTCTTCATACAATTGGTTTACATCAATGAAAACACCCAAACAACTCACAAATAACTCAATCTTCCAATAGTTATGATCCTCCTTTATCCCCCACTTTCAAAAGTGGAAAAAATGGGGAAGTAGTTATGTAGATGAGTTAGTTTGAAGAGGAAGTTACCTCTTCCTCTTCTTTATAACTCCTCTCTCTTAGTGTGGAGGGGTGGTTCCATTTTCCTTTGGAGTTCTTCCCATCTTCTTGAGTTCTCTTGAAAATGAAGGATGATTATGAAGAGGAAGGAAAAGGAAGATAGGAATTGGAGAGAGTCTTCAACAATTTGGATGGAAAACCTCTCTGGTAAGTTCTACCCTTTTGTTAGATATTTATTTGATGTGTTAAGGAATCATTTGAATTTTGATCCATGTTTGTGTTAATCTTTGTGAAATACAATATTTAAATCCTTTGTGGTATTGTTGCGAGTTGTGTGTTTGGATTTGTCTTGATTACGAGTTCCCACCTTGTATGGGTTTATAATTTTTTGAATAACTATTTATGTGTTTAAGGTGAATAAATAAAGTATATGAGTGTTTAAGTTGTTTTAATGTGCAAAGTATATTGTGGAAATTTGTTGAGGAATCCATGCGAATAGTGGCTATGTGTGAATGAGAAAAGCTATGTGACCCTAGTTTGAGGGTGGGTCAAAATTACAACCTTATGGTTGGGTGGAGAGCACATTAACTAATATTACTTTTTCTTTATTTATATTTCTTTTAAGATATATGTGTTAAATGGTGAGGACTATTTTAGGTTTACAACCTATGACTTTCAAGAAAGGAACATGTTGGCCTTATGGAAGTTGCAAGGATTCAAGAGCCCATAGATTAATTATGTGTAATGTTTTAATTTAATTGAATGTCTTAAATCTATTGGTTGTAAAAGGAAAAAGAAGATTGCAAGTTATTCAAAAGATAGAAAAATGAAATGGGTTTAATACCTTATATTAGGAAATAATTTTATGGAAATAGTCTTGGTGATTTTTTTGTGAGTAATTCTATGACTTCACACCAAATTTAATTATGATTATGGGAAGAAAATGGATGTACTAGCATTCCTGATATAACCAAAGGAAAATAAAAGGGGTTCCTTTCTAACTCATAAGTTGATAGGTGTTCCTATATATAAAAGGAATCATACTTATTGTGCATTTGAAATTCGATGTAGCAAAACTAAATAATGAAAATTTTCTATTTGGAGAAGTATTTTATTCTACATTAGAATACAAATTTTCACTGTAAATTTTCATGAAAGAAGTTTATTTTATTTATTTTAGACTACAGGAATTGAAATTGGGTAGCCGTCCCCCTATAAACTATAGTGTCCTTGGTAATATTTTTCACATGACTGGTAATGCTGGCATGACATGCCTTTGGTACCACGAGGATGGTGGGGAGACTAGACCTTGTGAACTCTTGTCCACAACAAGATGCTTTAGCCAATTGAGCTAGGCCCACTACCCCCTCCTAAGGCACTAAATTTTTTTATTTTATTTTATTTTTTAAAAATAAAGAGGGGTGAAAATTTTATTGAAAGAAACTCAGATATTACATCAAAGGGGTCCTAAGGCCCCGAATATTTAGATACTTATCAAAGTCAGGACCAATGGATAAGTCCCAAATCTCCAAAAGGCCACCACACTAGCCATCCTCCCAACACCACACAACATACAACTAGATCAAACTAGCACATTTAATCATTTTGATCCTCATGAAAAAATTGAGCAAGTTGTTGACACTTTTGTTGGTCAAGCTGATCCCAAATCCAAATAGACCAATTCCCCATCTCATTAGAAGCCCATTTTTCTAGACAATCAGCTACTTTGTTCCACTCCCTTGGAATATGCACAAAGGAAATAGAAACAAAATTTGAGACCTGATTGAGAATTTGTCTAGCAATAACCCCTAGTCTCCAAGAACAATTCTAGAAATCCTGGTTGTTTAGAAGAGAAACAAGAATCATTGAATCCATCTTGCAGATCATCCTCCTCCAACCCAACTCACAAGATTTCTCCAATTCCTTAAAAACTACCTAGGCCTCCATCTGATTATTGGAGTGCACCCCCATATAAATAGAGAATAAAAAATGGGAATGGTCCTTGCTATCACGTCCCACTCCACCAATGCCAACAACTCCAGGATTGCCATGAGTAGAGCCATCTATGTTTATTTTGTAGACATGATTCAGGGGTGAAACCCATTTACCCACACAATTTACCTTCTTAGATGCCTTCATCACAAATCCACATCTAGGATGAGCCATAAAGGCCCTACAAAGCTCCAAAAGGGAAAGGAATCTAGAATAATTTAAGTTCAAAGGCTCATCCAAGGTGAACTTAGCCTCTATATTATCTTTAATCATACTCTTAATTTTAAACTAGATCTAAAGGGAAGCTTGCTTGCGATCTTGAAAAATCCACTTATTTCTCTCTAGCCAAATTTTGTAGATAGTAAGGGAAGGCCCAACTCCCAATCAGCCACCAGGAAGGAAGAAGAAGCCAGAGGAAGGCTCAATTTCATTGAAATATCATAGAGAGACAAGGCACAAACTGAATATCTCTTCCATAAATACCACCACCAATTCCAGATTTTAATTGAGAAAGAGCATAGGAAGAAAAAATGGCTAGAGCTTTTCTAACTATTTCCACAATGAAAGCACATCAAAGGACCACTTAATCTCCTTTTCCTGATGTTCTCCCAAGTAAGACATTTTTTCAGACTCAAATTCCATGAAAATATATTACACTTGGGCCAACCATTCTTGTTCTATATACGCTTCCACCAAGGACTCTCCTCCAAGTGAATTTGTCGACCAAGCAAAGTAGTGTAAACCTGAGTAACTGTGTACCTCCCTTTGGGTCCATTACCCCAAACCAACTCATCCATCACCTCAAAAGAACTACAAGGCCACTCAGTAAGCATTGAAGCCAAGCTATTTCGCTCCTCCAGAGAACCCCCATTAGGCCAAGAATTAGAGTGACACCATTGATACACCACAGAGGTCCCCAAAGAGGAAGAGACCTTGAAGATATCAACCTTTGAACAACCTTTCCAAACAAAATAATCACTTAAATCCTAAAGATGAGGGTGAGATGAAAGTATAGGCGGATGGCCATCCCAATAATCCAACCAAAAATGAGCAAAAATACCTTTGTTAATGATCCAGAGGAGCCCCTCATTGATGAGGGTAGAACCTCATTTTAAATTCTTCTAAATTAGAGAACCATTTCTAGTTAGTTCCATACAAGGAATATCCACATCAAGCACACCACCAATGTATTTGAAGTTGAGAATGGAAGCCCATGGCTGATCAGACAGAGTGCACCACCTCCAATATAATTTCTCCACAAGAGCCAAACTACTATGCTCAGATTGCTTGAGACCCAAACCTCCATACTCCTTGGGTTTACACACTTGGTCCCAAATCACCAAGCTCCACTTATGCTACTCAATATTTCTTGCCCATAGGAATTTCCTAGAGAGAGCATCATACTCTTTAAGAAAAATCTTTGGAGCAGATAAGGCCATGAATCTATACAAAGGGAGAGCCTGCAAAATAGATTTTTAAAGAGTTAACATACTTGCAAAGGATAGCCAACAAAAAATCCAATGATTGACCTTTGACCGAAGTTTGTCTAAGATGTGTTGCTAGTGCCTCTTATTCATAATGCTAACATAGAGTGAAATACCTAGATAGTCCAGAGGCAGGCCACCAATCTGATAATGAAGAATGTGAGCAATTCTATTCTATATTCACCTAGGAGTATTGAAAAATATGATGCTATACTTCTCCTCATTAATCCTTTTCCTAGACACAACCATGTAAATATCCAATGCCTTCTTGAAATTAGTAGCCTCCTCAATTCTTGCCAACCCCATCAAAGTAGTATCATCAACAAATTGGAGACGAGTTTGGGATTGTAAACCTTGATTCCAACTATAGCCTTTGATAAGACCTCTATCCTTGTGATGTATTAGCAATCTGCTTAGACCCTTAGCCAAAAGAATGAAAAGATAAGGTGATAAAGGATCGACTTGCCTGAGTCCCCTCAAAGTAGAAAAAGGGGATGATGGAAATCTGTTAATCAAAATAGAGAAAGAGGACGTGGTCACACAACTCATTACCCAAGAAATCCAATCAGGGTGAAACCTGAAGGCCACAAGCATACACTAAAGAAATGACCATCGAACTCTATCATAGGTCTTAGAAATGTCCAATTTTATAAATATTTCCTTTTCCTTAAAAGAATACATGGAGTGGATAGCCTCCATAGCCACAACAATCCCATCCACAATCTGTCGACCTTTGAGAAAACCCCCTTGCTTCACTGAGATTAAAGAAGCCAAACTAGTTTTCAATCTCTCTGCAATCAACTTAGTAATAATCTTAAAAACTACATTACACAAAGCAATAGGCCTAAAAGAGTCAAATGATTTAGCTCCTTCTTTTTTTGGGAATCAAAGCTAGGAAGGTTTAGTTAAAGGATTTGAGCATTTCCTTATTCGCCTAAGACTCCCTAACCACCTCCAACAAATCCAATTTCAAGATATCCCAGAACTCTTGAAAAAACTCTATCAGAAAACCATGAGGACTAGGAGCTTTTCCTTTCTTCATTTAGAAAACAATGCTCTCAACCTCTGTGAGGGAAACTGACTTTATAATTGAGTTACTCATTTCCCTGGAGAAAACCAAAGGAATACAATCTAAGACTACGTCCTCCTCTGTTGCTTCCAACTGATTTTCCTTAGTGAGGAGGGTGGAAAAGAAACTAATAGCTTCCTTAGAAAAGGCTTGATAAGAAGATAGAAGATCCCCTGCCTTGAGATAATAGAAGTAATTAAATTACCATACCTTCTCTCCTTGAAAGAATTATGAAAAAAAGCAGTGTTTATGTCCCCCTCCCAAAGCCAATCAATACAGGACTTTTGTTTCCAAAAATATCCTCCTGTAACTCCCATTCAACAAGATCTCTAGAAATTTTAGACTCTTTCTAGAGCAACTCCATAGTCATGCCTTCTTCCTTAATTTTGAAAGTGATACTGTCCAAATGATCCTGAACCTATTTTTTCTCCAAGAAAATATTTACATAAGAAGTTCTATTCCATCTTTTCATCTTGTACTTAATGAAATGAAGCCTCTTGTAAAAGGAAAACATGGCAATCCCAAAAGAAGGCTTTCCTTCAGCCCACCAACTCTCAACCAAATGGTACAAACTAGGATCACAAAACCACATGAGCTGGATTTTAAAAGGTGGGATTCTAGACAAAGAAAAATTTTGGGAAGAGAATTTGATAGGCCAATGATTTGATCCCCTCCAATCCAAGATCTTAGAAGAAGAAGCCCAACAATCCCCAAGCCAATGGTTTGAGACAAGGAATCTATCAAGACTTTTAGAAATAGAACCCTCCCCACACCTTTTGTTATGCAAAATGAAAAAACCATTAATAGGCTTCACATCCACCAACTTGAGAAAAAATATATTGTCACACATCAAAGATGAGGTAGGACATAAATGGACCAACCCCCAAATTTTTTCTCTAGGCAACAAAAGGAATTGAACTCACCTGCAAGAATCCAAGGACAATTAGGAGCTAAAGGCCTAATGAATCTAACATGAGACCATAACAAAATCTTACCTGGTAGATCCATACACGTTAGAGAAAAGAGAAACCAATCTAGAATCAAAATAGGATGCCATCATTGAGAGGGAATTCTTGTAAGCCACCCACCAAAGAGAAGTTATCTTGTTGGGGTTCTAGAGACAAGCAACACCCCCAACTAATCCTTGGGCTCCAACACACTGACATAAACCTCTCTACCAAACCTTAGAAGAAACATTACCCATTTCATCCACCGAAAGTTTAGTCTCCTAGATGAACATAATATTAGGACTATGATCATGAATCAAATCATGGGTACCATTTTATCTAGGGATGCTACCCAAACCTCTTGCATTCCATGAGAGCACAATCATTTTAGGGATGAAGCAAAGTGAGAGTCTAGAGTCTTAAAAATACCTGATTCTACTAAGGACTCACCCATAATCTTCATCTTTTCCATATCCTTTTTTTCTGCCCACCTTGCCTACCTTGTCCACTGCTCCCTTCTTTAAGCTCTTTTTATTTATTCCCAATTGGGGCATAGTTTTCTTTTTTTCCATATTCTTTTATTCCAAATTTTGTGGCTAGATTAGTATATACCTCATTATCACAAGAACTTGTTTTTCCCTCCTATAAAGCCTCTTGTGAATCTACTCCATGACTAGGAATTTCAGAGATATGTGTAGATGGGTCCAAACCTTACACTTCTTGACCTTCAAGAGAAAGATCATACTCCATTGAATCCAGGTCCTCAAAATTTTTGAGGACATCGAAACCATTACCGAATCCTCATTTCTGCACAACCTTGTTTTGATGGATTTCCCCCTAGCCTTGGAATGTCCTTTCACCAAAACAAATACCTTTGAATCATCTCCCTCACTTTGAACTAGGTCTTATCCCTTTGCTTTGGAATCCAAACCCTATTGCTCAAGTTGAGAAAGCTAAGCATTACCCCTTGATTTAGGACAATTCCTTTGCAAGTGTCCATACTCGTGACACAATCTACATTGGAAAGGTAGAGCCTCATAATTCACTTATTGAATCCATCTCATGCTTCCAAATTTAATCTCCACAGACTCTAGCAACAAAATGTTCAAATTAATTTCCACACAAATCCAAGCAAAAGAGGTTACCCGACGGTCAAAGGGTTTGATGAGAGGGGCCCAAGGGTTTCCCCAAAACTACAACAATAGAGGGCATAACATATTTTCTCTAGAACTCCATTGGAAGTCGATGACAATGAACCCCTTCTTTATTATGGAAATAGGGTCTGCCTTCAAAAACCATATGTCGATCAGCAAGCCTAGAGAACACCACAAAAAAAAACCATTTGTACCAAGAATAATCTCCATATCTCCCTTTGGGTTCTAGTTTCTTTGATCCCATGCCTCCAAGAATGGCAATGAAATATTAACCCCCATGGATTTGAAAATTAAAGCATGTTCTACTAAATACATGACATTTCCAGCAACAACTTTAGGATTGATCACCACATTCGGGTGATCCTTACTCCTTTCCAAGCAACCAATTGGTTATGATTTTGATTCTGAAGATTGATTGATCCTTGATTCCTCCACAACCTACAACAAGAATCTAACATCTCCATGCCCCAATGAAGAAGAATACCCATTCAAAGCAATAGATTTGAAGGAAAAATGAAATGGATCACTTGGACCCCTCAAGGGCGCCACAAGAGAACACCCACCTAGCACCGAACCTATAGATCCAAGATAGTAGAGCAATGCAAAACAAATAAACAAAATAGGGGCCAAAGTAAGAGAGATTGACCAGAATCGCATTGCATGCACCTGACGCCTTCAAACAAATGGCAATCACGGACAAGAAAGGCCAAAAGAAGGCCATAGTGCAGGGACAAGTCGCTCAGGCCCCCACGATGTAGGGAGAAACCCTTGATGCCATCCAAAACACCACAAATCAAAAGGAATGCAATGGTAAGATTTTAATTAATCATGTCTAAGGCACAAAATTTTAGTTTCCAAATCAATTTCTAATTAAATTGAATAAATATGTATATTATTTTTACAATTAGTTTTATAAATAAGATATTCAAAAAATATATTTTAATCTAATGACCATTATGAAACTAATGATACATTTTTGTGTGTATATATATATTAAAAAAACTTATTATATATAATCAATGTTAGAAATTATAAATATTAATATAAATAATAAAATATAAAATAAATAATAATTGGGTATGTATAGGATCATCATGGAAAAAGCAGGCCCTTAAGTGGCGAAAAATTTAGAAAAATCAGAGTTAGGCAACTTGATGTAAAAATTTGAATAAGTTATCTATATTATTTCAAAAATATGTAAGAATAGAATCTATAGCAAATTGAATGTAGTTTCTAAACTACTAGGTTTATTTGAAAACAAAATTTAAATCTATTTGGTGAAAATTTGAAATTTCAATGCAGTATTACTTAAATTTTAGGGAAAAAATAAGAAGTTGGTGTCTGTTTGACCACCTTAACCACAATAAAACGATAATATTTTTTATAAGATTTTAGATATAAGTAGAGGACTCATGTCCCGATGTGATGCATATTTTTTGTAATTTTTTTCCAAGTAAATAATTAATTATGAATTTTTTATTACAACTTTTAAAAAATATAAATAACTCATATGTCTAACCACCTTAACTTGGTCAAAACTTCATGAAATTCATTTTTTTTCTTTTTAATCCTATAGTATGTGAAACATAGAATGTGACACATGTTTCAGATTCAAAAAAATTGATACCGTTTGAAAGCTATAGATGTATTTCAATCAGCCTATCAATTAGGACTTGAGTCGTAATTCAAATAGAAAATGAGTAATAATTATTTATTAAATTCAAAGTAAAGCATAATTTATATTGGTGGAAAGTTGAGAATCTCCTTTAAAAACCCTTTTCATTTTATCAATTTTGGGTAAAAAACAAGTCGTCAGCCACATACCCATCATATCGCCACTTTTTGGCTCATCATGATCCTGCACATACCCAATTATTAAAATATTTAAAATTTTATATATATTATAAAGTTAAAACAAAAAAGATTAATCGATGGCGGCCAACTGCTATAGCTGACCATGGGTCAGCCTAGCCATCCATGGCAATATTAGGGTAGCTACACCAATAAGGGAAGCAATCCCCAAAAGGGGGAAGGTTCCCCATGATGGGGGTTTGACCCACATGGGTGGAATCGCCCCCTCAATTTTTTTTTATGAATTACAGTTTTCTTAAAATGCAGCAACCCATACATGTTATAAAAAAATCAACTTTAAATATAGGATTGCATATGTTTTGTTGGAAATAATTAATCAAATCTACAACTATATGTGTGTGCATTGTTTTTTAACAAGAGATATTGAGATATTTTTAATTCTATTTAGACTTTAATTTGTAGAAATAAATAAATGAACAAACCCTTTGTGATCTTTGTTCAACCAACAATAACCTGACATATAATAAATATAACAATAACCTGACATATAATAAATATTCTTTCAACCTACAACCACACAATATTGAGGAATCGAATATTAAAACCCACTTGCGAATACAAATGAAATGAAACAAGGAAGAAGACCTATATTTAAGTGTAACAAGTTAGTTGTGGAATTAGTTACGAGTTACTGATTCAAACATTTGGCTAATTAAAATTTTAAATTTTATTATTCTATTTTATTTTTATTTCTCTAAAGAAATAGTAAACTTCACTAAATTAACTCAAATGAATAAACCAATCTTTTTAATTCATTTATAAACTTGAGATTTAATTAAAATTAAGATTAAAAATTAAAATTCAAAATTAGAGAATATAGTTTTGAAAACATAGAGAAAAGAAGGTGAACCTATTAATGGATTTTGGCATAGAAAGTAATGTCTTAGTCACCTTCCTAAGACCGAATTAATGTTGGGGTAAAAATTATTTGATCATATAATCTTTACAATTAACATTTAGTTTATTAGAAGTTGGAAAATTCAAAATCAATAAATATGTTTTGCATGTCAATATTCAATTGTTGTTTGAATTAACTAGAGAAGTAACATGAAAAATATACTCTACTGATAAATATAATCAATTTGAAACAAGTTAACAAGAAATAAAATTAAACATGAAACACTCTGGAAAATAGAAAAGGGAAAACAAAGAGGAGGGAAGAACTAATTTTAATAATGAGATTCAAAGTAGTTAGAAATTAGTTTTTAGTTAAAGATAATTAGTTCTAATTTAGTCTAAGTTTTTTTCATTTGTCAAGTAATATGATTTTGTAATTACAATATAGAAATGTAATTTTTTTTTTGTTAGGAACAAAATTAATTCTCAATTGAATTGTTTACATCCTTCTTAAATTCTCATTAAATTAAAATTTCATGATATAGGATCTTAGTTTAATAATTCATATGAAGTAATTTGGCTAGATATTGTTTAACTATGTAGATGTCTATGGTTGGAATAATAATTCAATTATTATAATTAATAAAATCAAAATATGATGGTTGACTAGAGAAATGGTATTATCAATAATTTAAAATTCATGGGAATAGAGAATGTTGAATTCCTTAACTTATATAGTTATATAATTGTAAAATATATAGTCAACATAGATTCATGTAGTGTGGAATCAGTGAGAGTTAAAAAACATTTGATTATATTATTATTATTTTTTGAACTCAATATATATTGATTCGACCATTTGATAAATTAATAGATATATTTAAAATTAGTTATTGATTTGATTTAGTGGAATTGATTTTTTAGGATAAGGTTAATTTTTCTTCTATAATTGTTAAAAATTATTTAAATCGAATTGAATAAAATATTTCTAAAATATTTCTTGTTACATATAGACTCAATGATGGAGTGCAAGTTGTTTAAATAGTTGAAACATGCAAAATATTCTTTAATGCATTCCTTTTCTTTAATCCACTTTTAAATGAATTAATAATTGCATTCATAGTTAAAGACCATGTTAGATTTATACTTAGTTTAGTTGATAATACTTCACCTTCACTCATTATACCAAACACTTATGATGACATCATTAAATTGATAACATCGTAGGAATTGAAGGCATGCTATCTAGTATCATCTAGATTGAGTTAAATTTGGGGTTTGAATTTTGTTTAAGTAATGAAAAATTTATGGGCATGACATCAAGCTATGGCTTGTCAACATGTTCAAGATAATAAATCCTTACCTAATGATCATCAATCCATATAAACAAATTCTAATAAGATACCTCTAACCCATCCATCATCATCTTCACTTGACTCCACTCCACCCCCCTCACCAAACCATGAATTTGAACCTTATCTTTCCTAAAAAAACCAAAGAATATTTTAAATATTTCATATGGATGATAGTGCCCACAATCATGCCAATAACACTAGCATGAAACCCATTGTGATATGTTTTGATACTGATTTATAAGAAAAAATGAAATTAAAAAAGGAAGATCATAATGAATTGTTTCCTAACTATTTGAAAAATCAATGAATCTAGATGGGGGAAATGATGATGATCTTGTTATAGTTAGTGACTCACCACATGTTTAACTTGGTGCATCTCATTATACCACACTTATTTTAGCTCCTTTAGCTTATTTTCTACTTTTATTTATGATGATGAATATTGGGATGCAAATGATTTGGTATAGATAGACTTGCATGTGTAGTACCTTTGTGTATTTGTGTTTTTTCTTACCCATAATGTGATCTCCCGATAATGTGGTGCTTGGAATGTAGTTATGTTTGTTAATTTTATTTGGATGACCCTTTTTGTTCCTATTGACTCAAGGTTATAAAGAGAACAATTATGTTGTAATATTATGTTACTTGTATCTCCATTCTTCTTTTTGTTGTAAGCATCTTTTCTTTGCTCCATTTGGGAATGATACAAAGTGTTGATACATTTAGGTATCTTCCATGTTGACCCAAAATCCTTTATGTTTTCTTCAAGTGCAATTCCTCCCTTCTTTTCATAGTTCCACAAGTATTTGGAGAATGATGTTACCTCATAGTATTGATAATATTACATAATATCTCTCATCTTTGCTAACCTTAAATCTATGGATCTCTCATGTGCTATCTTTATCTTTTCAATTATATGGCTTTATCTTGGAGGTAAACCCATGCAATGAGTTAGGTTTTTTGGAACATATCTCTTGGCATAGCATTTTCCAACAAGCTCTCATGGCCTATCATTTTACAAATATTAATTTTACTATATCTTAAAGGTAACCGCTCTCAATTGGAATTAGCAATTAAATTTAGGTGGGGGAATAAATTCTATTATTTGCTTCACTTTACTCAAAAATTATGACCTTATTTATTATTTTATGGCACATTTATCATATTTTGTAGCACCTTATTAGAATTATTTTTCAAACAAGCTCAAATGCTTATAATTATTGATATAGTTGACATGGGAACTCACCTAGTGAATATCATACTTCACTAACACGTGTATTTTCATTTGCTACCTTTGAAAAAACCCACCTAGTGAATATATTGAACATTACTAGATTGTGTTGTTTCTTATCAAAATCACCTATTGAATATCAAACTTCACTATCCTATCATGCCATTCATGGGTCACCTAGAAAATATTAGACTTTTCTAGCCTATGATTTATGGAGGTATCAAATATGGATCCTAGTAATCTAAATACATGGTTCTTGCCATTCCATGATGTCATATCCATTTTTTTGTCTTTTTATTGTGTTTGTGTAATGTTTGTATTATGTTTGCATTGTGTTTGCATTATGTTGATGTCATGTTATTTGTATACTTGTGTTTTATATTATGTGTGATTTTTTTCTTCATTGTGTTTGCTTCATTTTTTTTCATATTATATGGCACCTCATGTATGTGTGTTCCTTTGTCCTTACATTATTGTTCAATAGAATCCTAGCATGGGCACTAGCTTATTCTCTAGATTCATTCTCATCTTACTTCTCCAACATTTTGATTAAATAACCTTTCTTGTATTTTTTCCTTTAGTGTGAGCATGTGTGTAAGTTTATACTCTCACTAAAGTGGGGGTTAAATGTAGCATCATAAATTTTCAAAAGAAAGATAAAATTGATAATTAATATTAATTATTTATTTAACGATAACCATATCCCCAAAATAGGTCTAGTCTAACACACCCTCACTCTATATGACCATATTTTGGCCAAATTTTTAATATTTTATTGTTGGAATTTTTATATTTACAAATTCAAATTCATTTGTAAGATTTTGAAAATAATTATTGCAGGAAATGAAGAATTGCATATAAGTATTTTCCACAATTTGAAAATATAAGAAAAACCTAGGAATTTTGAATTCCAATTGAGCATCCTAAAAAGTGGTCAAGGTAGTTCAAGAGTAGAATAAACATCACTTTAAAACATTTTCATCAGTCAAGATTTATGTTAGCAATGCATGACGTAAAATTCATTTCATGTGTTATTCATTGTTTTGTGAGTACTAACACTTGTAGGACCTTTAATCAAGAATCCATTTCTCCTTGGATGAGATGAGTGGCATGAATTTAGTCCATCAAGGAAAGTAGATCTAAGTGGTAAGTTGCAACACTTTTGGCTTATCACTTGTTTTATCCTTTTTCCTCTATCCCACCTATGGTAAGCTCTCTTTGTCAACATCATCATAGCTTTTCTTGTATGTGGAAAGTATGAAGTGGATTTGGAGAAGATTGAAGACTTAATATCAAGATCAAACATTAAACCACAATCATTAATCAAATTAAGTAAATTGCAATTATTCATCAACAAACAAGATTTTGAATCTAAGTACAAAAAGAAAGAACCTACAGACTATAAGGTCTATTGATACCTGCTCAAATATTTCAAAAAATCTCATTTCTTAGTCTAAGGTACCCATGCCCCTAACTAAATAGTTTCAACCTAGATTTGAATGTGAGGTTCCTTTGTCTCTACTCTCTACTCTATTATTCTCAAATTTTGTTTATTAGCTTTGTGTTTTTTTTGTATTCATATCAATTTTCTATTGTTGCCAAGCTAACACAGTTTACATAATCAAGCCAATTCAATTCCCAATTAATATTAATCATCAATACCCCTCAAAAAGATGATTAAAACCCTTACTAGTTATTTTGGCTCTTCCTTGAGGATCATAGCCAAGTGGTCTTGTATGATCATTTTTGTGTCCTCTCAAATTTAATGTGTGGAAAGGTGTGATTTGGACCCTTTGTATATTGGCATCTAGGAGAGAATATGAGATTTATGAATAAAGATCTTGTTATCATCCTATAAAATCAATCAATTTTTCCATAATTCCTTGTTTAAAATGGACTAAATCCATCAATGTAACCTAAGGTCCAATATTTTCTTTAAAATGATGGATAATTTTATTAATAAGTTGTGTGAAGAATGTAATTGAATTATTAGGAAATGAACAAAACCAATCCAAGGCCATGTCCTTCAATAATATAGGGAAAAGTTTAGCTAAGAGAGAATCTTCAAAAAGGAAATCACTATATAGAGCAATGAAGGTCGATACATGGTTGTTGAGATTTCCTTTTCCAACGTACTTCTCAATGTGAGGAATCTCAATGTTTTTGTGGAATATGTATTTTTAAGATAGAAAATGATAATGTAATTTGTGTGAGATATGTTGGAAGATTAACATTGGACTGACTTTAGGTCATGTTTGAAATTTATTTTTGTAAAGATTCCATGTTTTGTAAAAGTTGATTTATTATAGGACTTTGTGATATGTTTTGAGAATGTGTGGAGTCTGTACGAATATTGTTAATGATTGGAGGGTTATTATTTTGAAATTTAAAAAGAGATGTGAAGAAAATGAAGTGTGGTAGATGAGGGGAAAAAACTAAAAGGATTCCCACAAGAAATACCTAAACTATAATTAAGACCATTATTATATTATGTGGTGGATGCTCCAACTAGAGGGGTGAGGGTGCTACCACAATAATGGGTTACACTTTTTAGGACATCTTGATTTTTCCCTGAAATCATTTACTTTTAGAAAATATAATTATTCAAGCCAAGAAAGGTTCCATTTAAAAGATTTTAATTAAAGAGGGTTTGATCAAATCCCCTTAGATCAAACCCCCTTGGATATAACCTCGATAGTTTTAAATGATACCTATAGTGGAGTCTCCTCTACACCTATCAAAATGCTGATAAAAAACCACTTTTGATTTACCTTTTAGGGAATCAAAATAATTCATTTAAAATTTATTTTTTGTAAGTATGTTGTAAGGAAAGCTTAGGTTCGGAACAAACTCTCCTAATGCCAAAACCTCAGGGAAGAATGCAAAGGCGACTTTTAATTTTTCAATGAAAGTCCAATTAAGATACTCATGAAAGAAATAACAGAAAAGAGAAATGAACACATACACAATTGGACACCAGATTTATATGGGAAAAACCTTATGGGAGAAAAAACCACCACACCAAGAAAAGTCTCTTTGTATTCTAGTAAGAAAAATTACATACAGAGATCAACTTCACTTTTTGATGTCAATTTTTATAGCAGCACATTTACTGATCAATCTTGTACAAAATAGCTCTCAGAAACATCCAACGAATTCAGTCAGATCAATCCGTGTTCAATCAAGAAACACTTCATTATCTCACACTGTTCATCGCCATCCCCCATTTCCTAAGCATAATCTTTCTCCTCACAATATTTTCACCTTCCACACAAGAACGGTCACAACAATCCAATTACTAATAGTTCACATTTCGCTTCTCTGATTGGTTAAGAACAAACCACATAGGATAGACATTCAGTCAAGGCATTCAAACTATATCGCATGTTGGTGAGACACTAGGTTGTGTCTCCCCGATGCCACAATGCCCGACTGTCGTTATCGGCCAGAGTCACCACCATCGGTAAGAGTCATATCGAGTTCAAACCTATCGCCCAGACTCACTCTATCGCTAAGACATCACATCGATATCCACTGCAAAACCATCGGCAAGAACATCGCTATTGGCGAGACATCATACCGAACACAAATCCATCTTGTGTAAATCTATCAGCAAGAGTCTTATAGAACCTTATGTTATACCGATGTTCATCATGTAGAGCTATCGGTGAGACAAGTGCTATCAGCAAGAGTTCTCACCGAAAGTACCTCTTTGTCGGTGAGACCAATAGTCATTGGTAAGAGATCACACCAAAGACGTACCCGACAATTCATATTACTCCGACCAGTCTATTGGCAAGAGCAACACCATCAGCAAGAGGTTACACCAAAGTTCATCACATGGAGATCCATTGGCAGTTCATAAACCAATCCGTTGGTGAGACTAGCACTCTCAGAAAGAGTTAATACCGACTACAAATCCATTAGCCAAGAGTCTTCCCGACGATCACCAGGAGCCAACCCATCACCGAGACTAGAGCTATCAGAATGAATCACTTTGAAGGTTCAACCGTCTTCCTGATGACATCCATCACCAATGTGTAAAACCTTGGCGAGACATACTCTGTCAGAATGAGACATTTCGAATGTTCATGCCTCTCCTCGATGACTTTTGTCACCACGAGTCTCCCCGATAACCATTAGAAACCAACCCATCAGCAAGAGGTCTATATGGGCAGAACGAGATGGAAAACTCACAGGGATAGACATGTCTTGCCGATGACTCTCGTCGGCAAGAAAAAATCAAAGTCTCAACGATCTTAAACTTTTGAACACAACTGCTAGTCAGTAAGACTTCCAGAGGGTCTCACCAATTTTTCTCTTTCAGGAGTTTACATGCTAGTATGTTTGAGGCACATTTTTCAATAATCTCCTACTTGATGAAGATTCTATTGACACCTTGAAAGCACAAAAAAACTACTAAAATTCATGTGTACTAAGGCCCATCGAACTGGCACACCACCTGAACTTTTCTGTGCTCACTGGAATCATCAATGCATCTACAACATTTTCTAGAGTATCCACTTTTTCTAAAGAGACCTTTCCATCCTCCACCATATCTTGTACAAAATGATACTGCACATCAATATGTTTCCTCCTGGCATGGAAAGTAGGATTTTTCACCAAAAAAATAGCACTCTGACTGTCACAGTAAATTGTAATTTTCCCTGCATCAAACCCAATGTTAGAACACAAACATTTTAACCAAATTGCATCCAACTCTGACTGGTGGATCTTCTGTTGTCAATGTCCCCTACCCAATCAGAATCCACATAGCCTCGAATGCTAAGAGTCCTCTATGATTCAACCAAATTTCCATGGTAACAAAAAACATATTCTGAAGTGCCCTTCATATATCTAAACACCCTTTTCACAACATCCCAATGCGTCCTTCCAGGATTTTCCATAAAACAGCTAAGTACTCCCACTACTTGGGCAATTATTGGCCTTGTATAGACCATTGCATACATTAAACTACCAACTGCACTAGCATAAGGAACTCTGGTCATGTCCTCTATCTTAGTAGGAGATTTTGGACAATCTTCAATAGATAGCTTCATTCCCTGCAAAACTGGAACAACTAGCTGCTTGCACTCATTCATACAAAATCTCTCTAGAATATTATTAATATACTTACTCTGACTGAGCCAAAGTTTTCTAATCTTCCTGACCCTGGTTATTTCCATTCCCTGAATATACCTGGCTACACCAAGATCTTTCATTTCGAACTTTGCAGACAATTGAGATTTTAGATCAGAAATCATTAACATACTATTGCCTATGAACAACATATCATCAAGATAAAGAGCAATAATAAGAATATGATCACTTTCAGCTTTGAAGTACACACAATGATCAGAGTTTGATCTTACAAATCCCAATGACAAAACAAAAGTATCAAACTTCTGGTACCACGTTCTAGGAGATTGTTTTAATCCATACAAATATTTTTTCAACTTGCAAACTAGATTTTCTTTACTTTTTTCCACAAAGTGCTCAGGCTGGGACATATAAATTTCTTCTTCAAAGTCACCATGAAGAAATGTTGTCTTCACATCCGGGTGATCCCACAATAGTGTTTTACAATTTTTGGCCAAACTGGATGCTGAAATTATTATTTTTAACTAAATATTCACATTCGGGCACCTATAGCGGCTAAACCATGAGGAATTTGAAGATGATTCAAACTAGAGTCTCATCACATTTTGTCTGTATATTCTAAAAATATTTTTTAAAATTTTTTTGGAATCAGATTGAACTTCTTTTTCCATCTCCCACGAAAACTGGTTGTTTTCAAAAAATAACATTTTTAAAAAGTGACGCACACCGTATAATGCATAAATTTTTTTCCAGGAAGGATAAAATTCTAATTCTTTCAAATTTAGATTTGTAACTCTGATATCTAGTGATTCCACTTGATTAGATAGATTTTTATTGAATATTTTTTCTTTAATCAAGTTTTGAAGTCAAACCAATTACAATTCAGACATAGCACAACCGTATAATGCGTAACTTTTTTGTATATATCAAAATTCAAATTTTTTTGTTGTTGGATCAAGGACTTCAATATCTAGTGCCCTCATATTTTTCAATTTTTTTTTTGATAATCTACTATTTTTCCACATGTGCAGAACAGAGACCTTCATTTTCAGTGAAGAACCTATGTTTAATAAAACTTAAAAAACAAATACATAATAAAATCAAAACATATAAAAATTATATTTGTTGGATAGTTCGTTCCAAGGACTATTTGATTCTAGAAGGGTTTCTGAAGACTTCTCCATTTTCATCATCAACCTGAGCTCTAAAGTGTAAAAAAATAGACTTTTTTTTGTTTCTCAGGAGGGGGATGAGGGCCAAGGGGGGTTCGAATGAACCCCTAGGGGTTTGAGCGAACCCCTAAAGGTTCGCTCAAACCAAGGTTCAGCCGAACCATGGTTTGTGCTAAACTCTTTAAGGGGGTTCGCTCAAACCCCTTTTGCTATGCATTTGTTTTATTTTTTGGCAGCCAAAATATAAAGGGGTTCGCTCGAACATTGGTTCGAGCGAACCCCTAATGTGTTCGGTCAAACCAATAGGTTCATACGAACCCCCACAATCACTTTTTTTGGTTTGGGGTCATTTTTTGTGAGTTTTCCTTCCTCACTTGAATTGTAAACCACTATTATGGCTTCACCCATCCATCTGTTCAATCTCTAAGTCATACGCTGCTGCAAGTGACAAAAGAAATCTAATAGACATCATCTTAGCTACAGGAGAAAAAATTTCTCCATAATCAATTCCCTCTATGTGGGAATACCCCTTCACAACCAACCTCACCTTATACTTTTCCACACTGCCATCCAGACCTATTTTATTTTTAAATACCCATTTGCAGCCAACAACTTTTCTTCCTTCAGGCAAGGGCACCAAACTCCAAGTATCATTCTTTTCTAATGATGCCATTTCTTCATTCATGGCTTCCAACCAAGAGTTTGAATCAGACATTCTAAATGCCTCTTTCACAGTCCTAGGCTCATTAGTGCTAGAAATTAAATCATAGGAACAAGTAGAATCTAACAAAGAGAACCCATACCTATCAGGTTGCTTTCTTTCACGTGTTGACCTCCTCACAAGCTGAGGCTTAGGTTGTTCTTATTCTTTAGAACTCTTAGAACTACTTGAGCTCTCCTTAGTTTTAAGTACATTTTTTAATTTTCAATTCCTCTTTATTTGGTGTAGGAGGAATATTAACTACATCCTTTTTATCTTTGATTTTGTCTCTAACTGCAGATCCAAAGTAGAAGGTTTCAACTCACGAAAAATAACACTTCTATTGTATAGAACCTTCTCTGTATCAGAATTCCAAAGCTTGTATCCTTTTATGCCAGCACTGTAACCAATAAAAATACATTTAACAACCTTGTTTTCCAATTTAAATCTTTTTTCATTTGGCACATATGCATATGCCTCATTGCTAAAGACACGAATGTGTCTTAGAGAGGGCTTCTTTCCAAACCATGCTTCCAAAGGTGTTTTCTCAACAAGAGAGGAATTCAGAGAATAGTTTATTAAATAACATGTTGTTGCAACTGCCTTAGCCCATAATTTCTCCTCCAAGCTAACACTACTTAGCATACTTCGTGCTTTTTCCATCACAGTCCTGTTGAACCTTTCAGCAACTCCATTTTGCTGTGGAGTGTAGGGTGTAGTTTTATGTCTTTTAATCCCATGATCTTTACATTACCTTTTGAACTCATCAGAAAAAAACTCACCACCATTGTCAGTCCTTAAACATTTTATTTTTCTTCCAGTCTTATTTTCCACAAGGTTTTTAAATTCCTTAAAATGACTGAACACTTCTGATTTACTTTTCAAAAAATAAACAAATGCCCTTCTTGAATAATCATCAATGAACGATATATAATATCTTGATTTAGACAAAGAAGGAACATTTACTAGACCAAAAATATCAGAATGTATGTAATCAAGTAAACCAAAATATTTATGAGGACTGGAGTAGAATGAAACACGATGTTGTTTACCATATATACAATGTTCACTAAACTCGAATTCGAGGTTACAATCATCAAGCCCTTCAACCAAGTTTTAATTTTTCAAGGTTTTTAAACCTTTTTCCCTAATGTGGCCAAGCCTATGATGCCAGAGCATAGTCTTTTCTGCTAGAAGTTTAACTTTCATAGAGTTAGCACTATAAAGAAATTTTTCCTCTTTTTCTCCATGAGTAGCTTTCTATGACTTTACAGAGACACTCCTGCATTGCACAACATGTGCATCTAGCTTATACAAGGTACCAATACGAGCACCCCTAGTTAGCACCATTGAGCCTCTAGTCATCTTGCAGCCATTTCTAGAGAACGTGACTTGCACTCCAATATAATTCAGCTTACTAACAAAAAGTAAATTTTGAGTCAGACCTAGTATATGCATTACATCATTGATTCCCTTCACTCTTCCATTAGGGAATTGAATTCTGACTCTTCCACGAACAACTATTTCCAGAGATGAATCGCTTGCCAAATACACCCTTCCACCATCGTATTTTTCATACTTAGTGAGCTAGTCTCTATGAGATGTCATGTGGAAAGATGCTCCAGAATCAATCAGCCATACATCATTTGATGCCTGAGTTGCCAAGGCTGCAATGAAGGCGTCTGCATCACTTTGAGAAGAATCATTGTTGAAAGAATTCTTCTTTTTCTTCTTTTTCTCCTCTTTGCAATCCTTTCGGACATGACCAGGTTGCCCACAATTCCAGCACTTCACCTTGGACTTCTTTCCAAGAGACTTTGATCTCTCTTCTGATTTCAATTTGGACTTCTTGTTCTTCTTCTTTCCTTTTTCTTTCGATCTTCCTCTAACAGCAAGAGCCTCCTTCACCATCTCAGAATATTTTCTTCTCATCTCTTCTGATAACAAAGAAGCAACAACATCTTCCATCTTAAAAGTGGATGTCGTACTCCCAATAGCCATCACCAAGTGATCCCAAGAATATGGCAAAGAACATAACAATAGCATACGACAGTCTTCTTCATCAATCTTCACACCCACAAATGCTAACTAAGCAATCAGCATGTTGAAAGCATTCAAATGATCAGCAACAAATGCTCCTTCCTGCATTTTCAAAGTGTACGGCTTCTTCCTCAAGAACAACTTATTCACCAAGGACTTGCCCTAACAAATAGCTCCCAGTCTTTTTCACAAAGAAGATGTAGTATTTTCTTCATGAACATTCAAAAGAACAGAGTCTACTAAATAGAGCCTTACCAACCCCTTTGATTTTTGATATGCAAGGTCCCAATCCTCTTGCTTCATGCTTGTAGGCTTCATTCCAGACACATCAAGCCACATATCACGATTAACCAATAGATCTTCCATTTTGAGTTTCCACAACTCAAAATTGTTGCCATTAAATTTCTCAATTTCAATCTTTCCTAACGTGCTTGCCATCTTAATCTATAATTCGAATTACAAGACTTCTACAAGACTCCCACTGAACAGAATTGACACAAAAAAAACCCAACGTACCCACAAGGATAACACAACTGGCCAGGCTTTGATACCACTTGTAAGGAAAGCTTAGGTGCAGAACAAACTCTCCTAATGCCAAAACCTCAGGGAAGAATGCAAAGGTGACTTTTAATTTTTCAATTACAGTCCAATTAAGATACTCATGAAAGAAATAACAGAAAAGAGAAATGAACACATACAAAATTGGACACCAGATTTACATGGGAAAACCCTTACGGGAGAAAAACCCACCACACAAAGAAAAGTCTCTTTGTATTACAGTAAGAAAAATTACATACATAGATCAACTTCACTTTTTGATGTCAATTTTTACAACAACACATTTACTGATCAATCTTGTATAAAATAGCTCTCAAAAACATCCAATGAATTCATTCAGATTAATCTGTGTTCAATCAAGCAACACTTCGCTATCTCACATTGTTCATCGTCATCCACCATTACCCGAGCATAATCATTCTCCTCACAATTTGTTCACCTTCCACACAAGAACGATCGCAACAGTCCAACTACTAATGGTTCACATTTTGCTTCTCTAATTGGCTCAAAATAGACCATGTAGGATAGATATTCAGTCAAGGTGTTCAAACTGTATCTCATGTCAGTGAGACACTAGGTTGTGTCTCCCCGATGCCACAATGCCCAACTATCGTTATCGGCCAAAGTCACCACCATCGGCAAGAGTCATATCAAGTTCAAACCTATCACCCAGACTCACTCTATCGCTAAGACATCACATCAATATCCACTGCAGATCCATCGGCAAGACCATCGCTATCGGCGAGACATCATGCCGAACACAAATCCATCTTGTGCAGATCTATCGACAAGAGTTTTGCTATCACTAAGAGTCTTATAAAACCTTATGTTATACCAATGTTCATCGTGTAGAGCTGTCGGCGAGACAAGTGCTATCGGCAATAGTTCTCACTGAAAGCACCTGTTAGTCGGCGAGACCAACAGTCATCGGCAAGAGATCACATCAAAGACATACTCGATAGTTCATATTACTACAACCAGTCTATTGTCAAGACCAACACCATCGACAAGAGGTTACATCGAAGTTCATCACGTGGAGATCCATTGGAAGTTCATAAACCAATCTGTTGGCGAGACTAGCACTCTCGACAAGAGTTCATACCAACTGCAAATCCGTCAGTGAAGAGTCTTCCTGACGATCACCAAAAGCCAACCCATTGCCGAGACTAGAGCTATCGGAATGAATCACTCAGAAGGTTCAACCATCTTCCCGATGACATACGTCGCCAATGTGTAAAACCTCAGTGAGACATACTCTGTCAGAATGAGACATTTTGAATGTTCATGCCTCTCCCCAATGACTTTTGTCACCGCAAGTCTCCCTATAACTATTAGAAACCAACCCATCGACTAGAGGTTTGTCCAGATGAAACGAGATGGAAAACTCACAGCGATAGACATGTCTTGCCGATGACTCCCGTCGGCAAGATAAAATCAAAGTCTTGGCGATCTTAAACTTTTGAACACAACTGCTAGTCGGTAAGACTTCCAGAGGGTCTCACCGATTTTTCTCTTTCAGAAGTTTACATGCCAGTAAGTTTGAGGCACATTTTCCAACAATCTCCCACTTGACGAAGATCTTACTGACACCTCCAGAGTACAACAAAACTACTAAAGTTCATGGGCAGTAAGGCCCATTGAACTGGCACACCACCTGAACTTTTTTGTGCTCACTGGTTTCATCAATGCATCTGTAACATTTTCTAGAGTATCCACTTTTTCTAAAGAGACCTTTCCATCCTCCACCATATCTCGTACAAAATGATACTGCACATCAATATGTTTCGTCCTGGCATAGAAAGTAGGATTTTTTGCCAAATAAATAGCACTCTGACTGTAACAAACCCAATGTTAGAACAAAAATGTTTTAACCAGATTACTTTTTTACAGGCATGTGTTGCTGCCATGTATTCTGCCTCTATAGTGGAAAAAGTGACTACAGCCTACTGCTTACTCGTCTAACTAATTGCACCGCCATTCATCATGAAAATATATCCACTGGTGGATCTTCTGTTGTCAATATCCCCTGCCCAATCAAAATCCACATAGCCTCGAATGCTGAGAGTCCTCTATGATTTAACCGAATTTCCATGGTAACACAAAGCATATTCTGAAGTGCCCTTCAGATATATAAACAACCCTTTCACAACATCCCAATGTGTCCTTCCAGGATTTGCCATAAAATGGCTAAGTACTCCCACTGCTTGGGCAATGTCTGGCCTTGTACAGATCATTGCATACATTAAACTACCAACTGCACTAGCATAAGGCACTCTGGTCATGTCCTCTATCTCAGTAGGATATTTTTGACAGTCTTCAACAGATAGCTTCGTTCTCTACAAAACTGAAACAACTAGCTGCTTGCACTCATTCATACAAAATCTCTCCAGAACTGTATTAATATACTTACGAGCTGACTGAGCCAAAGTTTTCTACTCTTCATGTCCCTGGTTATTTCCAATCCCAGAATATACCTGGCTGCACCAAGATCTTTCATTTCAAACTTTGCAGACAATTGAGATTTTAGATCAAAAATCATTATCTTACTTTTGCCTATTGACAACATATCATCAACATAGAGAGCAATAATAAGAATATGATCACTTTCAGCTTTGAAGTACACACAGTGATTAGATTTGGATCTTACAAATCCCAATGACAAAACAAAAGTATCAAACTTCTGGTACCACATTCTAGGAGATTGTTTTAATCCATACAAAGATTTTTTCAACTTGCAAACCATATTTTCTTTACATTTTTCCACAAAGTGCTCAGGATGGGACATAAATTTCTTCTTCAAGGTCACCATGAAGAAATGTTGTCTTCACATCCATCTATTTAATCTCTAAGTCATGCGCTACTGCAAGTGACAAAAGAAATCTGATAGACGTCAGCTTAGCTACAGGAGAAAAAATTTATCCATAATCAATTCCCTCTACCTGGGAATACCCCTTCGCAACCAACCTCGCCTTATACTTTTTCACACTGCCATCCAGGCCTATTTTATTTTTAAATACCCATTTGTAGCCAACACTTTTCTGCCTTCAGGATTCCCACAAGAAATACCTAAACTATAATTAAGACCGTTATTATATTATGTGGTGGATGCTCCAACTAGAGGGGTGAGGGTGCTACCACAATAATGGGTTACACTTTCTAGGACATCTTGATTTTTCCCTGAAATCATCTACTTTTAGAAAATATAATTATTCAAGCCTAGAAAGGTTCCATTTAAAAGATTTTAATTAAAGAGGGTTTGATCAAATCCCCTTAGATCAAACCCCCTTGGATAGAACCTCGATAGTTTTAAATGATACCTATAATGGAGTCTCCTCTACAGCTATCAAAATGCTGATAAAAAACCACTTTTGATTTACCTTTTAGGGGATCAAAATAATTCATTTAAAATTTATGTTTTGTAAGTATGTAGCCCTTATTATAAGCTTCCCAAAAAGTATAATTTTAAATATATTTAATTTGATGATTATTTTTATTTTTTATTTCTTGTGAATGTAAATTTTTCAATGCACATCAAGGTCTTTGTTTCACACATATGAAAAAAATAGGAAAATAGAGATTTTTTTTTGAAAAATACATGTCCCCTAGGTATTGATGTCCTTATTCCAACAAAACAATAATAAGTTAATTTAAATGCATAGAAAAAAAGTTATGCATTACAAAGTACACCTCCATCCAAATTATGATTACTCTGACTTAGAAAATTAATTAAAAATAATATGCGATAGAAAATTATGAAAGTGTATCCATGCCCTAGATATTGGTATGAGAAATCTGTGTTTTAAAAATTAGAATTATACCTTTTCAATAAAAAAATGCTATTTGGTACACAATAAAAATCACTTTTTAAAAATGTTTAGTAGAAAAAATAAGTTATTAAAAACTACATAAAATGAGTCACAATTTATTTTTTAATTTTTAAAAAAATTATAATTATAATCTACACATAAAATCTTGAAATCCTTAATGGTTTAGTTGCTATATGTGTGACGAAATTAAGATATGGTGAAAAATGCTAATTTCAATGTCAAGTTTGGCCAAAAAGTGTAACCCATTATTGTGGGATCACCTGTGAACATAGGAATAGAAGGTATGGTCATAGGAGAGGAAACTTGTTTTCTCATTTTATTTTGAGCATTAGTAAGGGTTTGAGCGCAACTAGCTATTGTAGGGATGTTTGAGTCCACTATATGGGATATGCTATGCAACACTTCTATTCCTTGGAAATTATTGATCAATTTTCTAATGTTATCCACTAGAGGAACATTTTTTATAGACAAGGATTCAATACTTAAGTTATAGTTGAAGGCTTTCAAGGTATTTGTCCAATTGTCTAAGCTTATCTTCAAGGACATGTGCAACATCATCTTCCAAGTCTACATGAATATTTGGTGATGTGGAAGATATAGGTAAAGTAGGAGTAGGGTGAGGATCAAAGATAGATTGTGTATATGCAATTCCTTGAGTGAAAGAGTTATGAAACTAGTGGTAAAAATATTTTTCACTGTGATTAAATTTCAATATATGACCATGAATTTCTTAACAAGTAGCAACAAACTCACCAATAGTTGGAGAGATCACTATTAAATTAATGATCTTCCTCTGAATTTTAGAGGTACCACTCCCTTATATGATATAATTGGGTTTTTGGGTATGCTTTTAACTAGAAAGCAAGAAAGGCATCTACAGAGAAGAAAAGAGAGAAACCCTAACAAAAAACATATGAAAATTACCCGAAATCTTCAAAAAAAACTTAGAATCAAAGGGATGAAAAGCAAATGACACACAAATCATTATTCCTATACCCATAAAGGAAGGTGAGTACAAATCCCTTCCAAGTATATATATTTAGAACTCACAAATCCTCTAATAAATATAAGCACAACTAGATATAACAGAAAAAGGCGTCAAAGAAAAATTGTAAGTTCACACAAAAAAGACTTACAATCAAAAGGAAGACAAATAAACACACAAATTCAAACTATCTCCCTATTCCTTCTAAGGAACAATGATAGCTCATAGACTCTACAATATCTATAGAAATAGCCATGCTGTAAAAGAAATCCCACTGCCCTCTCCTCTTAGAAATTTTAAGATAAATAGAAAAGGGAGACTTTTCAGTTTCTATAACCGATTCTTTTGTCTTGGGGAGCTTATAATGTTTATAAAATAATTTACAAAAATCACTCCCATATGCTACCTTTGAACAACTTTATAATAAAATATGAGATATTCATTTGTAACTTTTTCTCTCCGTGATCTTTTGCAGCTGGAAAATTTTAGGGCTATAAATGAAGGTATATGTCTATCTTATTTCTTTAAACCAAAATCCCCATCTTTGGATGACATACCTTCAATTCCAATCGTTGATCAGTCATTAAGATTGATAGCACCGTCATCATTGTAACCATGACCAGAGTTTTGAAATTTCATCTCCTCTATTGATTCCTTCTATAATCACCCACTGTTATTCATGGGGAATATATGCTATTGTTCTCACATAAAATCTGAGGTTACAAAATTCCCTTCTGACTACCTGTTTGTGCGAACTTAAGATCTCGTATTTTAAGGCCACAATTGACATTCAACAGAGGATTATTAAGCTTGATATCTTTTTGCAAAAATTTCGTTAGATGCAAGCACTTTAGGCCTCTAAGAAACTAGTAAATGTAATGCTGGTAACAGTCAATTGTTTTACAAATGGAGAGGTCTCCATTCACCTGGAAATTCATTTTCAGCATTATTCCTTATTGTGTGTAACATAAATTCCCTTGTTCCATTACTTTCAGTAAAATTCAAAATCAATATTAAGAGAATCATCTCTATCTTTTTTTCTTTAGCTTTGGACCTTGTCCTTCAACTGTACTTCTTGACACAACCGAATATTCTAATTCGAGTGTTAGTGTAATCAACTAGAGTGAAGGTATCCATTAACAATCGTTAAATAGCATTCAAGATACATCAAGAACTTTTCCCAACTTATCAGGCTAATGCACCGAACCAACATTTTTCTTACCATCATATGACCTAGTATTTGATTTGGCTTTATTTTCTATCCTCTATTGAAATTTCACTGGTGGCTATGTAATTGATGGAGAATCACCACAAATTGTTGGCACATTGGCATGGGCAATTTTATTCATCTATTAATATTAGTGTATTCCTTCTTTAAAACATTCTTCACAATAATCTCAGTTTTGTTTTGACAATTACTCAATTGAAGAAGTGGTTGGGTGTCTATCCTAGGCATAAACATCGCCATTAGTTTCCACAAGAACATTGCACATTTATATGGTGCAAGCCTACTTGTAAGATCGTTTCACTTAACATCGCCATTAGTTTCCACAAGAAAATCGTTCTTTGTTTTGTTTTCCAATTCTCTATCAACCAGGGTCGCAGTTCTTCCATCATTAACATGAAGATTTTACATTTGCTGGTTTATCTTCTACAATTCTCTAACACAGTGCTGAATTTACTGACAATCCATGGGTCTTGGCCTATCTATATTCATTGATTTGCTAGTTCTACGGGCAGGTTTTGGTGCATATTCATACTTGTGTCCATTTACTCCCTCTTCCTCATAATGCATCGCACTCTTATCTTTTAGCCAGATTCAATTGTGGTATTTGTATTTGTTGACTTCTTTAATTGAATAGAGGATGAAACTATCGTAGAGTCTCTAAGAGGATAACCCCTTTTGTTGGATCATGTACAAAATGAGCTCCTTCAGAAGAACCAATATGAGAAAGTGTGACATCAATAGTAACTAAATATGATATGGGTTCCAATTTCCTACTGAATTGGAGTCAAGAATTGTCACCAAGATTTGAAGCAAAGTTAAACGTTTGACCGCTACTCAGGTGAACATGATTTAAGGAAGAATTCTATTTTATATCATTTTTTAGCTCAGCTTCAGAATTTCCAAGCCCACCCGTGAGTCCAGAAACGAGAGTTGTGGCAAAGCTTTAATGACTGACCAAGTAAACTATTAGCAGGTGACTCAAGTAGCATTTCCAATTGCCTTTCTCCATAAGTAATTGATTTGATGGCACTTAGAGGAAGTGGAAAAATTTATACCATAGTCTTCAAGTTTCATGTTCATTAATCTTCATCTGGCACAAAAATGCTTTAAGTCTCTTTTCTCTTATATGGACAACTGTTGAAAGGATTGGGACTTCTTTTTCTTCTCTTCATATTGTATGGGTTCGATATTTTTGTATGCCAATTTTTAATAACACTCTCCGCTAATAAGTTAGGTGTCAGTGGTACTTCCTGAGAACATATTTACGTGTCCATATTTAAGGCCATCTGACCTTCCCTTCTAAGATGTATTAATGAATGTTGATTCCCATGATCTGAGTTGTGATTTTTTAGTTGCATGCATTGTGTAAAAATAATGAGTATTGAGTATCAATTTGTTGATGATGAGTCATGTTGCTTCATTCGAGTAGCAAATAACATATTTTATTAGATTTTATATATTTACTAATGCTCTAGCAATTCGCCATAATTGTCGACACTGCCAGATAAAACAGCTCTAGAATTATATTTTACCCAGTAGGTAGTCACTTTGAACGGAATGAGCTTCCATAAAGAGGTTCTTTTATTGGTTTAAATTTTCCAGTTTTCACTAGCTTCTATGTGCTTTGTAGCTGTTGCTTACGTCAATGAAAGATTCACTCTTCTTCGAAACATTCCTATCCCAAAGATTTATTTTGCTGGGCAAAAGGTCGTAGAGTTTGATTTTACGCCTGTAAATCTTTGTTTGAAAGTTTCTAAAACCTTGCAAACAAATCCATTTTATGCATAACCTGCGATGATGGCATTCCACAAAACCATAGATCTTCGAGGCTTTTCGCTAAATGTTTTGCCTCCGCTTTGTCTGTGTTCTCCTCTTGGTTAATGGAGTTCCTAAACCCCTTTGGGCTTTAAAACCAATATTCAAACCATTTGAATTTTTGAAACTGTGTTGTTGAGAAGCCTCTTAGTTTATGTGTGTCGGGTTTTTCACTGGTTCCCACAACCATTTTAGATACCGAAAGAGTTTTAAACCCTCCCTAAGACTTCAACGAAAGAAGCTTTAATTTTCTTTTCTTTTTTGTTTTTTCCCTTTAAAAGTGGTTGTCGGGATTTTGTGTGGTTGTGATAATCTTGTGATAATCTTGTGTGGTTGTCACAATCTTGTGGGGTTCCGAACATAATTTATTTTTAGAACTAAATTTGGAAGATTTTGCAACTTTCAAAATCCGAATTTATGATTTGGATTGAATTTTTAAAATTTTCATAGCTTTCAATTGTAGGCTTAATTTTGCATGAAAATTTAACCAGATGTTCAATAACATTCATGGAGAATAACCCATCAATAATATATGCTCTAGATATTTGAAACTCAACTTTTAATTGCTTCCATAAATTATCCGCACGGAAATTAAATTTTTAACATCTCCCAATCTAAGAAGTGTTTCAACTTGATATTTTTCCCCGATACTTTTGATGATTCCAAGAACACTACTATAAAACCATTTCACTCCATCTTACACGGATTATGAGATTTAAAGGTTTTCTGATTTTGACTGAGTTGAAATGGGTGTAAGAACAATGGATATGCTTGCATGGTTGAATTGTCATGATGGGATTCAACACAAAATTTAAAATTCGGCTATCTCAAAACACGGGTAATAGAAACTCAGACTTGACACTAGATGTAACTATAGCATAGGAAGCCTTGAGTCTATAACTACATCTCATAGGAGTATTTGATATGGGACACCAAGTTGTGAAGATCATAAATTGATCACTAGATTCAAGAAACTCGAGTGTTCATATAATGATGACATAAGATAAAAAAATCTTAGAAACAAGAAACAAGCTTGCTCAAAAATTATAACAATAGAACTATGACTAAAATTTGGAGTGAAAATAAGAGGACAAGGGTGAGGGCACCCTAGACTAGAGGTGTAAATTTTCACCAAGTTAAAAAATTTGCAAATGCAATATAGTGTTTAAAGGATTGAAACAAAAACTTTGGAAGTGCAAGAAAACTTATTTCTTACATAAAACACATGTATGCATGGATTTATATGTTTCAAATAAATAAAATGAATGCAATAAGTTCCAATTTCCTAATAAATGATAATTTACATAATGCAAGATGTGATATTTAATTAAATCTTCCCCCAAAATTGTGAAAATGTAACACTTTTGAGCTTTTGAAATGACAAATGGCATGCAAATATTTACTTTTTTAATGTGTCATATGACATGAAATAGGATTTAAATTATAACACTTTCACATTACCTAAAATTTCACTTAGATTTTAAGACAATAGGTATGTAAATAAAAAACATGTAAATGCAAGATGCGTCTGGTTCACCCCTCCTATTGTAGCATCCATCACATAATATAATAGGGGTGGGTAAGTGCAGGAAGATGGGTTGCCAAAAAGGGGTCTTAAGTGGCCACTTTTTTTTGAAATCAAGTAATACTGACCTTGGATGAGAAATTGAGCATAGTTACACTCAAAGTTTTAAGATGCAACAAAAATAATGTTCTTAGTGCTCCACATCTACTTTCTAAACTACATTTAAAAAAAAAATGTAGATATTAAGGGGTTCAAAAAAGGGAACCATAAAAATTGATGCTTTTTATGTCAAAAAAATATAACATAGCGTGTTTTGTGGCTCCCTCAAAAGGTTAACATTTTCTTGGTATTTTTAAAATAACTTCAGTGAAAAATTAGCTAACATGTAGTTTATGATAGATTTTCTGATAATATTTTAATGAATACTTGTATTTTTACTAATTTTCAAAGCAGACACATTGTGAAAAATAGAATTTTGGTTGTGCTACCTCTATAAATTTTGAAAAATAATTGAAAATCATTTTTTCAAAATATGTGTAGAATTGTGTTTAGTTTATAAAAAATTTAATCTATTTGAAATTTCAATGAATGGTTAAAAAATAAAGTAAAAAATACCAAACACTAGATTTTGCAAAAAAATTAGACACACAAACAAAATAAATTAAAGATGAAAGGCGTAACATTGTCAAAATATGAAAAAAATTACATTGTTGAATAGCTAAGAGAGAGCTTAACATTACCTAGGTGTTCAATTTGTTTGACCTTGAAACACATGCAAACTTGGTGGTTAGCACAAACAAGAATCTGCAAAATCCTGTAGAATATGCAAAAACACGTCTTTAGACAGTGGGAAAGCACTGCAAGCCTTTGGGTTTGAAATCCAAAGAAAATCCCAAGCCTAAGGCTTGGGGATTCCCAAAGCAACATATAACGTGAGCACATTATAACATACTCACGTTATGTTATGTTTTGCATTTTTTTCTCTTTTTGAAAAAGTTTGTTGTATGTTTGTCAAGCTTGACATAGCGTGGTCACATTTCATACTCACGTTATGTCTCGCTTGGAATGTTTAATGTTCAAGTTTGTTAAGTATGTTTTATGTATGTATGTTTGTATATATATTTGTATTTATGTGTGTATGTATGCCTATATGTATGTATGTATGTATGTATGTATGTATGTATGTATGAATGCTTGTATGTATGCACGTATGCATGCTTGTATGTATGTATGTATGTATGTATGTATGTATGTATGTATGTATGTATGTATGTATGTATGTATTCTTGTATGTATGTATGTATGTATGTATGTATGGTTGTATGTATGTATGTATACTTAGTATGTATGTATGTAAGGGTTTTGGGTTTAGGGTATATAAGGACCTGAGGATATAGTTTTTAGGGTTAAGGTTGTTATGTTTATGGTTTGAGGTATAGGGTTGAGGGTTGATGGATTAGGGCTTAATTAATAGGTAGAGAGTAGAGGGTAGAGGGTTGAGGGTTGAGGGTCACAGAACTAAGGGATAATATTCAACTTGTTGAGTGTATAAGATTAAGTTGTGTAAGGTATAGGGATTAGGGTTTAGGGTTTATGATATGTATTAGGGGTATGAGGCATAAGGTGACTTGGGTTGAGAATGTATGGTTTGGGTTTTAAGTATATGGTTGAGGTACAATATTTAGGGTTTAGGGTATAAGGGTAAGATTATAACTATAGGGATGAGGGTTTGTGGGCATAGATTTAAGGGTTTAAGGTATAGGGTTGAGGATTGATGGATTCCGGATTAAGTATATGGTTGAGGGTATAGGGTTGAGGGTTGAAAGTTTACAATTGAGGGACGATGTTCAAGGTTGAGTGTCTAAGATATAGGGTTCAAGGTTTAAGGTTGAATGTATAAGGGATAGGGTGATCCCACAATATTGGTTTACAATTTTTAGCCAAACTGGACACATAAATAATTTTTTCTAACTAAATCTTCATTTTTGGGCACCTATAGCAGCTAAACCATGAGGAATTTGAAGATGATGCAAACTAGAGTTTCATGACATTTTTTCTATAGATTCTAAATATATTTTTTCAATTTTTTTGGAATCAAATTGCACTTCTTTTTCCATCTCCTTCAAAAACTAGTTTTTTTTCAGAAAACAACATTTTTGAGTGACGCTCACCGTATAATGCATAACTTTTTTTCCATGAAAGATAAAATTCTAATTCTTTCAAATTTAGATTTGTAACTCCAATATCTAATGCTTCCACTTGGTTAGATATTTTTTATTGAATCTTTTTTCTTTAATCAGGTTTTGAAGTCAAACTAATTACAATTCAGACATAGGTAGACCATATAATGCGTAACATTTTTTGTAAGTATCAAAATTCAAAAAAAAATTTATTGGATCAAGGACTTCAATATCTGGCGCACTCATATTTTTCAATTTTTTTTTTATAATTTGCTATTTTCCACATGTGCAGAATAGAGAGCTTCATTTTCGATGAAAAACGTATGTTTAATAAAAATAAAGAAGCAAATACATAATAAAACCAAAAAATATTAAAACTATAGTTGTTGGACAGCTCATTCCGATGACTACCTAATTCTAGTTGGGTTTGTGAAGTATCCTCCATTTTCATCCTCAACCTGAGCTTTGAAACACAAAATTATGGACTTTTTTGATGCCAGAGAATGACAAGGTGGGAATAAGGGGATTTGAGCAAACCAAGGGGGTTTGAGAAAACCCCCTCTCTAAAAAAAAATATTTATTTTTTTGGTAGGAATGGGGTCCACCTTGCATTTAACTAGTTTGCACAAACCAGGGTTCATTCGAACCCCAAAAACCTTAATTTTTTGTATGGTGTCATTTTTTTCCACTTTTCCTTCCTCACTCAAATTTTAAACCACTTTTGTGGTTTTAACCCAAATGGATGATGGTTGAAGGTTTAGGGCTTAAGTATAGGGTTGATGTTAAATGGTATAAGGTAGAGGTTTGAAGGTTGAGGGATAATGTTCAAGGTTGAGTGTCAAAGGTTAAGTGTATAGGGTATAGGGTTTAAGGGTATCTAGGGGCTGAGAGTTTAGCATTGAAGGGTTTAAGGTTTGAGGGGTTAAGGGTTAAGGGTTTAAGGTATAGTATCAAGGGTAGAGGGTTTAGGGATAGTTTTTAGGGTTTAAGGTCTAAGGGTTGAGGATTGAGGTTATAAGGATAGGGTTTAGGGTTAAGGGTTAAGGGTTTAAGGGTTTAAGGTTAAAAGGTCAAGGGTTTAGGGTAATAAGGGTTGAGGGCTTAATGGATTAGGGTTTAAGGATTGAGCATTAAGAGATTAGGGTTTAAGGTATAGGGTTGATGTAATAGGATTAAGGGTTTAATGTATAGGGTAGAGGGGTTGAGGGTTGAGGATTTTAGGGTTGAGAGTTTAAGGGTTGAGGGTTGAAGGATTAGGGTTGAAGGTGTAGGGTTGAGGATTGAAGGTTGAATGATTAGGGTAGAGGGTTGAGATTTTATAGTTTAGGGATAATGTTCAAGGTTGAGTGTCTAAGATATAGTTTTCAAGGTTTAAGGTTGAGGGTATACAACATATAGATGAGGGTTGAGAATTAAGGGCATAAGTATAGGGTTGAGGGTATAGGGTATAGGGTATCTAGGGTAGAGGTTTGAAGGTTGAGGGATAATGTTCAAGTTTGAGTGTCCAAGGTTAAGTGTATAGGGTATATAGTTTAATGGTCTAAGGTTTAAGGGTTTAAGGTTTTATGGGTTGAGGGTTTAAGGGTTGGGGATTAGGTTTTAAGGTATGGTGTTAAGGGTAGACAGTTTAGGGATAGGGTTTAAGGTTTAAGGTTTAAGGGTTGAGGGTTGATGCTTTAGGGATGGGGTTTAGGGTTGAGTGTCAAGGGATTATGGTTTAAGGGTTGGGGATTTAAGTATTTAATGTTAAAGGGTCAAGGGTTTAGGGTTTAAGGTTTGATGGCTTAAGGGATTAGGGTTTAAGGGTTGGGGGTTAAGGCTTTAAAGTTAAAGGGTCAAGGTTTTAGGGTTTGAGGCTTAAGGGCTTAAGGGATTAGATTTTAAGGGTTGAGAATTAAGAGATTAGGGATTAAGGTATAGGACTGATGCATTAGGGTTAAGGGTATAATGTATAGGGTAAAGGGTTGAGGGATTAGGGTAGAGGATTGAGAGTTTATAGTTGAGGGATAATGTTCAAGGTTAAGTGTTTAAGATATAGGGTTCATGGTTCAAGGTTGAGGGAATAATGCATATGGATGAGGGTTGAGAGTTTAGGGTATAAGTATAGGGTTGAGGGAATAGGGTATAGGGTAGAGGTTTGAAGGTTGAGGGATAATGTTCAAGGTTGAGTGTCCAAGGTTAAGTGTATAGGGTATCTATGGGTTGAGAGTTTAGGGTTTAAGGGTTTAAGGTTTGAGGGATTAAGGGTTTAAGGGTTGAGGGTTTAAGGGTTGAGGGATTATAGGGTATGTGCAAGATCATGATGGGCCAAAAAGTGGCGATATGATGGGTATCTATAGGGTATGTGGCTGACAACCTTTTTTTACCCAAAATTGATGAAACAAAAAGGTTTTTTCAAGGAGATTCTCAGATTTCCACCAATATAAATTATGCTTTACTTTGAATTTAATAAATAATTATTATTCATTTTCTATTTGAATTACAACTAAACTCCTAATTGATAGGCTGATTGAAAAACATCTATAGCTTTCAAACAGTATCATATTTTTTGAATCCAAAACATGTGTCACATTCTATGCTTTGCATACTATAGGATTAAAAAAAAAATTGAATTTCATGAAGTTTTAACCAAGTTAAGGTGGTCAAACAAATGAGTTTCTATATTTTTTAAAATTTGTAATAAAAAAAATCATAATTAATTATTTACTTGGAAAAAATTATAAAAAATATACATCACATCGGGACATGAGTCCTCTACTTATATTTAAATTCTTATAAAAAAATATTATCATTTTATTGTGGTTAGGATGGTCATATAGACACCTACTTCTTATTTTTTCCCTGAAATTTAAGTACTACTGCATTGAAATTTCAAATTTTCACCAAATAGATTTTTTCTTTTAAATAAACCTAGTAGTTTATAAACTACATTCAATTTGCTATAGATTCTATTCTTAGATATTTTTGAAATAATATAGATAACTTATTCAACTTTTTATGTCAAGTTGCCTAACTCTAATTTTTTTGCCACTTAAGGGCCTTTTTTTGCATGATGATCTTGCACATACCCTATAATTTAAGGTATAGTGTCAAGTGTAGAGGGTTATGGATAGATTCTAGTGTTTAAGGTTTAAGGTTTGAGGCTTGAGGCTTTAGGGATAGGGTTTAGGGTTGAGGGTTTAAGGGTTTAAGGTTAAAGAGTGAAGGGTTTAGGGTTTAAGGGTTGATGGCTTAAAGGATTAGGGTTTAAGGGTTGAGCATTAATAGATTAGGTTTTAAGGTATAGGGTTGATGTATTAGGGTTAAGGGTTTATTGTATAGGGTAGAGGGGTTGAGGGTTGAGGGTTTAAGTGTTGAAAGTTTAAGGTTTCAAGTTGAAGGATTAGGGTTGAGGGTTGAGGGTTTAGGGTTGAGGATTTAAGGTATAGGGTTGAGGGATTAGGGTAGAGTGTCTAATGTATAGGGTTGAGGGTTTAATGTTTAATGGTTTAGGATTTAAGGGTTGAGGGTTGAGAGTTAAATGGTTTAATGGTTGAGGGATTAAGGTTTAAGATATAGGTTCAATAGATTAGGGTTGATAGTGTAATGTATGGGGTAGAGGGTAGAGGGTTGAGGGTTTAAGGGATTAATGGTTTCAGGTATAGGGTTGAGGGTTTAATGTAGAGGGTTGAGGGTAGAGGGTTGAGGGTAGAGAGGTGAGGGAGAGATAGAAGAAAATGAGAGAGAACTTCACAACTTGAGGGAAAGATGAATAAGGAGTAGGGAGAGAGGTGGGGAGGAAAAGAAATAACTAGAGATCCTTGAGAGGTATAAAGGTTAGAGATCTATAGCCTAGGGAGAGATGGGTGAGATACATAGGGGAAAGATAGGTGTGAGAGAGATAGAGGGGGATAGGGGTGGGTAATGAGACAATGAGTGAGAGACCTAGATTTCCAAGGAGGGATGGAGAGGTAGAGAGGTGATAGTTAGAGAGATGACCAAAGAGATAGAAGAGAATGAGAGAGAGAAGTTCACAACTTGAGGGAAAGAGGGGTAAGGAGGAGGGAGAGACAAGGAGAGGGGGGAAATAACTAGAGAACCCTGAGGGATATAGAGGTGAGAGACCTACAACCTGAAGAGAGATGGTTGATAGACATAGGGGGAGATAGGGTGAGAGAGATAGAGGGGGAGAGGGGTGGGTAATGAGACAAGGAGTGAGAGACCTAGATGGTGAAGGAGGGATGGAGAGGTAGAAAAGGAGTGATTGAGAGACCTAGAGAGGGGAGTGGTAGAGAGGTGAGGGGGAGAGAGAGGTGATAGATAGAGAGGTGAGGGGAGAGATAGAAGAAAATGGGAGAGATAAGTTCACAACTTTAGTGTAAGAGGGGTGAGGAGGGAGATAGGTGTAGAGGGAGGGAAATAACTAGAGAGCCTTGAGAGATATAGAGGTTAGAGACCTAAATCCTAAAGAGAGAGGGGTGAGAGACATAAGGGGAGACATAGGAGTGAGAGATAGAGTGGGGAGAGGGGTGGGTAATGAGACAAGGAGTGAGAGGCCTATATGGCTAAGGAGGGATGGAGAGGCAGGCAAGGAGTGATTAAGAGACCTAGAGAGTGGAGAGATAGAGAGGTGAGGAGAGAGGTGAGAGATAGAGAGGTTAGGGGAAACAGAAAAAAGTGGGAGAGAGAAGTTCACAATGTGAGGGAAAGAGGGGTAAGGAGGATAGAGAGAGGTGGAGAGGGAGGGAAATATCTAGAGAGCCTTGAGAGATATACAAGTGAAAGAATTATAGCCTAGAGAGAGATGAGTGAGAGAGATAGGGGATAGATGGGGGTAAGGGAGATAGGGGAGGAGAGGGGTTGATAAGGGTTAGGGTTTAAGGGTCAAGGGTTTAGGGTTTAAGGGTTAGGGTTTAAGGATTTAGGGTTTAAGGGTCAAGTTTAGGGTTTAAGGGTTGAGGGTTTAAGGGTTGAGATATTAAGGGTTTAAGGGTTGATGGATTAGGGTTTAAGGTATAGTGTCAAGGGTTGAGGGTTGAGGATATAATTTTTAAGGGTTGAGGGTTGAGGGTTTAGGATTAGGGTTTATGGATTAGGGTTCAAGGTATAGTGTTGAGGGTTGAGGGTTTAGGGATAAGAAACCCATGATCTAGGCTCACATGCTTTTTTATTCTCTTGGTTTTGCATGTGATTTGACAAAAAATATTTTTGATGCTATTGGGAAGTGCACATGCAAGTTTTACACATTCTACCACCTTTGCACCAACTTTCCACCACCTTTTCAGGTTTTCCAAATTAGGAAGGAGGTAATAACAAAGTTTTCACATCAAATTTGATATATATATCAATTCGAGTTTCAATTTTTATAGTGTTGCAAGGCTAATTGTGGTTGAATTGTAGGAATTCAACATTATATATTGTTTTGTAATTCTATAAGAGTTATATACAATTGAATGTTGAAAAATAAGAAATTTTGTAAAAAGCTCAAATTGTTGAGCAGTTCGATGGAAGAAGAAACAAAGACTATATACATAATAGGGT